>JAZAYU010000022.1:7659623-8259623 GCA_038501625.1 Corbicula japonica | reverse complement strand
ACCTGATGACAACTTTGAGCGTTATTTCTAATTGGAATGCCGTTATACAACCGGAAGTGCCTGTTTACTGACTTGTACAGCGAATTCCACGATACAATGTTCAAAGAGATCGCAAATAAACATAATAACTATCGAATATTCGAATATTCGAATACTTTTACAACCGAATATTCGAATGCCAATTTTGCTATTCGTTGCCATCCCTAAATGCAATACATCAAAGAAATATTCTTTTAATTTTCTTCTTAATAATTACTTCTGTTAAATAATCATTATTATTATACATTTTATATATGCAGTGGCAATAATTATTATCTCTGAGTAAGAAATAAAAAAAAACTAAATGAAATAAAAAAAGTAATGATTTTTCTTTATTTGAATTAAATGAATCAAAGAAATTTCATTTAAATTATAAGAATGATTCTTTTAACTTTCTTCTTAATCAGTACTTCTTCTTAAATAATCATTATTATTGTCGGTCATCCTGATGACCGACATATTATAATCGACCAAACTTGAGATCTTTAGCCTGATCACCGGTTAACAGTGACTCACGGTCCAGAACGGATAATTTAGACTATGCCACCGTTCAAAAGACGCATGCAAAAAGATAGTGTAGAGGCTGATGTTTGATTGCTTGATATTTAAAGAAGACATTTACCGGAAAATATATTAATGTAGATAATCATGTTTCATGTATACTTAATTTATTATCAGTCATCCTTATGACCGGCATATTATAAAGGACCAAACTTGAACTTTGAATGGTAACACCGGTGAACAGCGGCACCGGACGTGGTCACTTTAGACAAAGCCGCTCGTCTAAAGCTTGAGAATGCTATTCCGTTCCCCCTATTTGCAAGAAAAGTCTACTTATGATTTCTCAACATTATACACTTCGCTCCCTCATAATTTAATAAAAGACAAGCTAACCAGTCTCATTGAAAAAACGTTTGCTAGAGAAAATAAAACCTTCATCGCTTGTAATGAACATAGGGCATTTTTTACAGATGGTCCTTATGATAATTATACCTTATGGACTTGTCAAGACCTAATAGAGTCGCTAACTTTCTTACTGGATAATATTTATGTTAGATTCGGTACCTCTATTTATAAACAAGTAATAGGATTCCCAATGGATACTAATTGTGCCCCCCTTGTTGCTGATCTGTTTTTATACTGTTATGACAGAGACTTTATGTTATCTCTTTCTACTGAACATCAAGATGATATAATTACAGCTTTTAACAGCACCTCGAGGTACCTTGAGGATTTATTAAATATAGATAATAAAGCAAGCAAATTTTCTCGATCTAATGCTGTCCATTGAAAATGGTTATGTCACTACTATAATTTATGATAAAAGAGATGATTTTAATTTTAATATAGTAAATTTTCCGTTTTTAGACGGCGATGTTCCCCGTGCAACATCTTATGGGGTTTATATCTCACAGCTTGTTCGCTTTTCAAGAGCTTGCAACGATGGTAATGATTTCAATGAACGTAATCTTTGCATTACAGAAAAACTTTTAAAACAAGGTTATCGGTATCACAAATTAAGGAAAACCTTTTGCAAGCTTTATCGCCGATACCCAGATCTAATTCATAAATACAGGTGCAGTTTAAAAACCCTTTTGCAACAAGGTATTTCACAGCCTGTTTTTATGGAGATTTAAGTTATAAACTTAAAAAGATAAAAGGCAGTGTTAATTTCTCCCGGTTATTCGTAAAAACCATCTGTAAATTTAAAAAGAAAGGTTACCAACATGATATTTTACAGCGCTCTGCAGGCCTGGTGATTAACCCTTCTACAGTTGATCATTATGCTTACCTCTTTGGTTGCACGACGGTGGCAGGGGTTTAAGAGTTTATGAAGGTTAATGGGGAAATCTTTTCTTAAAAGAACCTAGAAGCTCGATTTGTTTCTTTTATCCGTCATCGTGTTCTTGCTGATTTTACTCCAGGAGCTCTGGTCTAGGTAAGATCATTGAGTACCCGCCCCTTCGGCTTTGCAATGCTCTTAACTTCTAATGTTTTATATGTTTGGTTGCTTTTGCATGCAACATTGTTAAGCCGATGGGTGGGTTGGAGTTTTTTCACCAAGACAACTTGTACTTGTTTTGTGATATGAGAACCTGTTGTGGCAAGTGTGAGGTTTGTGCACCCTAGAACCTGGTTTAAACCCCCAGTGGCAATTTTATTTGCCACTGACCGTTCCAAGGCGGTAACCCCTCGGGTTCTCATTTTTGTTTATTGTTAGTGGTGTCTTTTTTGAAACTGATCATTTTATTAACCATGCTTTCTCCCCCTCTCTTCTTCTTGACGGTGTGGGGGAGGCTGTTTTTTCTGAATGCGGCGATTCCTGATTTGCATATTTCACCTTTTTCTAAATATTGATGAAACAATATTTGGACATTGTTGTTACGGCAAATCAGAAATTGAGCTCATCTCTAACGGCATGTTAAATTATGTAAACATACGTGTGTTGTATTTTCTACAGGGTATAGAAATAATGTTATGCGTCTTTTTTTAGAAAGTCACGTGATGCAAACCTTTTTAGCAAAATATTAGTTGCATTTAAGTTGAACTGATACTTTATTTGAATCAAACAACTGCTCAGGATGATGCCATATATGAAATAGATTTGTTGAGTTATCTTGATTTTGTTCGTCATAAGCAAGACACCGTTTATGATTTTCTTAGAGACTAAAAGATGTCCGACTTTAGCGGGAAACAAAAGTTTACAAAAAGCTAGTCGATCATTGGCATAACCTTTTAACCAAAAACACATGGCACAGAAGTTAAAATTTTAAGCCACTTTGTAATAGAAGCGCTTTATTTTTATTGGATGTCATACAAAATATAGTTTACTTATATAAATATGTCCCTTTTTTTAAAGGAATGCATTTAAGCTGGTGATAAATCTTACCATTTTGCAAACATTATTTATAATTTACTTGAAAGTACCATAATTGGTAGGCCAAACACTATTTCTTCTTCTAACACCTTTTTGTCAGAAAGTGTAGAGAAAGAAATGAAAATCAAGCTGTAATTGTTTGTGTGTGTGTGTGTGGGGGGGGGGGGGATGAGCAGCCTGACAGGGACTCAAAAATAGTGTATTTACTAATCTGATCTTCAACAATTTCGTTAGAATGCTGGTATTACTAGAACTTAAGAACTTCAACATGTAAAATATTGCTGGTTCTCGCATATTTTCTTGTTTTAACCAGGTTTTTGAAAGAAAAAAAACAACAACAGGTTATTAGATTTGTGTTCGTCGTTGGTTGGGCGGGCGGGCGGGCGTAAAACTGTTTGGTTTCCGGCGATTAACTTTAGTTCGGTTCATGGTATTGACATGAAACTTGGTGTATAGTAAGAACAGGTGGGCTGGCTTGGAATTGCTTTTGGGGTCGGTCCTTCAAAGGTCGAAGTCACCGATACTAAAAATAGAAATTTGGTTTCCGGAGATTAATTTGAGTTCGGTTCATGGTACTGACATGAAACTGAGTGTATAGTTAGAACAGGTGGGCTTGCTTTGGATTGCTTTCGAGGTCGGTCGTCAAAGGTCAAGGTCACCGTTACTAAAAATAGCAATTTGGTTTCCGGCGAAGAACTTAAGTTCGGTTCATCGCATTGACATGAAACTTGGCGTATAGTAAGAACGTTTACATTGCTCGTTTGGGATTGCTGATGGCAGGGTTTGGCACAGATCTGGAAAAGTCATGGAAAACGAGTATTGCTTGGAAAATTCATGGAATCTTGATTATTTGGATTTGATAGTGGTAAATCATAGAATATTAAAACATTGTCATGGAAAGTTGAAAAGTACAGTTTGTGTAGACAATCCGAATCACCAAAAACCTTTGGTAAGCAAAGTTATATAAAAAGTTAAAATTACCTAATTTGTTTTAGGTTTTGGTGTTCACAAGACCTTATCTAAAGTTCGTTTATTTCATTCAAGTGATAACGAATGTAATTTATGTTACAAAAAACCCGCCGCCCGAATATTCAAAACTTGCCTTTGCCCTTGAATAAATGCATTTTCAAAGAAATACGAAGGGATTTGTTTTGATTCCCCGATTCCATCTCAAAACCGCATCTATCCATGCGTTCTGTTCTTGGGATCTATTGTGAACGGCTGGACTCGTCGCATTTGCAATCCAAATTGAGTTTAACTTGTAAAAGATTCCCGGGGATACCCCTGACCCCAATGTCTGCTTCCCCAGACACATGCTATATAACGGATCTGGATTCGGTCTTGGGTTGATACTAAACAATAACATTATTTTGAAAAGTACAGTAAGGTAGACAATACAAGCACTATCATTTCTATGTCAGGGCGATCAACTAGAATACACTGCAAGCAATGCAAAACCAGCCTTTAAAGTAAAGAAATAGTTGTGAAGAATTTTCAGAACAGTGGTATAACGGTAATTTCTTTGATAATAGATTAATTTAAATACAAATATTGCTTCTCGAGTTTCTGTAATAGTTTCAGACAAAATCGGTCTAACTAAAACAAAAGATATGAGCAACATAAAACTTAAGTGAAAGTAATAAATGCATCTTCATCCTAATTTATTGTTTACTGTCTTCTAACGCTCGTCAACTTCAAGTTTGACCAGATCTGCTGCCTTAACTAAAACTGCACTTTATGCTGGTAATAAATACTGAATATTATAAGCATCGCTTTTCTGCTCACTGTACAAATAACCATCGACTGTGGAAAGTTCTATGGTATCTCTGTGAGCATTCGTGTTAATGTAACATATTTATCCAATTCGATGGTGCCTAAACAACGTCATTATTTCTACACGTCTACCAGAAACATGATTATTTATATAATGTCTCTTGCCGATACACGTCTTCTTCATGTTTCAATAAATCAATCATCAGCCGTTCAACTTTGTTTGCATGCTTTAAAGTAACAGCTTTTGTAATGTATATATGTTCTTTTGTTTATGTATTGTACATACAGAGAAATGTAATTGGAAATAAACTTGAAATTTGAAACTACAACTAAATTCACAAATGGTTTGTCAGATACAATCTATGTGACATTGATAGATAGAAAACTGGACAAATCCTTAACTTCTGGTGGTCCAAAAATAAATGCAAACACGAATACATACTTATTCTATTAGTTTATCTGCTAATGACCGACTAGCTTTTTGGAAAGCTAAAACTTGTACTTTTATATGTATGCAGACTGTTCTCCCCCAAAATAGGGGGAGAACAGAAATAGGGGGAGAACAGTCAGGGAGGAAACATCATGGGAGGAACTGTCAAGGGGGCGAATAGTCTGACACCTGATTTAAATTCTGTTATTTATCGATAAACGTGAGTCAGGTAAACTTTAAGCGCGGAAATCGAAATTTGTTGAC
The DNA here is from genome assembly GCA_038501625.1 of Corbicula japonica. Taxonomy (NCBI): domain Eukaryota; kingdom Metazoa; phylum Mollusca; class Bivalvia; order Venerida; family Cyrenidae; genus Corbicula; species Corbicula japonica. Next base: position 8,254,239 of record JAZAYU010000022.1, on the reverse strand, counting down.
ACGGGTGGAGGTTTAAAAGAGTTTTGCATAAAAAACGAAACCGTTATTTATAAAGGATTACATATATTGATTCTACTTGAATGTGGCTTTTCAGGAATGTAATTTTTTTAAAGATACATATAGTTTAAGATGCTTTATGGAGCCGCCAAAGTTGCGATTCAAATTTCCGATCGGTGGCATATAGAAATAGAAGAAAAATGTTCCGCATTGATTTGAACTGGGTTAGAATATTCTAATACTCTAACCCAGATTTGAATAGTAACTGGGTTGTGCGCGAAGGACGATCATCACATACATAGAAAATCATTGTCGCGCACAAATAGTTGTGCTACTTCGTCAAACGCCGCTGTTCACAGGGTTGGTAATTAGCCTATTGTTTGTTATTACTCAATAAAATACAACAGATATGTATCTATCACTTGGTCCTTATTAAAAATTAAAGAACAATTTCATAATGGCACAATTATTCTGTGTTGATTCTACATTGGAATCGTATTTTTAAGTAGAATAATAAACATGGATGTCGGAATGTATTTTTTGTGCGAAAGTTTTTCCCCAGAATTTTCATTCACCAGTTAATAAAATTTCTATCAAATTTCAAATTGGAGAAACTTTTCCTGATTATGATAGTTTTAAAGTGAAAATTAGTGAATACCAAAAACAACAAAATGTGCAGTTGTACAAAAGAGATTCAAGGCCAGTTGCTGCAGCCAAAGCGCGGGCACCAAAGAGAAATTTCAATAAGGAAATTAAGTTTAGCGAATTAACTTTCAGTTGTATTCACGGGGGCGGGAAATTTTAATCATACGGCGATGGAAAAAAAACAAATGAGGTATGTACCTTATAACATTTTGTCATATGTGAATTAAATTTTTGATTTTTTTAATAAAAACTTTGAAAAAAGTAATTCCATTTGAATGAGCGAATAATATTTTGTATTGGTAATTAACTTACCTTTGTTCATGTTATCATTTTGTCGAAAACGGCGCTTAACGGTACACAACTTTGTCAAAATTTGTAAGAATATGTTAAATCTTATATCACCGGAAAGGTATTTTCAGCGCCAATGCATATGTTTAAGAATAAATGAAATTCGAAAAATCCAATATTCATCCAGTCCCGAAAAAAGTGTTCGGGGAGCGCCGTTGACGTCGCTACAGGAAACTTAATAGCTATCTTTGAAGGTAAATATTTACACAACTATTTGAATATTAGAAAAATGTTTTGCAGTTTCTTGCCGGAGTCACCGTCAATAAATGTACCAGGTTCCATAAACAAATGAAAAAAATTCGCCAAGTCTCGCATGCCACATTAAGATCCGTCCTTATAAACTTACTTTATTATTTTAGAACATTCAGAATGGGATACAATACGCGCACATCAAACTGAGAGCTTCTGCCGATGGTCAAAGACTCGAAGTCAAATCTTTGGACGTTAATCACAATCACGAGGTGAATAAGGAACTGTTCAGAAACTTGTTTCAGCAGAGGAAATTAGACACATCAAATCAAGAAAACAAATAATTGAGGTAAAAGCCAATAAGAAAATTATTCAATCCAAAATAATGAGATCAACCGGGAAAGTGGGGTACCTTAAAGACATTCATAACATGAAACGGTCAATGAAGATGGCGACCAATGACATGAACATTCTTCAAAACGCAGTTAATGAATTGTCTAAATGTTACGGGGCGTACATGAAGATACAAAGTAATGAAAACAATGAAATGCCAGGGCTTTTTTCCAAGATCAGAGGATGAGAACTATATTTGCTGAGTATCCAGAATTCTTGAGTGAGGATGCAACATGTAAAGTTAACGACCTAAGAATGCAGCTGTATCTTCTATTGGTAGAGAATGGAAATGGTCAAAGTGAATTCGCAGGTGTATGGTTAGTTGCCGATGAGACAGAAGACGATCCAATGCATGGTTGATCACTTCAAATCACAAAATCCTAATTGGAACCAAATGCAGACTGTAATGATCGATAAAGATTTCGTAGAGCACGAGGTGTTTGGAAGAAGCTTCCCTCAAGCAAAGCTCACAAACTGTCTATTCCATGTTCTTCGTACATTCCGGAGAGACTTCACCGCTGAAAAATGGGCATTAATAGCAGACAACGGGATCTATTGTTATATATTGTTCAGAAAACTACATTCTCGAAGTCACAAACACAATAGACCAACAGACAAGCACTGTTTGACGGGGGCATACCGGATGCTACTATAGATACTTCCAGAGTTAATGGGATCCTATTAAAGATGAATGGGTCGCCGGCTTAAGTATGAGCACAGCACTTGGAAATAGAACAAACAACAGGGTAGAAAGCATTTATCAAAAAATCAATCAGGTCATCGACAGAAATTCAAAGTTTGAAACTTTCGCCAAAGACCTTCTTCATTTTCTGAATTCGCACAGAACAGAGCTAAATGGAAATAGATGAAAAGGGAACTTTGAAGAACCTCAACCACGAATATGAAAATATTGCAGGTTTGATTGAGCCTGTTCATGGGCAGTAATGGAAATGCTTATTACTGCCCACGCCGCCTAGCCCAGGGTTGAGCGCAACTCAATATTTACACCAATAAACAGTACAATTTTGATCCATCCCAAACGATGGTATGCATGCATATGGCGGTGAACATGGAACCTTCAATGCGGTATTTTCGGATTAATACCATTCCATGTTCAGCGGCGTATGGTCCCCAGATAAAAGAATGGGTTTGCCCTAAACGAGAAAACAATGCAATGAATGGGCGGAACTAAACAGAATTGAATTTTGAGAGGGGATCTTAGAATATAAATCCTGCATATCACAGACACCGCCAAAGTCAAAATTTAAAAAGCAGGAAGTATATCCTTGGGGTGATTGAACAATATCCAAATTTATATTTGGCTGGGATATTGAAACCACCCATCTTTAAATTGGCCGAAATATTAAAAAAAGTAAATTTAGAAGTACTATTAATATAGTACATAAATATCGTGCTCGAAGACCTTCAAAGGACGTAACTGATAACAGCACTGAAATGCAAATCTGCAACAAAGTTGCCGTCTGTCATGCACCTGAAGATTCAGCTGAATTTAAATATCAGCAACATCTGACTGACTATGCATACAAGTTAGTAACAACACAGCTGAAGTTTAAACACCGAGTCCAACTCGAAGACTCCTGCGACAATTATTATGTGTGTGTTAGCGGTAATACGGAATACACAGTGACGGAAACCACATGCTCGCATGCCTTTAACAGACACTTTAATCCTTCTTGTAAGCTTATCTTTGCAGTTCGAGAAAAGGCAGGGGTTGACCTTTATGATATCGATCTTGTTGCGCAAAGGTGGACCAAAACGAACAGCCTAGCTCTTCTGCAGTATCGTTCAAGCCCGCAGCAAATAAGCACGACATCGACGTCATCTGCCAGGAAACTAACTTCACAAGACAGATTTAGAATTTGTTTCCGCATCACTCAAAACCTTGCATCAATAGCTGCTGAAAGTACAGTTCAGTTCGACGTAAAATATAATCAACTTAGAGAGCTATTGTCATCTTTGGAAAACTCTACAGATGTCGTCATACAATCAGTTCGCACCACAGCGCCGGCAAACAACGATGATGTGTCTATTGTCGATGAATCTGATTTACCCACCGTAACTGACATCAGTGACAACCATTCGTCAGTACTTGCAGACGACGACAAAGTGTCGAAACATAAATTAACCTACCTGTCTATTCTCCTCGACCGACTGCCGGTCGAGGAAACACTTCCTAACAGGAAATGCAAGATGCGTATGGTCCCCAGATAAAGGAGTGGGTTTACCCTAAACGAAAAATCAATGGGCGGGACTAAACAGAATAGAATTTGTACAGGAGATCAGAGAATATAAATCCTGCATATCACAGACAATACCAAATGCAAAATTTAAAAATCAGGAAATAATATCTTTGGGGTGATTGAACAATATCAAAATCTATATTGGCTGGGATAATGAAACCACCCAATTATCAAACTGGTCGAAATATTCTAATAGATGAAATGGGACTTTGAAGACGCTCAACCACGACAAATATGAATATATTGCAGGCTCGGTTTGATTGAGCCTGTTCACGGGCAGTATAGGTAATGCTTATTACAACTCACGCCGCCTAGCCCCGGGTTGAGCGCAACTCAATATTTACACCAATAAACTGTACAATTTTGATCAATCCCAAACGATGGTTTGCATATTGCGGTGAACATGGAACCTTCAATGCGGCATTTTCAGATTAATACCATTCCATGTTCAGCGGTGTATGGTCCCCAGATAAAAGAATGGGTTTGCCCTAAACGAGAAAACAATGGGCGGAACTAAACAGAATAGAATTTTGAGAGGGGATCTTAGAATATAAATCCTGCATATCACAGACAACGCCAAAGTCAAAATTTAAAAAGCAGGAAGTACAGTGTATATCCTTTGGGGTGATTGAACAATATCCAAATTTATATTTGGCTGGGATATTGAAACCACCCATTTTTAAACTGGCCGAAATATTTAAAACAAAACGTAAATTTAGAAGTACTATTAACAAAGTACATAAATATCGTGCTCGACGACCTTAAAAGGACGTAAATGATAACAGCACTGATTGAATGTACGGGAAGACTTTTTACAGCGGCAACGCGGCACAAACAACGCTACTGTGATTTGGAAATAGATGAAAAGGGAACTTTGAAGACACTATGAAAATATTGCAGGCTCGGATTGATTGAGCCTGTTCATGGGCAGTATTAGTAATGCTTATTTCAGCTCACGCCGCCTAGCCCCGGGTTGAGCGCAACTCAATATTTACACCAATAAACAGTACAATTTTGATCTATCCCAAACGATGGTATGCATATGGCGGTGAACATGGAACCTTCAATGCGGTATTTTCAGATTAATACCATTCCATGTTCAGCGGCGTATGGTCCCCAGATAAAAAATGGGTTTACCCTAAACGAGAAAACAATGGGCGGAACTAAACAGAATAGAATTCTGAGAGGGGACCTTAGAATATAAATCCTGCATATCAAAGACATCGCCAAAGGCAAAATTTAAAAAGCAGGAAGTATATCCTTGGGGGTGATTGAACAATATCCAAATTTATATTTGGCTGGGATATTGAAACCACCCATTTTTAAACTGGCCGAAATATGTAAATTTAGAAGTACTATTAACATAGTACATAAATATCGTGCTCGACGACCTTTAAAGTAATTTTAGAAGTACTATTTACATAATACACAAGTTTCGTGCTCAGCTACCTTAAAAGTACGTAACTGATAACAACACTGCTTAAATGTACATGGAGACTTTTACAGCCGCCACATGGCACAAACAACGCTGCTGTGATATTAAAATAAATGAAAAGGAAACTTTGAAAGCCACCGAACTCGACAAATATGAAAATATTGCAGACTCGGTTTGATTGAGCCCGTTCATGGGCAGTAATGTAAATGCATTTTACTGCCCACGCCGCCTACACCCGAGTTGTGCGCAACTCAATATTTACACTAAGGCAATAGAAAAAATATGTTAGATTCTCATCCCCGCCCGCCCCTGTCCAAACAAACCCGCCCCAAAAAAATTTATTGGTAAAAAAATCGACACATATTCTGTTCCGGACAGAACGCGTTTTAGACCATCCCGAAATACCTTCTTAAGGTATTTCGTTAATAAAAAATAAAAATTAAAAAGTGCCCACCCGCCCCTTTTTTTCCCAAAATCCGGACGAGAATCTATTAATTTATTTTCTCTGGCCTAATAAACAGTACAATTTTGATCCATTCCAAACGATGCTATGCCTATGGTGGTGAACAAAGTCAGAATATGGAAACGTGTGTGGTATTTTCATATTAAAATAAATAAGTCTTTTCCGAACAAACATATTTCTTTTCCATTGAAAGGAGTTCTTTCCAGCTCTTGTCCTCGAACATGAGTCCTTTCCGAGAAATTTCCACGGAAAGGAGTCCGTTTTGAATCCTTTCCACGGAAAGCAGTCCTTTCCGATATGTAGTAGTGCCGCACAGACTTGTCTGGTTCCCCGCTTCCGATAGTTCAGCCTGGTTCCAGACGATATCGGGACATTACGGACCAAGACCATTACGGACCAGACATAACGGACCAGATTTTAGGACCTGACGGACCACCAAAAAAGACATAACAGACTTATAGACATTACGGACCATCTAAAAGACGTAACGGACCATCTATAAGACATAACGGACCAGATATATACACACTACGAACTATCTTTAGAATATAAAATGTACGGCTAAAAACATAATGTACAGAATTGTAGACAGAACAGACCATCTTCAGATTAATATAAAAATGAATTATGAAAACATAACGGACCATTTAAAGATTCATGTAACGAAAGACTTTTCTTATATGAAGATTAATTTTGTTTAAATTGATTTTAAGGTTTCGAGTAGTTTATATCACAATCAATTTATGAAACATTTTTTGTAATCATTTAACACCAGTATAACTTACCACACATCGATTTTGGCGAATACGCTTGTTATAATTTGCTAAATTTGGGCTAAGTTCACAAAAGGCATAAACCGGCCCTGTTAAATGAAAAAGTATAAAGTTGTGTATGAATTATTAAAACCTCGTTATTATCAAACTATAACATATATTTGTTGAGAACATGTAAAAATGTCTTGTAACATTCGATCTTTTTATGTTTTAAACTTTAGATAAAATGTATATGTTTGCACAATAAATATTAAAATTTGCACATTTTCGTGTGAAAACTACTTTATTAAACTATGAAGTCCCAGATGCGACACGTCGATACTTGGAGAGTCGTTTATTTCATTATCGCCGAGTCAAATAGAATAATGTTTGAGGTGTCGCAAGTTGGACTTCATATTAAAAAAAACAATATCCAATGTGACCCCCCGTCCCAAATAAGCAATTCGTGAAATAATCTGGCGTCAATGTAGCTTATAAGTCAAATTTAATTCAGCTGAAAAACGACTTTATTTGAAAAAAATTTGCGCTGAAATCTCTTCTTGTATTTATTTTTGATTCGGACATTTTATTAGCAGAGAAATGTTTCACGAAAGTGTTCGCACTGTGTTTATCCGAATTGCTTTTTATAGTATGAACGACAACTCCCGATGGCTATTTTTAGCGATGCGCTCTAGTTTGTTGTTGTAGCCGTAATAATATTATTATTATGTAGTTTTAATATTGGAAAAGCTTCCTGGCTGTCTCAGTCAACCAGGTATGTAAAGTTTTATACCTATACTTTATTTTTTTTGTATTTTGTTTACTTTGTTATGCGTAAAAATAACATTAACACATCTGATTATGCAGACGGCAATCTGCTTCAGAGACGGCAACCCGATTCAGAGAGTTTACGGGGCTGGTAAGTAAAAGTAGCGATGAACAAAATGTGGAAAACTGTAAAGCTGCAAATCAGATACATAAATACAAATTAATCACACACACACAAAAGATTTTCATAATATGAAACGTCGGATTTAGAGATTTAATAATGAGAAGTAAACAATATATAATAAAAATGATGCTGTAACATTATGAGACGTGTTGGTGTAGTGGTATTGATAAGGAACTTCGGAGCGAGCGTCACAGGTTCAAAACACTCGGCGGGTAATCTTTTTTTTTTTAATCATAAATTAACTTTTATTATTGATTTGTATTTTAGAATGCTGTCGAAGTGTGTTTTATGTGGAAAAAAGCTGAAAATCCACCAGCGACGACCGGTGAACAAGACTATAAGGAAGTATCTCAGGAAGAATTTTATGCTAGATTGTTCGGGCAACGAATTCATATGCGGAAAATGCAGCCGTCCTGTCTATCGAGCGCCCACAGAAGCATCTAGCACCACTCCTAATCTTACTCCTAATCTTCAGTCCAATACTAATGTTGGCAATGGCAATTCATCAGCTGACCCCATGAGTCCACCATCAGTATGTCTCAAGATAAACTGTGCAACAAAAAGTCATGCATATTGCTTCATTTGTAAGAAGCCTGGTCCAAAGTTGATGGTAGTTCCACAGAAATTGAGAAGTGATGTTTTCTTGAAACATAATATATTAATTACATCTCAGAGCAGATGTTGCCCAGTTCATTTTGACAATACGTTTGAAAGTTTGAAGTCTGAAGATATTTATAATTTGAAAACTGTTGATCATGTTTACTTGAACAGGACAAGCATTCTTAACCTTCTAAATTCAATGAGACAGCATGCACAGACCAGTTCCGCTAGACGTCTATCATTTGATGATGCCGAATTGTATTCCGATGATGACTTTATTAACTTGACCGGACTAAACAAAGAGCAGTTTCATGATTTATTGTCAATCATTAAGCCATTCGTTAGAAATACTCCTTGTAGAAGTTCATCTACCACACTTGGACTTTTTTTGCTTAAGATGAAATCTGGGCTGTCACATAAGATGTTGTCGACTCTATTTGACTTAACAAGATCAAGCGTCCGAAGAGCCATTGTTTCCATAAGAAAAGTGCTCGTGGAAGAGTTTGTTCCATCAAACCTTGGATTTTCCCACGTATCACGTGAAGATGTGATTAACAAACACACACGGGTGCTAGCGCAATCAATTTTATCTGATAGCAGAGACCAGGCTATTTTAGTTTTGGATGGCACATACATCTATATTCAGAAAAGTAACAACTTCCAGTTTCAGAGACGGTCCTACAGCGTTCATAAAGGCAGGCCTCTTGTAAAGCCCATGGTTATTGTTACCACCACTGGATATTTCCTGAGTGTTTTAGGGCCTTACTTTGCAGATGAAAAGAATAATGATGCCTCCATATTAAGGCATATAGTGGAAAATAATGTCGAACAAATCAAAAGTTGGGTAAAACCAAGTGATATATTTGTTGTAGACAGAGGTTTTAGAGACTCTATACATTTTTTAGAAGATCTCGGTATAAAGATGGAAATGCCTGCGTTCATGGTACGTGGGGAAAAGCAGATGTCCACAGAAGATGCTAACACAAGCAGACTGGTGACCAAGGTATGTCCTTATAGATTTATACATATTGTTATTTTATGGGCCGTCACACCATGACATTCTGGTCAACGTTCTCTGAACATTACAATCGCTCATTTTTTAAGCAAATAGGACGTTTGTTTCACGTAAGTCATACCATGCGTGCGCTAGGGGACCGTTTAGCTGTCGTTGACAGGTCGCCAGTGATCCGTTCGCTGCAAAGTTAATGATTAGTAATAACCAAGTCTATATTCCCGGCGATTACCGAGTTCACCGACGTCCACTAGCTTTCACACAACGCACGTCTGGCGCTATCCCAGCAACCATGGGCGACTAACAACTTTTCCTCAATAGTCATAGAACGCTGACCAGAACGTCATGGCGTGGCGGCCCCATTATTGTCAACATACTGTTAACAATGAATTTGATAGTAAAATATGTACTGTTCTGAGGTCCGTGTTAGGTTCGAATCCGGGATTCGAAATAGCAGTTTCATTTTTCCAGTAATGTTAATGGATTCAGTTATGTTAGTTCTAATTAGATATTTAAAATGAGTAATACAATTCTGACATGTGATTTTCAATTGATATAAACAAATCACTGATACGGTTTTTTCTTCAAAATTAATGAAGTTACTCTAATTAGATAATGAACGCATTATGAAGGGAACCGGGGCTAAAGATCATCTTAGACCAGTCTCAAAACTCAAGCTTTTAACTGGGCCTTCTGAGAGACTGGTTTCAATTTTAACCAATCATATGCTTGAGAATGGATTCCGCTAAGCATGATCATTGGCTTGTGAATTAACATGTTTGAGACTAATTAAGTTTATAATTGATGAATAACCGATTAACATCTTTCATTTAATAGGTAAGATGGGTTGTGGAGGCTGCGAATTCCCGTATAAAACGTTGGAAATACCTTGATCACATACTACCCACAAATCAAGTTCCTGCAGTTGGTGACTTCGTAAGGATAGTATGTGCCATATCTAACAAATATTTCCAACCAATAAATGCAACCAAAGATGTGGAAGAGGATGAGCTTATAGCATCAAAAATGCTCGAACGTGTATCCCAAACTAACAATTTGAAAATGTTTGTAGAAGAAAACCATTTGGAGAGGCGGAGCATACGTAAATGGTCCACTATTGAAGAAAGCAGTTTGCCAGATTTTCCAAAACTTGATGACACTATGCTAAGAAACTTAACATTAGGAACATACCAGCTTAAGAACAGTGCAAGTTATATACAAGAGTATATAGGGGGAGACTGCCAGATCCATATTTTCAGTGAAAACAAAAACTTGCTCTGTGTCAGACTACAAAGTCGTCATGTGTCCTCCAAATCATATCTCATTTGGATCAAGTACAATGCAAACGAAATACAAGCTTGGTATTGTCAGTGTAGGGCAGGTGCTAGGACTGTTGGCACCTGTTCACACGTAACATCCATCTTATGGTATTTAGGAATGTCTTCCGGTAAAAACGAATATGGTATCAAGGACTGGGGACAGTATCTACATGATGCTGCGAACATTCCAGAGCCTGTTGATTTTTCAGATTCAGACGAGAGTGTGTCTGAGGAGTAGCTCATCAACGTTGTAGATGGTATATGTAAATATACGTGGAGTATTGGCATTACCAATTTAATAGTGATACCCGGTAAAATGTATTGACCATTTCTAACTACAGTTTGATTTTGTCATAATATCATAATACCAAGCTTGTATTTCGTTTGCATTGTTAAATGTCTTAATAATAGTACTCATACTAATAATAATAATTATAATAATAAAATTATAATTATAATAATAATTATTATTATTGCTGCTGCTGTTGTTATTTCTTGAATAGATTTTATGATTAATTTATACATTAAACACAATGCAAAATGTGTGTTATTACATGTTGCACTCTCCTCCTTATGTGTCATTTAGTCGTTTCAATGGAAACATAATAATAATAATATTATTATTATTTTTATTATTATTATTTCTTGAATACCTTTTATGAATTGATACATTAGACACAGTGCACAATTGCAATATCCTCTGATGTTTCTATTAGTCGTTTCCAGTAATAATAATAATCAAAATAATAATAATCATAATAATAATAATAATATAATAAAATAATATAATAATAATAAAACTATTATTATAATTATTATTATTTTCTTGAAGACCTTTTTAGAAAAAACATTTTTCGATGAAATGATACATTTGACGCAATACTAAATGCGTGCTATTGGCAGTGACTTTTCGTCGTTTCCATGGCAACATAGTAACATTTAATAATAGTAATTAGTAATAAGTAATAGTAATAATATTAATAAAATTGTTATTATTACATTTTCATTGTTGTTATTTCTTAAAAACCTTTTTTCGATTAATTGAAACATTAGACACAATACAAGAGTGTGTGTCATTGGCAGTCTCCTCCTTATGTGTCTTATGTATTTAGTCGTTTCCTTGGTAACGTAGTGACATAGTTAAACATGTATGATCTTACAGAAACAGAATAATCATTTCTGATAATACCATTAGTATTTTAACTAAGGAGCATCACTCTAGTTTTCTTTCATAAGTTCATTATAATACATATATATTCGCGTTTATTTTTGTATCTAAATACAGTTTCTATGGCAACCAGCAATACAACAAAATAATGTAATGCTAAATAATACATGGGGGAACTTATTTACAAATATGTAATATTAAATTTAGTATTTTAGATATATAACCAGTCAAACATATAGTTGAGATGTAAAAAAAATGAAAAAATATTATTATTAACAAATGTTACCATAGCAACCACACTAACAGATATTAAAGAAAAAAAATACTGGTTTTGGTAAGGGTACATATAGTGGTATCATATGTAAAGATTTTAACAATTTATGAAACAGGGCCATTTTTGGCTTTTTGTGAACTTATGTGTATATATCTGGTCCGTTATGTCTTATAGATGGTCCGTTATGTCTTTTAGATTGTCCGTAATGTCTATAAATCTGGTCCGTTATGTCCTAAAATCTGGTCCGTTATGTCTGGTCCGTAATGGTCATGGTCCGTAATGTCCCTAATTCCTCCAGACTCCCTGTTATCAAAAGCAAAGTTGGGCAAAATTTAGCAAAATTTAGTAATGTCGGCAATAAAAGATATACCCTGGTGAGTTTTATAACGACTTTTCCTGTTATTATATTTGCTTCAGTTCAATTAACAGGGAATAATTATTTCAAGTAAATAATTATGTGATTTCGCGACATCGTATTAGGTGTAAGAGGCATATTCATTTTGGTTATTTTAGGCAGAAGTTTTATCGGCTCGCCCAGGGTCAAGAAAGGAACTTTAAACTGCCCAACATGTGTCTGTGGACTCGGTGACAGTCTCTGTAGAACTGTTATGTCTGAAAGAACTGCGACTTTATTTTTAAATTTTATGGCTGAGATTTTAATAATCACATAATATCACTGAATATTGCTACACAAACCAAACCCTGTAGTCTCAATAATTTGACTGCAAGCACAGACCCATTATCATACTGACTTTTTACAGATGTCTGTCCTTTACGTCTCAAGCAGTTATGATCAAAACTGTGGTGGAAATCGACCCGATTTAAATTCTGGTATTTTTTCGATAAACGTGAGTCAGGTAAACTTTAAGCGCGGAAATCGAAATTTGTTGACATGGGTGGAGGTTTAAAAGAGTTTTGCATAAAAAACGAAACTGTTATTTATAAAGGATTACATATATTGATTCTACTTGTATGTGGCTTTTCAGGTATGTAATTTTTTTAAAGATATATATGGTCAGGGTCTATTTAATCAATGTGTTATGAATGTATAGCGTAAACGCGCATATTTTATCGATAATGCTGTCGTCGAACATCGTTATCAGCTTCCAGTGTGTAAAACACAGATCACGGTCCAAGACGGACCAGGTAGAATGGAATGTTGAACGCAAATTAATACTATCCCCTGTATTTTAGTTCATACGGACTACCCTAAAAACCCTATGTTTTCGGGAAGCTTAAAATAATTTTTTGTTTTCTTGGACAAAATCTTGGGTCATGATAAAATAATTATAAAATTCGCTGCCGAAAACATAGGATTTTGTCCGTGTCGCCGACTATCCGAATACTGGTACAGTATACATCTGTATTTATGAAATGCGTAACTTTTAACGTATTTTGTCTAAGTCTTTGGACAGAAAAAAATATTATTTTTCTGGCTGAATAATATTTAGAGACGAGAATTTTCATTTAAAAACAGAATCGTCCAAACATTTAGACACATGTGCATAACTTGACACGTCCATAGATAAATGTAAGCCTTGAATATGTCAACACATGCCAGACGTTTGTACCTTTGAAATTTCTGCTTACCTTTGTCAAGCAATTAACTCCATAGTTGCTAAATAAACATCCTTTTGTTGTATAATCAACATTGCCAAAAGAATTTGATGGCTGTTGCAGATAAGAGTGCATTAGATTAGTTGCAAACTGCTAATTCGGCAAAGTGCCGGTTCTGCAGATACAAACACAACCTGATCAGAAATTAGCAATAATTATACCAAATATTTTCAATCAAACAATCGGCTGATTTAGAAATGAAATCAACCTAGTTTGTTGACGGGTTGCAATTTTTTGTAATACATCGTCGATCGATTTTTTGAGCGGTGCGTACTGTTTCAAGTTGACGTCGGCGTCTTTGATGAAAAGTCACAAGCATCGCTGACATTTTAGATCAAAGCGGGCAATGAACAGGTGTTCATAGCAGTTGTAAATTTGATGATTTTAGTAACTGTACATGTAATAATTCTTGGATATTTTAGGGGCAAGTATTCGCAAATTTAAAAACACACATCGATTATTTTATTTCTTACTCGTAATAAAATTAAACTCGCATTTGAATAACGGTTTTAAAAACATCGGTTCTGTTCATAAAAATTTATAGGCTTGAATTGAGTTACGATATTTTCTTGGGAAAAATCATTTGACTGAAAACAGTTTGGATATTATTAAGTTCCGATCATGTGATCAGGTAAAAAGTATAATAGATCATAAGATGTTTGCCCGCGGCAATCACAAAGTCACAATATTTCGCACTTTATAGTCTAGTTGCATAGCAACGTCTCCAGATTTGAGATGACAGATTGCAAACTAAAGATTATCATAATTATAATTGCTTTAAATAAAAAAACATTATTTTTACCAGGTTTCGATATCATTACTTATCGCTTTGTTGTTACAATATTAATTACCGCAAATAAGATGATGAAAAATAATTGTTCAGAAACAAACATATCCTTAATCGGCGGACAATGATGTATACGGTTATTGCCAAGTTCTATCTTTAATATCAAAATCGAAACCAAGGTTTACAAACATATTTTTTTGTTACTAATCTAATAAAAATGACGAATTTAGAATTGAAAATGCTGGCCAAAAACATAGGGTTAGTGAAAAAATCGCCGATTTTTAGTGGCCAAATTTTTAGGGTCAATAAAAAAATTAATATTTAAAAACAAAGACCGTGGCCGAAAACATAGGGTGACTGAAAACATAGGGTTTTTACGGTAATTAGTCTCCGATTTTAAGTGTTTATATCTCCCTAAAAAGGGGAAAAGTTGATCTACACGTTGGTGTAATTTTTTATTTCAATAAAACTACAATGACCTCCTATTTACACGATTTAAAATCGCAAAACGGGTTGATATTTCGTCGAATAATAAAAAGAGTGTTTTCTTCAGCATAATTAAATACGCACACCCTTATTATTATTCATAAAATATTTATTATTATATTTCTAAATTGCTATAACCAAAAAAAATGGAAATAAAAATGTTTCCGATTATTATTAGTACAGTAATTTTGTTGCAGAGATCGGAACTGTGCTTTGTTATTGTTATTGTTTGCTTTTGGTTATTTTAGCGACTTAATTTATCTATTAACTCCTTTTGTGTCGTTGAAAAATAAAGAATATTAAATGAGCTCAATGATTGAAATGGACAAGTTTTTGTCATTTGTTTGCCACTTTCTTTTCAGACTTCATTTGAGCTATATTGGTATGGTTAGCCAGAGATCCGAGTTCATTTCAGAGCAGGATCTACAGTTCAAATATTACGTAAACATATTAAGTAAGGCATAGATTGGTATCTTTAAAATATCACTGGTTATAATAAATGTTTTCATACATTTTAAAAACTTGAAAATGAAAACTGAAGACCCTTCCTAATAGAATTATAAAATTTCACTCATTGTGAAGACACGCCATTTAATGTGACGTCATTTCTCTAATGTTTGCAATATGACCGTAAATTTAAATACTAGGGTTAAACTTGGTAGTAAGTGTAAACATTTCCCAAATTCCCCATAGTTTAAGAGTCATGACCGAAAGTTTAGTGTCATTACATGCATGAAAGGTTTTAGAAAACAGGCAAACAGTAATGATACATTTCACGTCATTTGTCTTTTTTTGATCAGTAAAAATTTAGGCAATAATGCTTAGGTGCGCACAACCAGACAGCATTGTACATGACAAGGCAGCTGCTAAGCATAAAAGTTTAGAAAAATGGATAAGTAATTAAAGTAAATTTTGTACCAGCTACCTTGTTAGCTCAATTAGTAGAGCATGGGCACAGTAAGCTGGAGGTCCCAGGTTCAAATCCTGGTCAAGGTTACTCTTTCAAACCAAGATCTGCCACATTGGCTTCATGGATAGGGTGATCACCCTTGGAGCTTCTTGGGCGAAGCATATGGCTAGTGTTTTCAACCAGAACCTAGGTAGACCCTTGCGGACATTTGCCAAGTTACATGTAATTGGAAAGATCTCGTATAAGTTGGGAGGATTTTGTACCAGTAGCCTCAATAGCTCAATTGGTAAGGCATCAGCACAGTTACAGTAAGCTGGAGGTCTGAGGTTCAAATCCTGGCCAAGGCTACTCTTTTCGACCCAAATCTGCAACATAATAAAAAAAATTGGCTATTGTAAAGTACAGTATAGCCACACACTTGAGAAAGAAGCATGTTGAGAAAAAAGTGGAATATGCATATCTGGAATGGCCACATCCAAAAGACACAGCTGCACACAGCCAAAAGGCAGAGAGGAAAATAGAGCATATCATAAAATGAAAGATTCCAAAATAGACACCACAAACAATTGGATAATGAAAATGAGAAGCCTAGTGGTTACCACCTTTGACCAGTCAGTGGCAAACAATTCTAGCTATTATATAGGTTTTTAAATAGACATACATTTTATATTTTCAGGAACATGAAACCCAAAAATGGAGAAAGGTCTTTCATGACAGAGGAAAGATTTCAACAATGGATTGGCTTTGAATCACACCAAACCAGGCTGAATGAGAGGCTGAAAAGATTTGGGATCAGTCTGTCTTCTGAAGTTCCTTCTGGTCCCTGGTTTCCTCCAGTGACAAAATCAGACGATAGAAATAAAGCAGGAACCAGCAAGGAGAGTATTCCCATCAGTGCTGAAAATATTGACATTTCCAATGATAGCAAAACTGAATTAGTTCCAGCAATTACTGATACATGCAGGTCTCTTACTGATGTGGCATCAAGTTCGAAGACTGATAAAAATGAAAAATGTGCCAATCTAGTGAAAATTGAAAAGACAAAGTCAAAGGTGAAACATGAAATTCATGAATCAAGAATTGATCCGAATGAGTCTTTTATTTTCTCTTTAAACACCTCAAAACTCAAATATGACAGTAATCTGTCAACTAGTAATCAAAACTCAAGCAACCCACCCTGCAGTAGAATGGATACACTGGGTTTGGAAGAGAGCAATGGAGAAAAACATGGCAATAAAATGCCTGACTCATTAGTTCAAGATGACAATGGAAAGGAACACTCTGTTCAAACTGAAATGGATCAAAATGAAGTGCTGGAATTGATTCCACCACCAATATCATTCTATAGAGAGGGTTCAGAAATAGCAGGAGAAGACAAACAAACAGAAGAGGGAATGGATGTTGCAAACGCTGGTACAGACATTGAAACGGTACATGCAACTTCTCATATTGATTTACAAAGAGATATAAAAGATGGGCATGTGCAGGGATCAATAGGTTGCCAAGTGGCATTAGATAGAACTACTGACTTACCCAGAGACAAACCAAAGTATATGTCTGCAGTTAATTCCCAGGGTGACGGTAGTGCAGAGGTTGACAGGAAGGCCAGACAAGGACAGGCCTTTATTGAACTAGCTGACCCAAATAATCCGACAGAGTCCGAGAAGATGGCCATGAGGCAGATCATGATGGCAGACAAGACGTTTTATAATATCAAGGATAGGTAGGAGAATTATTATACACTCGTATCATTGTTATTTTGGTAACAATCAGAAAAACTTATTAGTGTTGCAAGGTGTAGTGAAAATTAAGACATCAGATTCTGTACTTTTGCTTTTAGTATTTTCATCATTTTGCTTTGACATTTACATGGTAACTGGTCACTGTTCCAATCCAGTCATGTTACTTATTCCAATGAAGCACTGTAACTGAACAGTGGCAGGTTTGAGCTACAAGACTAGTCTGCGGTCTCAGTTTGGAGTTAGCTACTTCATATCCACAGGCCATTTGTTGATTCACTGTCGGGACTGCAGTTTTTTAGCTCGACTATTCGAAGAATAGGGGAGCTATCCTACTCGCCCCGGCGTCGGCGTCCGTTAA
Source organism: Corbicula japonica (assembly GCA_038501625.1). Lineage (NCBI taxonomy): Eukaryota > Metazoa > Mollusca > Bivalvia > Venerida > Cyrenidae > Corbicula > Corbicula japonica. The sequence goes on along the minus strand of JAZAYU010000022.1, from coordinate 8,236,531 downwards.
ACAAAAAATGCACTTTGGTCCATTACTTGAAAACTACTTATGATATCAACTCGAAACTTGGAATATATATTCACCATCAAATTCTACATCATTACCAACAAGACCCATAACTCTGCTTCCAATATGTTTAAAGTTATGCCCCTTTTTCACTTAAATTTTGCGTTAAGGAAAATATGCACTTTGGTCCATAACTTATAAACTACTTGAGATATCAACTTGAAACTTGGAATATATATTCACCATCAAATTCTACATCATTACCAACAAGACCCATAACTCTGCTGTCAATATATTTCAAGTTATGCCCCTTTTTTCTTATATTTTGTGTCAAGCAAAATATGCATTTTGCCTCTAACTTTAAAACTAATTGAGATATTGCCTTGAAACTTGAAATATATTTTCACCATCAAAATCTACATCATAACCAACAAGACCCATAACCCTTCTTCCAATATTTTTCAAATTATGCCCCTTTTTCGCTTACATTTTGTGTTAAGCAAAATATACAGTCGGCCCTTAACTTCGTTATGAATGGAGGGATTTCAAAATAACTTGGCACAAATGTTCACCATGACAAGGCGGTGTGTCGCGTACAATACCCATGCCTGTAGGTCCAAAGTCAAGGTCACTGTTACTAAAAATAGAATTTTCTTGCAAAATCGTGTCCGCTCTGTAACTTTGTTATTTCTTATTGGGTTTTTAAATAACTTGGTATAATTGTTCACCATATCAAGACGGTGTGTCACGTACATGCCCAAGCCTGTATGTCAATGGTCAAGGTCACTGTTGCTAAAAATAGAATTTTCTTGTCTAGGCTGTTACTTTGTTATGAATGGAGGGATTTCAAAATATCTTGGCACAAATGTTCATCATGACAAGGCGGTGTGTCCGCACAATACCCATGCCTGTAGATCCAAGGTCAAGGTCACTGTTACTAAAAATAGAATTTTCTTGTCCAGGCTGTAACTTTGTTATGAATGGAAGGATTTCAAAATAATTTGACACAAATGTTCACCATGACAGGGCGGTGTGTCACGTACCATGCCCATGCCTGTAGGTCAAAGGTCAAGGTCACTGTTACTAAAAATAGAATTATCTTGTCCTGGCTGTTACTTTGTTATAAATGGAGGGATTTTAAAATAACTTTGCACAAATGTTCATGAAAAGGCAGTGTGTCCGCACAATACCCAAGCCTGAAGGTCCAAGGTCAAGGTCACTGTTACCAAAAATAGAATTTTCTTGTCCAGGCTGTAACTTCATTATAAATGGAGGGATTTCAAAAAAACTTGACACAAATGTTCACCATGAAAGGACAGTGTATCGCGTATTATTCCCATCATTGCACTTGAGTGTCTGAAAATGATGCATAGCGGGGCATCCGTGTCCTATGGACACATTTCTAGTTTCACTTATATTTTCACTTAAGTGCACTTCATCGATAACTTTGCAAATACTTAAGGTATCAACTTCAAACTACCATTATATTTTCATTTCAGTTCTTTTTCTGTAACATTACTGAAGTGATTGATATTTGACTAAAAGTAAATGTCTCTAATAAAAAATTACTAACAAGTTTTCTAACAAATTCAGAAATATTTCATAGTTATTCCCCTATTCAGTTTAATATTTATGGTACATTTAGGAATTATTTCTGTTATTTGAAAAGAATTTCTCCCGTACCATTCACTTGTAAATATTTTTCCTGATTGCACATGAATGTATGGCCATAGTTGTTATTGTTTTAATCTTCAAATTGCATTTGTTTCAAATGATTCGAATAGTCGAGCATGCTGTCTCCTGACAGCTCTTGTTTCTGATGGTTTGATTGATTAACCGAGACTGCAGTTTTTCTAATGGTTCGTTTGATTGAACCAGTCATGTCTAAAAGTTTGTGATACAATGTATTAAGTTGTTCATGTCTGTTTGCTAATTACCCGTTTCTTAATTCTTAACCTGTTACTCCAAGCATATATGCCTTATCACATTGGCGACCTGTTAAGAGCCAGTTAAGCTGACATTTCCATCCGGATCTTCACTGTTGGCTTCTTGGTCAGAAATAATTAATTTTATAATGTTATTAATCAAGTGAATTCATATTGGCGTTGTTATTGGGCAAAGGGTAGTCATATTGGCCCGAGGCCGTAGGCCGAGGGCTAATATGACTGCCCGAGGCCCAATAACAATGCCAATATGAATTCACTTGATTAATGACAATTTTATTAATTAACAAAATATCCATAGTTCTAGATTTTAAAATTACTAATTTACCGGTCTGAAGAGATGAAGTGTCAGCTCTGATTTAAATGTTCAATCTTCAATATACGCTAGTGACCTGGCTGGTATAAGCTACCAAGGAGATGCAGATATGAAGGTTGTTTTGTTTTGAATACAAAAACAGCCTGAACATTACTACACACTGTGGCAGCCAAGTCTCTTGTTTATCCAGTCTGAATTTAGTTTTTTTCCTGATATATCCAAAATAAGTTTACTTTCTGACTCATTCCATCCACGATTTCCACATGTAAAACTGAATTTAACATGTCTGTAAGCTATCCAAACTAAGTTTTGATCCTTTTTGCAATGCTACGCTCAATAAACTTGCTCAAATGTTGAATAATCCACTAAAATTCACTGTCTCTTTTAGTTTCAAGTATTCTTGCTGCAGACATCCGCGTTGTTGTTGTACTAATGAGTTAGATAAGCTCAAAGATTTTCATTATACAGAAAGAAATCACCCAAAGTGGCAACATAGACTTATCCTCTGCCACTTTGCTTAAATGCACCTCGTGTCCAAAGTCACACCATCTGTTATCATTTTTATCCATAAATATTCGACTTAGAAATTCCAAAATGGCGGCCTTTTTGTTTTTAAAAGGAAGTGATTCAATCCATATTGGACCAGTTCATTATCCAATCAGAATCATGCGATCTCATATTGGCTCAGTAAAAGCTGTATTGGCCCAGGTTATCTCGTTTTGGCCCAGTTGAGATTTCATATGAGTTGAGTGCAACCCATATAAGGTGGGCTGAATTGTATATATTATGTCAATATTGTTTTAGTTAATTAATAAAATAGCATACAGTGTAGATCCTGATCAGATGTGCTGGCTGATCTGGATGCTCGTCCATGGAATAAAAGCAATGTACAATAGAGTAAAGTATTAGTTAATCCTTTCCTCTATAGATACATTGTACTCATTTATTGCGTGGGCCAAAGTTTAGATCTAGATAACCGGCACATTCATGCCGTCTGATCAGGATGTAAACAGTTCCCTTTTTGATTTGTTAGGTTATTTCTGACCGAAATGTGACCAGTGCCATTCCTGATCAGACCGCATGGATGTGTCGGCTGATCTGGATCTACACTGGTCGCACATGCATAGAAATGCATATACATATATGGAGGAAAGGGTTAAAACTGACATTTTGAGAGTGAGTTGTTGTTTGCTTAATTTTAATCTGATTCACATTAAAATTTCTGTTACCTAGATAAAACAAATGGAGGGAACATGTCTCATCCTTTTATCATTTTTTTCAGATCTGCAGAGAAATATGTACCACTAGTGTACACGAAGCGACCCAGGAACCGCTACTCTAAACTAACATGTCATGAACATAAGGCTTACCTAGATCTTTATCGTCGCTTTGGTAACATCAGCAGTCTAAATAAAGAGGTGCTAAACGATGCAGATTTCAAGAGATATGCAGTAAGTTTATGTTTTACAAACTGTCAAAAAGTGGAGATTATCAAGGTTTCCACTGGCTGCTGAATCTTGTGGTCATTTTGAGATTTTAAGGGAATCTGCCAATTGATAGCCAGAATACTTCTACGTTTAGAAAAAATTACACTTCAGCTAAAATTATACGGATCAAAATGAGGCCTTTTTGAAATTTTATAAGTCAAAGGGTCATCTTCAAGGTCAAATGAAACCCCTGGATTATAACATTAAACAACTTTCAGGAAGAAAATGTACATGGAATTATCTCATAATGATTTAGTAAATAGAAATTTGTCTATCATTGTCCCTATATCTGTTTTCACAGATTTTTATTAACTTTTATGCTAAAAAACATAGTAGCCTAGAAGGTATTGGAGACAATGGGTTTCTTAAACCCTTATCCCATGGACAGGATTTGTGTGTAATTTTTGTGTGTGTAACTCTTACTCCATATATACAGGTTTTATTGCATGTGTAACCAGTGTAAATCCAGATCAACCATTTGGTCAGACAAGATGTGAAAGTCAGACTGAAACAAATTCTGTCTGACTGAAACATGTTAAAAAGGAATTAGCAGTTCAAATTTTGTCTAATACTTGGTCTGGTAAAAAAAGAAATCATGTCAGACCACCCCAAATTTTACCAGACAGGTCCTTCGCTCTGGCAACTTTCGGGAAGTCTGATCAACTGGCACATCTGTGCCTTCTGATCTGGGTCTTCACTGGTTCTTCTTGGTCAGAAATAATCTTATGAATAAAAAAGGGATCAGTGGAGATCGTGATGAGATGGCATATATGATCTACAATGTTCATCTATGTAAGAAAGGCATATAATTATATGGAGTAAAAAGACCAGTGTCCAAGAAAACTGAGCATGGAAACCAGTCTCAAATCTCAAGCATCTGATTGGCTGAAATGGCGACTGGTCGCCATTTCAGCCAATCAGATGCTTGAGATTTGAGACTGGTTTCCAATCTCAGTTTTATAACCTTCAGACCTGGTTAAGACTTGATCTGTATTCAGCTTTACAATGCCTTTGTTCCCATTGCAGAAAATGAAAGAACAAGTAGACCGTGAGCAGAAGCTGTACCAGGACTATCTGAAGAGTATATCATTGCCCTGCAAGAATGACTACCTCTATGTTCACCCAGAAGTGGACAAATATATAGCGGTATGAAATAAACACAAACATATTGATGCTCCTACAAAGAGCGCGGCATAGAGAGTTGCACTCGTCCGTACATCCTTCTGTCTGTTTGTATGTACGTCCTCCAAATCTTGCCGAATCAACTCCTTCTAAACTATCAGACAGATTTCTTTCAAACTTGCACAGATGATCAAGCAGGATGTGTAAATGATCACTAAGAAAGGATTTGTTCCTGCAGCCATTTTTACCAGAGTTATGCCCCTTTGTTACTATTAATGTTGTTGCAGCAGTAGGGGCCTCAGTGTCCCAGGACACATTATAGTTTTCATAATAAGGTAGTTTTCACCAAATTTGGTCAAAATATATATAGCCAAGTTCAATAACCTGCCATATTGCTCCAGGGATTCTGGAGTTATGGCCCTTTCATTACTGATTATAGACCAACTAAGCATTGTCCACACTTAAATTGGGAAAACTGTATACAGTTTTCAATGTCTATGGATTTAATTTCTCAGCCAGGTTTGTTACCAAGCCAGATTGCTCCAAGGACTTGGAGTTATGGTTCTTTATCTACTGATATTTGACTTAATAAGCACAGCTCTCTAACTTGTTATGCCATTCAGTATTCACCAAACTTGATCAGAACAGAAAGCAGATATGGACATACTGTTATATCTCTACCAACGTTAATAACCAGCTAGATTGCTCAATTCACTCCGTAGTTAAACCCTTTTGCTAATAATTCACTCTGACTTACAAAGCTTTTATCTAATCTTTATCAAACTAATTAATGTGCATAATGGCTCCACCAGGTTCAATAACCAGCCAGATTATCCTAGTCGCTCTTAAGTTATGAACCTTTAATAACTTATTTATGACCTAATCAACACTGTTGCTCTCAAACTTGAAAAGCCTTTGTCCACTTTTTACTGATACTGTTCTAAAAATGACAGCTAAATTCTTTAACTAACTAGATCAAAACTCTTGAACAGGAGTTACATCCCTTTAATTGCAATTATTTCATCAAATAGACAACTTCTTAAAATAAGTTGTGGCCCTGTACCCAATTCTGCACAGATTTCTTGGAGCATTGATACACATTGATTCTTTGGTAATTAACTCCTACAAGTAGTTCTCTTGAAAACAATCTCAATGGGAATTTTGCTTGGTACTTTTTAGACAACACAGGAAAAAACTTTATTTTCATGTATTACTATAAATATGAAAGTTGAAGACATAGTTAACAATTTAGCCCATAGATACAGCTTAAAATCTCATGTATGACCAGTGTTAAACCCTATCACCCTGCAGATCCATGCAGTCTGATTGTGATCTACACTGTTTGCTTCTTGGTCCTATACAACGTTATCATTTTAAAAGTGTAGATTGTTGTCACATGAAATACAGTATACTATAAGCTATATCCATGAAGTTTACAAAAGAAATTTCAAAGAAAATGTTAAAAGATTCTCTTGACAGGCCAGACAGTTAGTGAAAAGAAAGGAGTGCCTGAGTTACCCTAGATTCTACAACTATAAAGACAACGTGTTCCTGTCTGAGGATAGACCAGATAAAGCCTTGACATTACAGTATGTGAGACCTCTCTTAGAACTGGTAAGTACAGTCATCTACAGTACAGATCATAAAACTAAATCAGGAGACTAGTCTCAGATTTCAAGCAACTAGTAACTTTTAAATGGCAGCTTTCTCAGTTGTTTTTTATATTCCAGAGCATTTCCATTATTGGTTTTCCATACATTTAACATTTACTTTGTATATCCTTGTTCCAGGGCAGAGTAAACAAGCTTGTTCTGCCAGTTATGATGCCTGGAATGCCCCAACCCTGCATAACAACAAGTTTTAAGAGAATACATGAACTAAGTCCAGTTGTGAAGGGGATCTATAAAGGAACAGTCTGGAATGTTTTCAACAAAGTGGTAAGAATTTTATTCAAATAAGAGTGTCCAATTGCAGTAACTCAAATACCAAGGGCATCATTGATTAACTAAAGGTTAATGATTATTTCAAGTTATTGTATGCTTTGGTCTGTGAATTTTACAACATGTAGTTCATTTGGGATAATCTGAAAAAAAACATTGTTGTAAAAATTACTAAATAATTTGTGTCTGGAGCCATAACTATGATACACACGATGAGATTGTAATGCCTGTGCCATGAAAGGGTTGTCATTAGAGCTGGTCCCAAGGTTATAAAGCGCGCTAGCGCTTTATGGTAAATTTGCCAGCTCTCGCGTGCACGTCCAATCTGCATGAACCGCACCAAAATAAGAATCATTACTTATTTTACATTTTATTCATTTTTTTCTTTAAATAAACTTAAGTCGAACGCTTTCAAAAATTAGTATTAAGTGAAAAGGGGGAGTAATACGTGGGAGTTTTCAATAGTAACAGCCATGACGTTACTGACGTCATTACGGGTCATGCGGTTCATGCAAAATGAACCGAATTTTTTTAAACGAAGAAATCAATAGGAATGTAAATATATCTTGCTTAATTCAGGTGTGTAGTCAAGACATGAATGCCGAGCAACTGGCTGTGCCCAACAAATGTGACGTGGTGATGTCATCATCAGCTATCAAGAACCTTGTCGATAACCAAGGAAAATATATAAAGTTCTGGGATATGCCGGTCACTGTCAGGGAATACAAGATTCAAGGTATGACTTTCTATGTTTGTGACTTGTTGAATATTCATTTTTGGGGGTTCCTTGGTCTGGCATTAAAAACTTTACGTTGGCTATAACTTTGGCATTTCTTAATACTTCATCAAACAGCCTTATGCTGATGTCAAAATCTTAATGTCAAGATAACATTGGATGGAGTAATGCCCTTTTTGTGTACATAGTCTTGGATTTCGTCCTGAAAACTTAAAGTTTTCTATAATTTTGCCACTTCGTAATATTTTTTAGCTCACCTGTCACGTAGTGACAGGGTGAGCTTTTGTGAGGGGGGTTCGTCCGTCGTCCGTCGTCCGTCCGTCCGTCCGTCCGTCCGTTCACAATTGTTGTCTGCACTCTAGCGGACAGAATTTTGGTCCAATCTTCTTCAAACTTGGTCAGAATGTTTATCTCAATGATATCTAGGTCAAGTTCGAAACTGGGTCATGTGACCCTTAAAACTAGGTCACTAGGTCAAATTAAAGAAAAAGCTTGTCTGCACTCTAGTGGTTGTAATTTTGATCCGTTCTTCTTTAAACTTGGTCAGAATGTTTATCCCAATGATATCTAGGTCAAGTTCGAAACTGGGTCATGTGACTTTGAAATCTAGGTCACTAGGTCAAATTATAGAAAAAGCTTGTCCGCACTCTAGTGGTCGTAATTTTGGTCCGATCTTCTTCAAACTTGGTCAGAATGTTTATCCCAATAATATCTAGGTCAAGTTCAAAACTGGGTCATGTGACCTTGAAATCTAGGTCAATAGGTCAAATTATAGAAAAAGCTTGTCCGCACTCTAGTGGTCGTAATTTTGGTGCAATCTTCTTTAAACTTGGTCAGAATGTTTATCTTAATGATATCTAGGTCAAGTTCGTTACTGGGTCATGTGACCCTTAAAACTAGGTCACTAGGTCAAATTAAAGGAAAAGCTTGTCTGCACTCTAGCGGTTGTAATTTTGGTCCGTTCTTCTTTAAACTTGGTCAGAATGTTAATCCCAATGATATCTAGGTCAAGTTGGAAACTGGGTCATGTGACCTTGAAATCTAGGTCACTAGGTCAAATTATAGAAAAAGCTTGTCCGCACTCTAGTGGTCGTAATTTTGGTCCGATCTTCTTCAAACTTGGTCAGAATGTTTATCCCAATAATATCTAGGTCAAGTTCGAAACTGGGTCATGTGACCTTGAAATCTAGGTCACTAGTTCAAATTATAGAAAAAGCTTGTCCGCACTCTAGTGGTCGTAATTTTGGTCAGATCTTCTTCAAACTTGGTCAGAATGTTTATCCCAATAATATCTAGGTCATGTTCGAAACTGGGTCATGTAACCTAAAAAATTAGGTCACTAGGTCAAATTATAGAAAAAGCTTGTCTGCACTCAAGCGGTCTAAATTTTGATGCGATCTTCTTCAAACTTGGTCAGAATGTTTATCTCAATGATATCTAGGTCAAGTTCGAAACTGGGTCATATGACCTTGAAATCTAGGTCACTGGGTCAAATTATAGAAAAAGCTTGTCCGCAATCTAGCAGTCTTAATTTTAGTGCAATCTTCTTTAAACTTGAACAGAATGTTTGTCTTAATGATATCTAGGTCAAGTTCGTAACTGGGTCATGTGACCCTTAGAACTAGGTCACTAGGTCAAATTAAAAGAAAGCTAGTCTGCACTCTAGCGGTTGTAATTTTGGTCCGTTCTTTTTTAAACTTGGTCAGAATGTTTATTCCTATGATATCTAGGTCTAGTTTGAAACTGGATCATGTGACCTTGAAATCTAGGTCACTAGGTCAAATTATAGAAAAAGCTTGTCCGCACTCAAGTGGTCGTAATTTTAGTCTAATCTTCTTCAAACTTGGTCAGAATGTTTATCCCAATGATATCTAGGTCAAGTTCGAAACTGGGTCATGTGACTTTGAAATTTAGGTCACTAGGTCAAATTATAGAAAAAGCTTGTTAGCACTCTAGTGGTCGTAATTATTGTCAGATCTTCTTCAAACTTGGTCAGAATGTTTATTCCAATAATATCTAGGTCATGTTCGAAACTGAGTCATGTAACCTTGAAATTTAGGTCACTAGGTCTAATTGTAGAAAAAGCTTGTCCGCACTCTAGCGGTCTTAATTTTGATGTGATCTTCTTCAAACTTGGTCAGAATGTTTATCTCGATGATATCTTGGTCAAGTTCGAAACTGGGTCATGTGACCTTGAAATCTAGGTCACTAGGTCAAATTATAGAAAAAGTTTGTACGCACTCTAGTGGTCTTAATTTTTGTCCGAACCATTGAACAGATGTTCGCAGGTGAGCGACCCAGGGTCCCTTGGACCCTCTTGTTTATCAAACTTTCAAATTCTATTGCTTATGACTTCAAGGTTATTGTGATGCAAAAATATTAGGTTAAGGTTTCGTTTGACTGAGTTATTCCCCTTTTCATACTACACAAGACTTGGTGTTTACTGAACACCCATCTAGTTATGGCTTCTGTACAAAAATTCTTGTCCATGCCTTGTATCTCATTAATCATGAAGGAATTTGACTTATTAGAACTGTGGGAAGTCACTTTGCAGAAGTGTATTTCTAAGTGTATTTAAAGGGCTTGTAGCAAAATTGGACTTCATAATTCTATATAAGTTAGATCAGTTTTGCACCAAGCAGAAATCACAACTAGTCAGAATACTGGCAAATTGAAGTCTTTAAATGAGAAAATTAAATGTGGCCGAGCAGAAACTAAAGAATTTAAGTATTATTGTAAAACTACAGAAACAATGTTCCAAGGCCATCAGTGCCATGCTCAGAACTCAATATCAGTACTGAAATCATAAACGTTTTCTCCAAAAATACATCTTCATTGCATGAGTGAACAGAGTAGATCCAGATCAGTTGGCACATCCATGCTGCCTGATCAGGATCTGCACTGTTTGCTTTTAAAGTCATTTGCTTATTTCTGACAAAGGTGCAACCACTGTAGATCCAGCTAAGACAGCATGTGATAAATATTCTGGATCTACACTGGTCACACATGCAATAACAGGCGTATAATTATATGGAGCTATGGGTTAAAGTGATGAGAGATTTTTGTTGATGTTCTTGTATCTTCAGTTTTGTAATACTCTCATTTCTTGTCATACAGAGGCTGATAAAACCATCACCCACAGAATTGTCTTCATTGATAAACCAGTGATCAGACCTTCCCAGTACATCCCAAAGGATCGCATCCAGTTGTATCAGAAGTATGCTATCCGAGCTGTATCAACTCGACCAAACGTACGTGGGCATGTTTTCAGTGCCATTAAACCAAGCCATGAGCTTGTGAAAATGCCACGACTCGAGGAGATTGAACAAGAATTAACTGAATATGATAAAACTTTGCAAGAAAGTGCTAATAAAGCACCAGTCTATGAAGAAAGTGAAGACAACACTGAAGATCAAAAAACAGTAATAAAAGATAAGGAAAAGAAAAGAAAGAAACATGTTAAAAGTCAGATTGGTGTGTTTGATGTTGAAAAAGATATAGATGATCTGGAGTCATTTGGAATGGAAATGGATTTTAAAGCATCTGTGAAAGGAGGTGGGGTCAAGGATCAAAGTGTGGAAGAGCACAATAAAGGCTCCAAAATCAGCCAAAATCATGACCTTGAAACAGCAGATTGTGAAGAGACTGATAATAAACCACAACATTTGTCGAGAAAAAACAAAAAAGGAAAGAAATCGACAGATGATGATTTAGAATTCCTTAAAAATGAACTTCAAGGTATTAAAACAAGGGCCATCAGGGAAAGCTACAAACATGCAGATATCTATAGAGATGCAAGTTTAGTTGGTAAAGAAAAGACAGAGTTTGCTCACACGCAGGACAGTAAATATATGAATAGATCTGAAGATCATGAAATCAACAATCAGCTCAATAATTCTAATTTTGAAAGTGAAGAAAACAAAACAGAACATAGTGAAATAAAATCATGTGACGCTGCACAAATAGTAAATGAACAAACAGCTGAATCAGATAAAGCCATGTCAGATAACATCACTGATTCTGGTAGATCGTTGAGAATGAAATCTGTGTTGAGTGTAAAAAGTATCAGTTCACTTTCTGACAAAATGAAGCAGATGTCTAAAATACAGTCCAAACTAGAGCAGAGAGATAAAGTGCAACAGGTTGTTTTGTCAGATCACACTTTGGAAAAACTGCAAGCCACAAGTGCTAGAACTACAAGAAGTTCCTCTCAATCAGAAGATTCATTGGTTAGCTTAGAAAACAACAACAAAAGAAGTTCTTTGTCAAACCAGAGTTCAGAACATGGGAAGAAAACAGGTGCTGAAAAATCTGAAGCAGGAATGGCAGATGCAACAGTTGTAAATGACAATAATGATGAATTGGCTGTTGATAAAACAAGTGATGGTGACAGTGAGTCTGAAGGATCCAATTTAGTAATTGATCTGCCATCAGACATGTTTGACACTAACACTGCAAATACTAAAACACTTGATGTGAAATCTACAAAATCTGTTGAAGATGACATGCCACAATTGATTAGAGAAGTTTTGAAAAATGAAGCGAAGAAAAATTGTTCAAGTCCATCTGTATGTCATGACATAGAGCCACCTGCCTTATCTGATATGGAAATGGACTCACCCCGTCTGGTAATAGCAGATGATGCAATAGAATCTCCTGTTTCAAACAGAAGACAAGTTAAAACAAGAAGTTCAAATAACTGTTCTAAAAGTATCAGCTCCCCCCAGCAGCCCTTAATAGGGAATAAAATGGATCCTCCTAATTTATCAACAAGGGGTGTCCAGAGAAAAAGTTCTTCTTTGGTATGTGAAGAAACTGAATCTCAAAAATTGGGTAAAGAAAACAGTAATGCAGACTGCCATCTCTCGAACACAAGGGGTGTTAAAAGAAGGAGCACTAACAGCTTGTCTGAAGAACTATCGCTACCAAAACGTTCATTAAGATCTTCAGGAAGTGTTGAGCCAGCAGCTGATTGCCCAGGAAATACATGTACAGGAAAAACATCTGAAGAAAATGAGAAAACTAAAATAGAAGAAGAAAAGGGGGACATTACTGAAGATACAGGCATGGACATCGGCTGTGGAGAAAATCGACTAACAGGACAGGGAAGAGGGAGGAAAGCTAAATCGTCCACTGCAAGGTAAGATTTCCAATTTTTTAGCAAATACATGTTTTAAATTACTTTCACTGAGTGGTGTTCATGAGCCAGGGTTAAGCATAAGGGAATCTAAGGATTGCAACAAAGTGAATCCAATTCCATTACTGCTGAATTTTAAATTCTCAGACTTCAACATCCTATGATAATGATTTTTTATATCATTTTAATTCCTAGCAAACCATATATTGAAGTTCTTCACAATATCTTTAAAAAAAACACAGGATTTTGGCAGTTAACTTACTTGTAAGAAAATTTCACATCTCTCCAACCCGACACTATTTTAAATACAGTATGGAGGTGTCACGATTAAACACTTCAGTAGGAGTCTGCCCCTGTCAAAATATATATCACAAGATATAAGCATGAAATTGATTTTGACTGACATGCAAACAAGCAATAAACAGGCCGATTACTAAGACTTATGTGGACCACACATATAGAGAAAAATAAAGTAATATGTGGAATAGATTCAAATGGACCTTGGAACAATACTAAATTTATTTGGTTTAATGCAACCTCTTGACACATGATCAAAGAGCCAGTTGTTTATTATAAAGAAGACAAGCCTGATTATGGCATATTGTTAGTGAACTTTGACTTATAAGGTAAATAAGCAGGTTGCGAAAATTGGCCAGCTAATGATAGTGACATGAATAGGTATTTAGCATTTTAGCCATTTTTAATAAATCATATTGAGTAGTCTAGATAGAACAGTTGTCAGTTTAAATGTATTTAGTATGAATAACTAAGTGTAAACATGTTATAAATTGTTCACATCTCCATGTATGACTTTTTTGTCCAATGAGATTGATTAACTGAAGGAGAAAACATGTCAATACAGGAAAGTTGTGTACACCACTATTGTCAGCAGATTTCAGCAAAGGAAACACTGAATTTAGAAAATATGATCACTCTGTATTTTGTTAAAATTTTATGAATTAAAAGAAAACCCCGAAGCCCTGTCCCTTTGGTTCAAAAACAGTACTAGTGCCATTAAAAGAGTATTTCTACTTAAGATTGAATTATAAAAAATAAAATAAATATTTTCTTTTCCAGAAGTCGGTCAGTATCGCTGGAGAGTGAGACTTGTAAGGGTTCTGCTAGGAGGGTAACCAGGAACAGTCTGGGCTCACACGATACAGGTATGCACAGGACGTGGCTTGTTCAGCAAACAGTGCAGATCCAGATCAGATGTACACTGTTAGCCCATGCCATAAATGCGTATATATATATAGATGAAAGGGTTTAAAAGTGTTAAAACACTAACAACTGCAATCGGACTGCATGCAATGTGTGAATATTTTGCATCAATATTATTGACCACTTGAACTTGGGTATTTGACATAACTGAGTCTCTTAATATTACAAGTTTTAAGTTACAGTCCAATTGCGATAACTCGAAGTCCCAAGGGACCTACGATTTACTTCGAATTATCGCGAACTTCGAGTTATCGCGACTTTGACTTTTCCAGAATACCATGCGAGTTTTAGAAAGTAACGATGTGCAATTATTACGGCACCATATGGGTTGTTATATCGATCAAGGTATCCTCCCAGTTACCCGGGCCATTCGCTGGATTACTCGGACAAAATGTTATTAATAATTTTATTATTTTTCGTTACGCCGAATGCAAATTGTCATTTGCTGATTGATGCAAGCTGTAGAATACAGAAATTGGAAAATTAAAGGACGTTTTATAGAAAGGAAAATTAACAACTCCAAATGTATGTTTGACATTAATTTGAGACAAATCACTCTTATTGTTTGCTTCACAATCATATCATTACAGTGACGTGCCACTAGCAACTCTTGTTGACAAGTTGGCGATAAACAAAAGACTCCGAACATTCTTGCGGGAGGTGTGAAAAACCGTGTCAATAAATGTACTTCGAGTTATCGCGAATAAATTGTGCTTAATCCTTATTCAAGGGACTTAACATTTTCGAGATATCACAAATTTCAAATTATCGCGTTTCGAATTATCGCAAGTTTTTTTAGTTGAATACCGGTATATAAGGAACATTGACGGGACCGGCGGCCGACTTCGCATTAAACCGTCATTTCGAATTAACGGGTTTCGTGTTATCGCGATTCCACTGTATGTTCCTTTGATACTTCATCAACTTGGTAAACAAAATAAATGTCATCAGGTCATACTGATTTTAAATTTATCTAGTTTTTTATTTGTTCAGTATTGAAAAATATATATAATTGGTCTTTACATAAAAAAACAACTGAAAATATAATCAGAGGTCTGAGAGTGTTAGCCCATTGCATAACGTTTTTGTGTCGCCCTTTGGAAGAAATGGGATCACTTTGTCCGTCCGTCGGTCTGTCTGTCCGTCACGAAAACTTAACATTGGCTATAACTTTGCCATTTCTTAATACTTCTCCATGAAACTTTCAAATTATATTGCTTATTCTTCATGAAACTTCAAGGTCACATTTGATGGAGTTATGCCCCTTTTTGTACTTGGATTTTGACATGAAAACTTAACGTTGACTAGAACTTTGCCATTTCTCAATATTTGTTCATGAAACTTTCAAATTATATTGCTTATGACAACACACTCATGATGATGCCAAATTCTTTAGGTCAATTTCATATTTGTTGCAGTTATGCCCCTTTTTGTACTTGGATTTTGACATGAAAGCTTAACATTGGCTATAACTTTGCCATTTCTCTATACTTCTTCATGAAACTTTCAAATTATATTGCTTATGACAACATGCTCATGATGATGCCTAATTCTAAATTCCTAAAGGTCAAGGTCATATTTGTTGCAGTTATGCCCCTCTTTGTACTTGGATTTTGACATGAAAACTTAATGTTGGCTATAACTTTGCCATTTCTCAATATTTCTTTATGAAACTTACAAATATATTGCTTATGACAACATGCTCATGATGATGCCAAATTCTTTATGTCAAGGTAATATTTGTTGCAGTTATGCCCCTTTTTGTACTTGGAATTTGACATGAAAACTTAATGTTAGCTATAACTGCCATTTTTCAATATTTCTTCATAAAACTTCCAAATTATATTGTTCAAGACAACACACTCGTGATGATGAGATGTTGTATCAGTAAAAATGAAGTTATGCCCCTTTTTGAACTTGCATTTTTTTCCGACATTGTACCAGAGGGCGACACAAGTGTTCAACTGAACACCCATCTAGTTAGTTCTGGGTTAACATTTTTTACAATCACTCCACACTTCATTTTTTAAATTCATTAGTGAAGTGAAATGTCCATGTTTTTATGCCCCCGCCATGTAATGGCGGAAGGGCATATAGTGTTCACCCTGGCTGTGTGTGTGTGTGTCAGTGTGTCAGTGTGTGTGTATGTTCGAAAATCGTGTCCGCTTTGTAACTTTGTTATTTCTTATTGGATTTTCAAATAACTTGGTATGAATGTTCAACATATCAAGACGGTGTGTCGCGTACAATACCCATGCCTGTAGGTCCAAGGTCAAGGTCACTGTTACTAAAAATAGAATTTTCTTGTCCAGGCTGTAACTTCCTTATGAATGGAGGGATTTCAAAATAACTTGGCACAAATGTTCACCATGACAAGGCAGTGTGTCGCATACAACACCCATGCCTGTAGGTCCAAGGTCAAGGTCACTGTTACTAAAAATAGAATTTTGTTGGAAAAATCTTGTCCGCTCTGTAACTTTGTTATTTCTTATTGGATTTTAAAATAACTTGGTATAAATGTTTACCATATCAAGACGGTGTGTCGCGTATAATACCCATGCCTGTAGGTCCAAGGTCAAGGTCGCTGTTACTAAAAATAGAATTTTCTTGTCCAGGCTGTAACTTCCTTATGAATGGAGGGATTTCAAAATAACTTGGCACAAATGTTCACCATGATAAGGCGGTGTATCGTGTACAACACCCATGCCTAAAGGTCAAAGGTCAAGGTCACTGTTACTAAAAATAGAATTTTGTTATAAAAATCTTGTCTGCTCTGTTACTTTGTTATTTCTTATAAAAGGATTCTAAAATAACTTGGTATAAATGTTCATTATATCAAGACGATGTGTTGTGTACAATACCCATGCCTGTAGGTCCAAGGTCAAGGTCACTATTACTAAAACCAGAATTTTCTTGTCTGGGCTGTGAGTTTGTTATTACTTATTGGATTTTCAAATAACTAGGTATAAATGTTCACCATGACAAACATGCATAGTGGGGGCATCCGTGTCCTATGGACACATTTCTAGTTTTGAATAACCATTGTAAATGACCATCAGGTCTTGACTTTTTCTCTACATAATTTTTAATAGAAAAGAACATTGAATGAATGTAATATCAAACCTTATGCAATTTCTAATGCATTATGGGTGAGAAAAATTGTTATAATTAACTTAAACACAGATTATTTCATTTCGGCAGTTAGTGTTTACTGTCTTACTGAGTTTTGCTATTCATTCTGTCAAATCATTGAATTTCTGCAAAACATCTCTTTCAGCAAATAATTGTTGGGATTGTATTGGAATTGCAATATTCTACTTTATCTCAAGTTTTATAAATTAAGTTATAAACTCAATACTCCATGTGATATTGCTGTTATTTATTCATGGGCAAACATTGTAGCTCCAGATCAGCTGGCACATCCATGCTAGCTGATCAGGATCTGCATTGTTAGCTTTTAGATTCATTAGTTGAACTCTCACCAAGAAGTAAACAAGCAAACAGTATAGATCCTGATCCATGCCATCTGGATGTACAGTATTTGCAATGCAATGAAATCCATATATATGGAGTAAAGGGTTAAGTTAGTTGCCTAATATGTTTTTAGTTCTGGTGAAAACAGAGCTGGAAGATGGAATAGTGTCTTCAAAAAGGAAGAGAGGCAGACCTTCCAAGCAATCTTTGACACACAACCAAAACACAGAACATGCTGCCGTATGTCCAAAAAGCAGTAATGACAACTTTGGTGATATGCCAGAAGACAAAACATCAGGTTCTGGAAACAATAAACAAGATTGTACAGAACATCTTCAAGATGTTAATAAATCTGAAGACGGAAGTGGTAATTCAAGAAGGCAGAGTATTAGTAATAAGGTAACTGACATTCACAAAGAATGTGAGGTTGAAAGTAACTTGAATGATAAATCAATTTTACAAGAAGAAAAAACGATAGATAATGATGATAATCTAGAGAAAGAAAATAGTGTAGAAATGGATAAAGTTGTTAATTCAGATGTTGATGATGCAGATGATGTTATATGTAAAAGTCCAAGAAAACGAACTAGGAGACTTGTAACAGAAAGTGACTCAGAGGAAGACAATGCTGAAGAGTTGAACAGAAAAGGAAGAAAACATCACAAGGCTGGTAATTCATCGAAGAAGAATGAACACAAAAGGGAACTTGAGGGCATTGAAGCTCGGAAAATAAAAGAAATGGCAGATGCAATGAAGAAGAGAATTAAAGAAAATGCAAAAAGTAACAGTCACAATGAAACAAAAGTAGAAAAAAATAAAGAAAAAATCTTGCAATCTTCAGTTAAAACTGCTGACTGCCCTATAGGATCTCATCATAAACAATCACGTCATAATCCTAGCTCTGCAGAGAGAAGTTCAGAACTAAAGACATCTTCATTTCCAGGGAAGACTGCTGAACAATTAAAGGCTCCTACAGTGGAGAGTACTTGTGAAAGGGGCGGACTTGAAAACATTTTAAGCAGCCAGAGTTCATTACTTGATCAAAGCAGATACAAGGGCTCTGATCCAGGTAAAACTATTTATGTCCAGAACTGAGTCAAGAGAGTTAAAATTTTTGATTGTGTACAAATTATTTGGAGAAACCAATGCATGTCAGAGTGAATAATTTGTTTGGTTTGTATATTTTCTTATGTTTTATCAAGCACCACAACTAAGATCCTGCAGCACCTGTCTGGCTCTTTCTTAGTAGAAGAAGGGGTATTATATGAGGCCCAGTTTGCTTGAAATGTCAATGGCTTTAAGTAACTTGTTTTAAAAAGACAAATGTCATCAAAATTAGGATCTTGATGAACACTGTGAGAGAGTCAGCTTTTATCAGCATTGCTCTAAGATAATAAGATTTAAGCCTAGATGAACTTATCTTTTGGCACCTGTGCTTTCATTCAGACATTTTATGTAACTGTCTGGCTTACTCTACCTTGTTAACACAAAGGATATAAACTCAGCTGTATCCAGACATGTGATTTCTCTGAACTATTGTGTTGCAACTGAGTTTATATCCAGAAACAGTATGTCACAGTGTGGTTAACTCTAATTTGTTGTGTTACAGCTGAGTTTATATCCAGACATGGTATGTCACAGTGCTGTTTTCCTGTTGAGGATAATGTGACGTATCATCAGTGGAGTCTGGCTGGAATCAACATTCTGATACGCTGTAAATACCACGGCTTCATTTCTGGTCAGGTAATGACACTGTACTTCAAGTTATATATAAACTACATATCTTAGTTGTCAGATCTTCTTAAATTATTATCATTATAGTGGATTAGTGAATTAATTACAAATAGTTAAGCCAAGAAACATTTTATCATGAATATATGAATTTGACTTTTTGCAAATTTACTCCATATGAACGCCTTATTTCACATGAGTGGCCAGTGTAGATCTAGATCAGTCAGCACATCCATGCTGTATGATCTGGATCAAAACTGTTCATTTTTAGCTCGACTATTCGAAGAATATGTCGAGCTATTGTACTCACTTGGGCGTCCGCGTCCCACTTTGGTTAAAGTTTGCATGCAACCTACTGATATCTTAAAAACTACTATAGCTACAGCTTTGAAACTTTGCACACTTGTTCGTCATCATGTCTCGAGTGTGTATGCCAAGAACCATAACTCTAACTTTCATTTTGATCAAATTAAGGCCCTTTTTCGACATAGAATTTCAGGTTAAAGTTTGCGTGCAAGCTACTGTACAAACACATAACTTCAATACTACTTATACTACAGCTTTGAAACTTGACACACTTGTTCATCATCATGTCCCCGAGTGTGTATGCCAAGAACCATAACTCTAACTTTCATTTTGATGAAATTATGGCCCTTTTTTTGACTTCGAATTTAAGGTTAAAGTTTGCGTGCAAGCTACTGTACAAACACATAACTTCAATACTACTTATACTTCAGCTTTGAAACTTGTCACACTTGTTCATCATCATGTCCCAAGTGTGTATGCCAAGAACCATAACTCTAACTTTAATTTTGATCAAATTATGGCCCTTTTTCGACTGCAAGCTAGTTTCTTTAATACTTCTTGTACTATAGCTTTGAAACTTTCAACACTTTTTTACCATTATGACCCTGACTCTTTCTTTCATTTTTAATAAAATTATGGCCCTTTTTTCAACTTAGAATTTCTGGTTAAAGTTTGTGTGCAAGCTTGTTACTTTCATGCTTCTTGTACTACACTACACTACACTACACTACACTACACTACACTACACCACCACCACCACCCATCACACAACACCAACAACAACAACAGCACCAACAACGGCACCAACAACAATGACACCACCACCACCAACTACAACACCACCAACAACAATACCAACAACACCATCACCAACAACAACAACACCACCAACAACAACAACAACACCACCACAAACAACACCAACAACAAAAACACCACCAACAACACCACCACCACCAACAACAACAACACCACCACCAAGAACACCACCACCAACAACAGCAACACCACCACCAACACCACACCACCACCACCAACAGCAATGCCACTAACCACAACAACACCATCAACAACAACACAAACAACACCACCACCAACAACAACAACAGCAACAACACCACCAACAACAACACCACCACCAACAACAACAGCAACAACACCACCAACATCAACAACAACACCACCGCCAACAACAACACCAACCACAACAACACCACCACCAACAACAACAGCACAAAAAACAGCAACAACAACACCACCACCAACAACAACAACACCACCATCAACAACAACAACACCACCACCAACAACAACAACACCAACAACACCACCACCTCCACCAACACCAGCACCACCAACAACAACAACACCACCACCAAGAACACCACCACCAACAACAGCAACACCACCACCAACACCACCACCACCAACAGCAATGCCACTAACCACAACAACACCATCAACAACAACACCAACAACACCACCACCAACAACAACAACAGCAACAACACCACCAACAACAACACCACCACCAACAACAACAGCAACAACACCACCAACATCAACAACAACACCACCAACATCAACAACAACACCACCGCCAACAACAACAACACCACCAACAACAACACCAACCACAACAACACCACCAACAACAACAACAGCACAAAAAACAGCAACAACAACACCACCATCAACAACAACAACACCACCGCCAACACCACCAACAACAACAACAAGAACGCCAACAACACCACCACCTCCACCAACAACAACACCAGCACCACCATCAACACCACCACCACCACCACCAACAACAACACCACCAACACCAACAACAACACCTTCCCCAACAGCAACACCACCACCACCAACACCAACAACAAGAACAACACCACCACCAACACCACCACCACCACCAACAACAACAACAATAACACCAACAACAACACCAACAACAACACCACCAACAACAACGACACCACCACCAACAAGACCACCACCAACAACAACAACACCACCACCAACAAGACCACCACCAACAACAACAACACCAACAACAACAGCAACACCACCACCACCAACAGCAACACCACCAACAACATCAACACCATCACCACCAACAACAGCAACAATACCAACAACAGCAACAATACCAACACCACCAACAATAGCAACCAGCATACCGTACCATACTATACTACACCACACCACACCACATCACTATAGGTGGGCAGGGATAGTGGGTTGATGGGTGTGGGATCAGGGGTGTATAGGCTGGGTTGTGTAAACCCTCTATAAAAACTACAATAATAAATTAAATGTAATTTATTGATTTCCTAACTTGGATTAAGAAACTTTTGTTCATGTGTGTGTGTGTGTGTGTGTATTGGGTGTCATAAACTCCTGAATCACTCCCCAGTTTAAATGAAGTCCAGTTTAAAATGTGCTTAAATATGTCTGACTTCGAATAGTCGAGCGTGCAGTCGTTTCCGACTGGCTCTTGTTTGGTTAGAAATAACCTGTTGAATCTGATGTGAACAATTTAGATCCAGATCAAACAGCACATGAAATAAAAGCCAGGTCTATTGAGTAAAGGGTTATCTGTCAGGTGCGGATTTCAGACCAAAAGGCACTTGGTTTCTTTTTGTGGTTAAGATGCTGTCTGTTTAGAAGTGATAACAATTTAATAACTTAATACACCCATTTGAAGAATTTACAATTATACAAATACCTTGTCAGGCTGGAGGTGGCATCCACAAAGGTATTCTGCTGCCTAACTTTAGTAATACTTAACTAGTGACTTTTTTGTTGATATGCTTGCTGTCAACTCGACTTAGGTGTCACAATGGCAGTTTGGTG
This sequence comes from Corbicula japonica, assembly GCA_038501625.1. NCBI lineage: Eukaryota > Metazoa > Mollusca > Bivalvia > Venerida > Cyrenidae > Corbicula > Corbicula japonica. The sequence goes on along the minus strand of JAZAYU010000022.1, from coordinate 8,214,259 downwards.
TATGTTTGTATTTCAGGGACTGGTACACATAGCACCAAAGCTGGAATACCAGCCTAACTTTGATTTTGAGCAGGCAAGCTTAAGGACTGGTTGGTTTAATTTCAGGGACTGGTACACATAGCACAAAATCTGGAATACCAGCCTAACTTTGGTTTTAAACAATCAAGCTTAATGGACTGGTTTATTTTATTTCAGGGACTGGTACACATTGCACCAAAACTGGAATACCAGCCTAACTTTGATTTTGAGCAGGCAAACTTAAGGACTGGTTTATTTTATTTCAGGGACTGGTACACATTGCACCAAAGCTGGAATACCAGCCTAACTTTGGTTTTAAACAATCAAGCTGAAAGACTGGTTTGTCTAATTTCAGGGACTAGTACACATAGCACCAAAACTGGAATACCAGCCTAACTTTGGTTTTGAACAGGACACTGTCAACGAGACAGCCAGGAACTGGATCTCTATCTATGTCCGACCAAACTCTTCACTCCTCAAAGGTATAATTGCTTCTACTGTTTTGTTTGGGATGGAGCTTCTGATGTCTTTTGAACTTTTGAATTGTAATTTTGGTAACCATTGACAAAGCAAGAATACTGACAGAGTGGCGTTATGAAGAATTTTAAATCATTAATGTTACCCATTTTATGTTTCTGCATATACGATAACACATCACTTTTGCAAAATGTTTGCTTTTTATTACTCAAAGTGCTGTTTGCTTTGTGGTTACACACACAGAATTTCACATTGAAGAACCTATGCCAGATGTTTGTTTGATTGTAAATGTTGTAAGAAGGACATATTTTGGTGATTTCTGTTCAGATTTTTTTTCTATTTAAAAGAATGAGTACCCACATTGTAAATACTACATGTAGTAAGCAGTGTCAACGGGCAAAGTTTATTATTCTGACTTTACTACATGTATAAGCAATTCTGAGTTAAATGAAGATTTTACAACAATTTTATATAAATTATGAAAAAAATCTTTTCAGTGCGCATTAACCCCTTCAACTCAGAGATAATGATGCTGGATTCTATTGGATACCAAGATCTCATCCCACCAGACTCCGCCTTCAGGTGAGTTATGTTCCTGATTTATTGTGACAGCATTATAATGCATCAGCTGACCAATGCTGATAAGCCCTGCCTACAAAACTGCCTCTAATACCATTTCAGGAATATTTGCTTGAAATAGATTGGAATAACCATACACTTCCATTCAGTGACTCACTTCCCAAGATCTGATTCTCAAAATTTTGTATTGTATTCATACCAGTTGTATGTCTCACAAGTCATTCCTTGAAATGACATCATGAATTTGAGCAGATAACGTTACTTGCATTCCCAAGTAAAAATATTGTGTATAATCAATCAAATTGTGTAAAAAACTTGCCTGTTGCTTACCAAAAAATTAGAGCTAATTGTTAGTTCTGTTCAAATATAACAGTAACTAAAATTTCAAAGCTTATCACCACAGACTCTTTTTCAGGGTGACAATGCTCAGTTATTAACCTGGTCCAGATTTTTGTTGGAAAACCCTTGTTATTGGAGTTTGTCATAGGGCAGGCACATTTCATTAAGTTTTTTGTTTAAGTTCATTTTTCTCAGTATCCATTAAAGAGCATTAAAACTTAACATAGTTATCTGACATCACAAAAGCAATTATTAAGACAAGTTTCATAACTCTTGACTCTATTTTGTCATGATAGTTATGCCCCCTTTTCATTTAAATTTTAAGAAGAAAACCTGGTTTCATCTCACTGCTGTATCTTCTTGTTTAATCAATCTATATTGCAGTTGTATAATTTGACAATAGAGGCAGTAACTTCTATGATATGAAAACTTACTGTATCATGGTTCTATGATATGAAAACTTACTGTTATCATTGTAGTTCTGAAGTTGTGTTTATCAGAAATAAAAGAAAATATTTCACATTCGACAGTTAAGTTTTTACTCCATGAATATTGTTTTCATCTGTACTGTTTGCTTTTAGATTCATTAGGCCATTTCTGACCAAGAAGTTAATAATGTCTGTGTGCAGGCTAATTTAAATCTTCACTGGTCCCACATGGGATAAATGACCATCCATGGATTAAAGAGTTAAGCTAAATTTGCTCTTTAAAAATGTTGTTAAACTTACTTTACATTGAACCATTTTTTTCATAACCTTTCTGTGTTATTTTTCAGCCAATCCAAAGCCTTTACAGATCTTCACAATGTTTTGTCAAAGTTAAAAAGGTAAACATACTTGAGTTTCTTTTGTGTTTAGTTTTGCAAACTGATCACATGCTATGAGCATTATTGACTTTTCAAGAGCACCTTTTCCCAGAACATGTTAAGCCTTAATATATTACTCCTTTAAGTTAGTAAACTCAGGAATGAAATTCACATTACTTTGAAAAAAGTCAGTTCATGATATATATAGTATAAGTAGTGTAAAAATGGGAATTATGAAATACCAGTATTATTAGTTTTATCATAAAACTTTCAGTGAGTATCTTTTATGGGTATATAGTGAAAGTAAAATAGTTTGACTCTGGGGGTTTAACTGTTCGTGTGGCAATGAAGCTCTGCTGAGTTTGGGCAAAGTCGGTGTACAACAGATTTTTCCGGTTTTAATTGACAGTCTTATTAAAAGGATGTTTTTATATACCATCTGTTATTTATGTTTTGTCTATCAATATTTATTTTTGCATATTTTGCTTTTGGAAACTTAAATTAAGCCTTACTAATTATATACGCATTTTAAACAGAAAAAGAAAACTTGTTTTAGCCTTTACTGCATAGATAAACCTTTATTACATGGGCAATAAATGTAGATCCAGATCAGCTGGCACAACTGTAATCAGGATCTTCAATGTTTGCTCTTTGGTCAGAAATAACCCAGAGAAAAAAGTGAGCAGTTTAAAACCTAATCAGACTGCATGGAAGTGCTGGCTGATCTGGATCTGCACTGTATGCTCATGCAATATAAGTGGTGTATGTGGAATAAAGAGTTATAATGAAAAATATTTGGTGAACTGTTAGAGAAGACTGTATCATGAAGCCAAGGCTTACAAGTTTGCTAAATGTAGATGATTTTTATCTCCTTAAACACAATTAACTATCAGGTTTTGATGTGACCCACAGCACCTTATGTCAACCATAAAGTTACAGAGTTTGTTCATTTGCAAGTTTGTAATGCATGAAAAACTATACCGTTGCATAGAAGGTGATAACATGTCACATTGCCAGCATATTCCTCCATGCTTTGGTGTTAAATGTTAAGGTGGAATGTGCCAATTTTTCAACTTTCGAGTATTTTAATGAAAATTTGAATGCAGTTAATTGATCATATTTCCGATATGGAACAGAATATCTTGTAAAAATATTTTATTTTGTCTCAAAGATACAGATCTTCAAAGATGGCCACTGATGGCAGTTTTTAGACATGACTTAAAAGAACCGTAACTGAATGTTTTCTGCTGTAAATTTGATGTCTTTCGAATGTTCCGTTTTCTGTTTTGATAATATTGTACCCCTATCCACCTAATTTTAACGACACAAAAAAACCTTTCCATTGCACGTCATACTTAAGCACTGTAATAAAAACGAAGTCGGTGACCCCCCTTTTTTATTTGTCAAACATTTTCAAAATAAACACGAATGATGCCAAAAAATCAAAATTTTATTGATCAGATTTTTCACAATTCCAAAACAAGCGACGAAAATTTAGTAAAACTCTACGTCATTTTCAGGTCGAAACGGCGCTTTTCTGCGACATCACCATAAATCTTGGTTGAAAACTCATGAAAGTTACATCAGTGGAAAGAGAATTAGATTCTGTACAATATTATCAAAACAGAAAATGGAACATTGGAAAGACATCAAAGTTACAGCAGAAAACATTCAGCAAAATAAAATATTTTTACAAGATATTCTGTTCCATATCGGAAATATGATCAATTAACTGCATGCAAATTTTCATTAAAATACTCGAAAGTTGAAAAATCGGCGCATTCCACCTTAAATCAAATTGTGTTATTGTTCTTTTTATCTTTTTATATTACTTCAGTTTGCCAGTCGGACAGTACCTGTTGAAAAATAATCCAAAGAAGGAGATGTTCAGTGTATACAGAGCAACACATGGAGATAGGTATGTGTTACAGTAAGGATTGATATTTTAAATTATATAGATTGAATTAATATTTATTGAATTCATCAGGGTTTAAAAAACAATTGACCCTCATGATTTTTTCTGTTCTGCCCATGAATTGGAATGGATGCTGAATGTGTTGGGTTCATTTAAAGTAAAACAAAGATTTACCTAGATTGTGAAACAATGTCTTTTAGCTTACCAGGTATATAAGTCACACAGATTGTTTTCCTCCTTAGGTTTAAACTAATACTTGTGTCATATTTGTAGGTTTGGTAAAGCGCAAGAACCTAAGTGATCAAAATTTCTCGTCTCATTACTTTTAACATAGGAAATGTTTTTTTGTCTAATATGTTCTATTAAAAATCATGATTATGATTTACTCTTAACTATATGCTTTATATATTCATTTTTACATGTTGATGTTTATTTTTTTCGACAGAGGTGAATATGACCTTCATTTACAAAGTGCCAGTTTCATGAAGTTTGCCTCGCCTAACCCTTTACAATGGACACCTCTGAATACAAGAATGATGCTCCCCCATCAGAGGAAAATGAACTTTATACCTTGCACTTACCAACCTAAAGGTATACAAATTATGTGTGTATTTATCATGGTGTCACCCTGCATAACCCTTCACTCCATATTGATGGATTTTATCATATGTACAAGCAGTGTGGATCCAGCTCAGCCAGAACATCCATGCAGTCTGATCAGGATCTGCATCATTTTCTTTAGTTCTCACCAAAAAATTACCAGTGTAGATTCAGATCAGACAGCATGGCTGTGCCAGCTGATATGGATCGGGCTGTAAAATCAGTATGTATGGTGTAAAGGGTTAAATGGCCAGTCTCTCAGATAAGGGTCATATCTCATGGAGTTAAATGTTTTAAAAAGATGGATTTCTTGTTGAATGAACAGCATATTCACCACATTTATGATATTTTCAATGAAAAAAACTACTTTCTTTGTGGATTATACACTTAATGTTTTATGAAGTATCCAGTTAATAATTGAATTTAGTTTTTCTGTGTTTCTTCGAGGTATGACCTGTTAGAAAATACTGAAAATGTAGAAAACTGTGATACCTTAAAAATACTGAAAGGCTCACACTGCACAGCAAAGTTTGATAAATCACTGAATTTCAAAGTTTTACCCAGCTCTTATTCAAGCATGAAAGTTGCTTCAGTCATATAATCATGTCTGAAAGTACATGCATTCCCTGTTTGGCTCTGCTTGAGGTGAAACTATGAACTATTATATCATATTAGAATGCTTGTTATCAACTGTGGTATCCTTTTTTGTGCAGGTGTAAATTTTGTGGATTTCTCACAAGGGTAGAAGTGTAAATTTAAACCCCAGCGAAATTACAACATGATATTATGTCTAAATAGACAAATTTAATTGTGCAACATAAGGCCTGCTAGAATGTATCATTTGCCACTTTTGCACAAAAATTTTTACCTGCGAAATTAAATGATAGGACCATATTAAGAGGTTGTTGTGATTAATACATAACTTGTCAGTTGTGCATACTGCATACAATATTATACCTTTCTGAGTTTAGTGTAGCTGTTTCTACATTTATATTTGTATAGTAATTTACTGTCTGTTTACAGACGCTGTTGTTCCAGAGAAGAAGTGGAAGCCTAACAATCAGAAGAAAAAGAAGAACAAGAGAAACAAAAAGGAGAAAAGCTGAATACTCTGCGGAATAACAGTTTTCCCTTTACTCCATATATGGGGGTTTTATTGGGGGTGTGACCAGTGTAGATCCAGCACAGCCATGCAATCTGATCAAGATCTACGTCGTTCGCTGTCAGAATTAACCTGATGAATCAGAAAGTGAACAGTAGATCCTGATCAGTTGTACAGGTTGATCTGGATCTATCCAATTCACCCATGGATTACAGCCATGTCCCATGGAGTATTGGGGTAACAACAAATTACCATAATAGTCTATTGTACATATGCATCTAGCATATGGCTGTTCAAGTTGTTTCCATTCCAGTGTAATGGGAGGCTGTGAGTAAAAAGTTTTTACCTGGTTATCTTATTGTGTTAAGAATTGCACTTTTTCTACCCCAAAGAATTGGGAAGGTTCATTAGTTATGTTAATTATAAGCCTAAAATCATGAATGTGGAATTGGAGACCTGTTTCAATACAAGCTTTTGATTGTTCCATTTTGAGACTTTTCTCCATTTAAACTAATCATAACTTTTCTCCATTTAAACCAACCATATATGTTGAAATGATGTTACACTAAAAGTATGTCTGGTTTTAATGAATATTCCAAAAACTGCGGCAATACAACTTTATACAGTAAAACACCTCATAAATACCACGCTGGAATTAAGACCTCACCAATTATAAGATCCCTTTCCAATATCCCTTTCAACAGTTTTCAACTATTGTCTAACCTAGAATTAAAACCATGCCATTATTAAGACCATTTTTTCCAGTCTAAAGGTGGTCCCTATACAGAGGTTTCACTCTGTACAGGAATTGACAATGCCATAAAAAGAGGCTAGTCTCCATGCTCAGTTTTAAAAGTTTTGACTTACAAAGAAAACTTAAAAGTCTGTTGTTATCACGTTAATATGTCTTTCATTTACTGTTGTTAAATAAGTTGTTGAATTATTGAGAAATAAATGATGTTGGTTTAATTCTTTGTTTTCATGAACTTCAATTCCTTTGAAGATATATCTTTATAGACAACTCCAGTCAATCTGGCATTCTGTACTCTGGTGTCATGAATCATATTTTTATCAGTCCTTTAAACAACTTGTTGTTGGTGTTTATCTATTTTCATCTAAATCCATTGTTTTAAAGAAAGCACAGAAAGAGACAGTGTTGTGTCACTTAAAATGGATTATATGACTCCAAGTGAATAAAGAATAATCATGTGGACCCTGCAATATTTTGTGTATCTGATTAATGCCCAACTTGCTCGCAAAACCTTTGTATTAATGACAAATTGAAACACACTATACTTATTTAACTAAGTTCATTGAACAATTCAAATATATGAAACATATTCATTAGAACAGAATTTTGAAGAACAAAACCAGTGCATCATTTTAAGTATTGTCAATTGTCAACAAATATCAAGATAATTAAAACACTTGTCCGAACAATAAATCTTACTTGAAATGTGAGAAAATTGCCCCAAGTTAACTGACCATATAAAAATGTTAACCTGACCATGTTTAATTAAAAAGGTGAAATGGGCATATCAGGAATAGCCACTCAGAAAACACAGTCTGCACATCCAAAAAAAGTGTCGAACCTGTATTAAGCAGCCATCCAAGAGAATGACAAAAAGTGGCTGCTTAACACAGATGACTGTTTAAGCCTGGTAAAAAATAGAACAAAATTTCAGTTAAGGACATAACTCAAACTGGCTGTTTAAGACAGGTGGTTGCTGAGTGCAGTTTGCTTCTAAGGCAGGTTCAACTGTATTTTTTTTTTATTTTCAACAGACATCACAAGCCATTTGTAACAAGGGTTCTGAAAAATCCACGTCTGAACCAGGGATTGAACCCGCCCCCTCGCATGCCAGTCCGACGCTCTACCACGTCGCCATAAAAGCTAGCTCTACGGCGAGATAGTACAAATGCGATACTAGCTCAACCATAGCCGGGTTACATACACCCCACCATGTTAGAATTCATCCTCGAATTTCCATTGAGTATAGAGATTCACTTGTGGAGTGATCTGGAGGCATTTAAACATCCTTGGCAGGTTCCCCGTTGGGCGCCATTTGTTGACAAGTTTGACAACTTCAGATTACATTGATGAAATGTAGTAAGAACCATGTCTGATCTATTGAGATGTTCTTTAAAACTATTGGCAATGTAATTATGTCATCCAAATAAATAATGCAGATTTTGATGTTGTATTCTCCCAGGCATTCCTCCATTAGGCGCTGATATTATGTTGCTGGGGAATTACTTACCCATGTGGCATCTTTACATATTCATAGAAGCCTGAAGGTCGTACGGTGAAAGCAGCTCCTCTTCAACTTCTACCTGATGGTGGCCTGCTTTCATGTCTATAGTACTGAACCACTTGGCCCCTTGAAGTACATTAAATACCTCCTCTAGGCACATCGTCGACTAGATCAATCCTGTGCTTGATCTTATCGCAGCTGCCAGTGTCGGTATCTCCTTTTAAAAATGTATCCTTATGTTTCATTAGCAATGATCTTACTTAAGATTTCAGCAAAACAAATAATACTAAAAAGAAGACACCAAAAACAATTTACAAAAAATAATTATTATAGAACCTTGTAAGAAACCGATTTGGAACGGTAAGTTGCAAAACAATTTCCCAGTTTAACCTGGTAATGGTTCTCCATCAAAGTCTCGTGGCAAGATCAGGACTGGAGGTTATAAAGCTGAGATTGGAAACCAGTCTCAAATCTCAAGCATCTGATTGGCTGAAATGGCGACCAGTCGCCATTTCAGCCAATCAGATGCTTGAGATTTGAGACTGGTTTCCATGCTCAGTTTTATAATCTTGGCACCAGGATCTACATCGATATGCAGAAGGCTAATCAGGCTGTTACATATAAAGATAAGTAACCTTCAGTTTACCAAAGACATAGGAGGGTTACCCACTAACCTGAAAAACATTAAATGATCCAAAGGGTAAGGTTCACGAAGGTTGAATATTGGCCTAATAGTTAACAGAAAATGAAATAGTAACATTTTTATGCTAAAAAACTATTGTTTTGTTCTCTGTGTGTTTAAAAATAGCAAAGAATGTGAAAATTTAATTGACAAAATGTACATGTATAGTGAATAAATAAACACAGGTTTGTAGGTTTTCGTACATTTTTTGCAAATAGGTGGGTGTCGTTTGCGCGAGATTTAGGTGAACTTCGTGAGAGCAGCAGTTCAATTTGTTCATTTTCTGTTTGAGCTATGGTTTATAGTTATAATACGTACAAAAATACAAAATGAATTATTTTATGCCATTTTTGACCCTTCGTGAACCTACCGCTTTACAAAAATAATAGAAAAGTTTAGTTAGAGATCGGGATAAATAACTTTTTGTAATATGCTGGTTACCAAATAAATAGTATTTATAAAGTAACCTGAAAATAACAACAAAATCAAAGCAGTTTTTAAAAGAAACAAACGTTTTGCTTAGTTATATTAACATGGTCTTGGGACAGTGAAATATTTATTTGGAACACGTTCCAAATAACAGTATTTTGCAACGGTAACATAATGGTTGCCATAGAAATAACAGGGTTACTCACTAATTTAAGCAACAAAACAATAATGCAAAATTTGTAAAAAACAAACAAGAGTTTAAGAGAATACATGAATAAAGCTGATAACTTAAGCAAGTTGCCAATATCATAGAACAGATAACCTGGTTCAAAGGGTTACAAATAGGTTCAGATAAATTCACTTTTTGTAAACATTACCAGATTACCTGATGTTAAATCAGCAAGAACACAATGGTATGGGTATATGTACTGAAAATCTATGTTCAAACTTTGATTAGTTGAATTAATTCTATTATTGCATTATCAGTACATTCTGGTGCAGGAAATGCCTTTCGATCGTTAAGTATCACTTTTTGGTCTGTGGCAGTCTACTTTACTTCGGCTGTACGATTAGGCACGGTTAATTTGATATAGCTTTTCTCTGATCTCTATCACAAAACGCACGCACCGGCCATACTTCTTTACTACATTGATAAGTGACTTGCAAGTTTCATTAGATTCGGCATCAAAATATCCTCATAATGGTAAAAAATATACATTGTTTAAACAAATAGTAGTTTCACATTACTGTCAAGATTTCCATTTTCGTTAAATTTTTTATTCTGGTTAGAATCAAACATGCAGATTTTGATTTCTTTCATTAAAAAGTAGGCAGAAGAAATTTGTTTAGGAACACATCTAGTTTAGAGGACCCTAACACAAAAGCGCATTGCTTTTGAGAAAATTCATTTGTTTACATGTCGTGTGTCAACAAATTTCATATTGAGTTTAAATGGGGGCTACTGACCCCACACCCCGCTTTTCTCCCTCAATTGTCGCTGGGCTGTGGTTTGAATATCCGGGGTCTGCTAAACTAGATTCTACCCTTTGTTTTTAATTTTTAATACCAAGCGATACAGGAAATAGTTTTAATAATCTTTTCTCACTATCTGGGTAATTAAGAATGTATGATGGTCGAAAAAGTTTTTGTGGTACTTATTAACTTAACAGTTTTACAGCTATAATCAGTAATCATGTTGGTTAAGGAAAAAAATCAAGTTTTGTTAAACTGATACTAATCTATTGAGTCAAAGACTTTCCAAATCATATTTTCAGGTTTTTGTTAACCCAACTACCAGCCATGTTATCCATGACGTTACCAACAAGTTTTCAGGGGTCGTCTAAAAACAATAATACAAGTCGACTAATTAATCAGTCTGACAACAATTTAACATTTCTTTATTACTTTGAGAAGCCCTCTAACATACAATGATTGCTTCCATCCTGCATAAAAGAAAATAAAGCGTTCAGAGAGCTCATTTCATAAGATATCAAGAAGGAAATAACCATAATTAAAGTAAAAATACTAAAATATTGTTATTTAGGTTTTGAAAATAATGTTATTATTTGGGCATCTTTTCACCTGTTTCAACTGCATATTTTGTAAAAACATTTCACTTGTCAAACTGTCAAATGTAGTTATCAAAACATCTGGTACATCTGAACACGCTTCGATGTAAACAGTGTTTATGTAAAATACCACGAAAACTGTTTATACCACGACAACTTGTAAGTCGACCATATTTTACACAAAGGCACATGTATCTACTGTAAATGAATTCAGATAGGCACCCAAGTAATCCTGCAATTGGAATACATATTTTGAACTTGTTTGCAATGGACTTTATGATGCAGTTGTCGTGATACATGCATCCAAGACGTGTAGAAAAGTATTCAGACTTCCCGAAAGTCGCCGGACCGTCGGACCTGTCCGGTAAAATTTGGGCCGGTCCGACTAGATTTCCTTTGTTGTCGGACCGAGTGTCCAGCAAAAATTTGATCTGCATATTCCTGTTTTATTTGCTAAATTAGTTTTACTCGCTGTTTTGATTCAAGACTGTTCCGAGGGAAATAAGTGAGGATATCCGAATGCAATAATTTACGTATTCGTCTTCATGACAATTCGTACCACTGCCTTTTCCTTTAACTGTTATGATGGGCATGACCATTCTTTAGCAGAAAACAACTATTTGCGACTGGGCAGGAGTCTATCGTTTCCTACATTTCGTCCATTTTCATCTATTTCCATTTCGTACTTTCGGAGTCACAAAATGGCGTCTTTAAAATATTTTCCTGGAGAAATTCCCGGTAAGAAAAAGAAATAGTAACAAATGATAATGAAGAAAAGCTGCAAAAGAAAAAAGAATACAAAAAACACCTACCAGTTCATACATTTAATTCAAAATGGATGAAAGAGCGTGAATGCTTTGACTTCCAAGATGAACTATTGAATTTTGAAAAATTGATCATGTTTAGTAGAGAGTGATTATGCTCTCCAGTGAATCATAAAATTTTCTAAGTGAAATAAAAAATGGAAATATATTCTTACACTGGTAAAACAAATATCCTCTTTATGCTACATAAAATGGTTAAAAGAAAAATAAAAACGCCCGTAATAATATGTTTTGCTTACATGTATTTTATTATTAAATGTTTCGGTCAGACAGAATTTGTTTCGGTCAGATTTTTGAATCTTTGTCTGACCGAATGTCTGACACTTTTTTTCAACTTTCGGGAAGTCCGAGTATTTAAAGGTCACAAGGTAATTTCGAGAATATGATGTAGTAAACTACAGACACCAACAAGAAAACTTCTGACAATTGTGAAAATAATAGGAAAAACATACTCGGAGACTCCTAAACATTAAACCTGAAATAAGATTAAATATACTCTGTTCAACATAAATTTTACCAATGCTGTCCTTTTTTAATGTAAAAAAACTATTAACAGGTAGTGAGTTGTATAAAACATGGTAGCTGTTGTATGTACTTGAATTTATTAAAGGAAATTAGCAGTCAATGATTTTTGTGTCGTCTGCGATAGCAGGTAGACACATAGGGATCCTATTGTCCGGTGGCGTCGTCGTTGTCGTCTTGTCGTCGTTGTCGGTGCCGTCGTCCGGTAGTCCCCCAACTTTAACCTGAAACTTAATGTTGCCTATAACTTTGAAAGTACTTGTCCTATTCACTGAATACTTGGAATATATCATCAGCACAAACAATGCCATCTGTGATGACAAGAATGATAACTCCAGTTTCAATATTTTTTAAGTTATGCCCCTTTCAAATGCAACTTTAACCTGAAACTTAATGTTGCCTATAACTTTGAAAGTACTTGTCCTTTTCACTTCATACTTGGAATACACATGTACAAAATGTATATTATCAGCATGAACAATGCCATCTGTGACAACAAGAATGATAACTCCAGTTTCAATATTTTATGAGTTATGTCCCTTTCAAATGTAACTTTAACATGAAACTTAGTGTTGCCTGTAAAATGGAAAGTACTTGTTCAATTAATTCACTAAATAACTCATCTGCATTTACAAACCAATTTTTGAAGATGATAACTCAGGTTTCACCATTATGTTAGTTATTCCCCTTTTAAATGCAATTTAGATGACACATGTGTTCTGTGGTGTAGTATTGAAATCAACTTAAATAAAATATTTTTATTATATATGATTAAACATAGGCCCACATTTCAACTTTTTCCATGCAGGCGACACATGTGTTCCGCAGAACACAACATTTCAGTTATCTAACAAATTCTAGTTTTCAGAATTATTTCGCAGTGGTCCTTTTCTATAATATTTAATAATTTTATTCCTTGAAACATAAAAATTGCATTAAAGATTTTGAATGAATGGTTAGGTATTGATGTTAATGTACTCTTAAATTTATTTTTCACATTCTGACAATTTTAGCTTAACCCTTTACTTCATAGTTACAAATTTTATCAAATGTGGGATAAGTGTAGATCAATATCAGCTGGCAAATCTGTATATATAATAAAACCAACAACCGTTGTAATAAAACTATCACGAAATGATGTATATGCTGCTTTTAAGATCAGCCATCTATGCTATGCTTAAAGAGGATTTTCTCAGCCTTTAAAATAAAGTTTTCTTCATTCAATGTTTATGTTGTAGAATAATAATTTTAAAGTTTCTGTACTGTTTTTCAGTCTATTATGTCATATAATGGAGCGGCTATAATGGCCATGAAAGGGAAGGAGTGTGTTGCTATAGCAGCAGACAGAAGGTTTGGTATCCAGGCACAAACCATCAACACCGAGTTTGACAAGATCTTTGAGATGGGACCAAGGCTATTTATAGGACTGCCAGGGCTGGCCACAGATGTACAGACTGTGTAAGTTCTTCAGGAGCTGTGTTAACCTTTTACTTTCATCACATAGGCAGCCTGTGTAGATGCAGATCAGCCTGCACATCTGTGCTCTACACTGGTTGCTTCTTGGTCTGCAATAATCTTTATATATCTAAAAGTGAATGTTTTTATTTTAAAAATACAACACAATTTATGAATAATCTATTTAGAAAGATACTTTTCTTCGTTTTTTTTATGCCCCCGAAGGGAGGCATATAGTAATCGGACCGTCCGTCCTTCCGTCCGTCCGTCCGTCCGAAATAATCTTGTCCTCGCTTCTCCTCTGAAACTGCTTAAGGGATTTCTTTGAAACTTCACAGGAATGTTTGTCACCAAGCCTAGTTGTGCATATCGTCAGGAATTTCTGCTCCGATTATTTTTGGCTGAGTTATGGCCCTTTGAAGCAAAATCTTGTCCTCGCTTCTTCTCCCAAACCGCTTGAGGGATTTCATTGAAACTTCACAGGAGTGTTTGTCACCAAGCATAGATGTGCATATCCGAAGGAATTTCTGATCGGATTATTTTTGGCCGAGTTATGGACCTTTTTACCTAACCCTAACCCTAAACCCTAACCCTAACGTAAACTGAAATCGCTTGAGGGATATCATTGAAACTTCACAGGAGTGTTTGTCACCAAGACTTGTTATGCATATCCAAAGGAATTTCTGATCGGATTATTTTTGGCTGAGTTATGGGCCTTTTTACCTAACCCCTTACCCTAAACCCTAACCCTAACCCTAAGGTAAATTTTGTTAACGCAATAGAGGTAACATTTTTTTGTCCGATTGTCATGAAATTTGGTCAGGATGTTTGTCCCAATGATTTCTTGGACGAGTTTTAATATGGGTCATCAGGGTCCAAAAACTAGGTCACTGTTACTAAAAATAGAATTTTCTTGTTAACACTCTAGCGGTCACATTTTTGCTCCGATTGTCATGAAACTTGGTCTGGATGTTTGTCCCAATGAATTCTCGGACGAGTTCGAATAAGGTTCATCCTGGTCCAAAAACTAGGTCACTGTTACTATAAATAGAATTTTCTTGTTAAAACTCTAGCGGTCACATTTTTGCTCGAATTATCATGAAACTTGGTCAGGATATTTGTCCCATTTATTTCTAGGCCGAGTATGAATATGGGTCACCTGGGTCCAAAAACTAGGTAACTGTTACTATAAATAGAATTTTCTTGTTAACACTCTAGCGGTCACATTTTTGTTCTGATTGTCATGACACTTGGTCAGGATGTTTGTCCCAATGATTTCTCGGACGAGTTTGAATATGGGTCATCTGGGTCCCAAAACTAGGTCACTGTTACTTAAAATAGAATTTTCTTGTTAACACTCTAGAGGTCACATTTTTGCTCCGATTGTCATGAAACTTCGTCAGGATGTTTGTCCTAATGATTTGTCAGACAAGTTCGAATATGGGTCATCTGGGTCCAAAAACTAGATCACTGTTACTAAAAATAGAATTTTCTTGTTTACACTATAGTGGTCACAATTTTACTCTCAGATTGTAAAGAAACTTGGTCAGGACATATGTCCCAGTTATTAATTGGTTGAGTTTGAATATGGGTCACCTGGGTTCAAAAACTAGGTCACTGTTGGTATAAATAGAAAAATCTTGTCCATGCTGTAAATTTGTTATTTCTCATTGGATTTTAAAATAACTTGGCTCAAATGTTTACCATGAAAAGGTGTACTTTCGCGTACAATACCCATACCTGTTGGTCCAAGGTCAAGGTCACTGTTACTAAAAATAACATTTTCTTGTCTTGGCTGTTAATTCCTAATGAATGAAGTGATTTCAAAATAACTTTACAAAAATATTCACCATGACAAAGGGATGTGTTGCTTACAATACCCATGCCTGTAGGTCAAAGGTCAAGGTCACTGTTACGAAAAATAGCATTTTCTTTTCCAAGCTGTAGATTTGTTGTTTCTTATTGGATTTTAAAATAACTTGATGTAAATGTTCACCATATCGAGACGTTGCACTCAGGTGAGTGATAAAGGGCCATCATGGACCTCTTGTTCATATTAATATTTAACTTTATTTAACTATATATGTACTACAGACTTGAAACATAATTATGATCCTTTCATCTTTCACATTATATGCATGCAGTATGCTTCGTCTTCCACAAGCATATTTTTCATTACATAGGTTTATTTATTACATATGTATACCTATTTGATTTCAAGCTGCATTTCGGGGGCATATGTCAATTCCAGTGACAGCTCTTGTTTTAATAAAAGGGAGGTAATTTCAAAAAATTCATCAACATTTATTGGACAAACTGCTCAATTACTTTTAAATGTCAAATTGGCCATTGATTTAAACTGTGAAAGAAGAATAAATATTCTTTGCTCAAGTTCCTATGAATCTCAAAAATGTTTGTACTAGTAAAAGAGGCAATAAAAGAGGCAATAACTGATATGATCTAATTTGGAAATGAATAAGATTATCTTACTTTGCAAGTTGTGTTCATATGCAAATACAATATCAAATGAACTTTATATTTAATATTAAAATAATGAATTAAATATAGAAAAATGTGCATCATGGAAGTAAGTGCGAATGAAGTAATTTAATACATGTATTAAAAATGAACCATAAAATTGGTCTGGGTCTGCCCTATTGGCAGATGTAACAAATGCCATGTTTACTTAGGCACTTTAAGTATCAAAGGTACGTCTTGGTCTTAGAAATTATTAAAGGTCTTCATGTATGGTTGTATTATTTTTTGATGAATTGTTTTTCAGGGCACAGAGATTGAAGTTTCGACTTAACTTGTATGAGTTGAAGGAAAACAGACATATAAAGCCTAAAACATTCCTCAGTATGGTTTCCAATTTACTTTACAGTAGAAGGTAAATTTTCAGTATTATCAGGTAGTGGGGCATATTATTTGAAACTAATCCAGAAATCTGGAATTTAGACTTCCCACAATTTTGTTGTTTTAGAATAAGTTAGCAATATTATGGTAATAATTATCCCTTTCCTCCACATACATGTTTACGCCTTTTATCAAACAGTGTGGATCCAGATCTGCTGCAACATTAGTGTCATCTGATTAGGATTGACACTGTTCACTTTTTTTTAAAAACACAAATGATGGTTAATTTTAAATTTTTTCTTTGAAACTAAAACCAAAGCAATATTCCATGTAAATGCTACTAATGTAGACCATTCTGTTTTACTGTAGGATGCAGTATTGTTTTATTACAGTGATGTATCAGAGGTTATGTTCAGCTTTCATGGTGCAACAGCTTGGATAACAATATTTTTGTTCAAATTTTAGATTTGGACCATATTTTGTGGAACCAGTGATTGCAGGATTAGACCCAAAAACAAATGAGCCTTTCATAGCTAGCTTAGATCTGATTGGATGCCCCATGATAACAGAAGACTTTGTTGTGTCCGGCACTTGTAGTGAGCAAATGTATGGAATGTGTGAAACCTTGTACAAACCTAATCAGGTGAGTGACAACATGTTTTAGTTAAAACTTAAACAATATCATTGTTAATAAACCAACGTGACACGCAATATGATATATTAGCTGGTTTGTTACATTATGCTTTAAGGGCACTGGTACAGTATTTGTTTTGACACGTCCAGCCAACAAATAAATACTTGGGAAGAGCTCTAAGTAGTGTAGCAAGATGTGACAGCAATCATAGAAGTTGCTTTATTGTGTGGGTTGGACTTTGGTAATAGAACATTTTACTAAAGAAGGGATGCTTGAGAATAAAAAATAAACATTAATTAGCATATTTAATTGTTGTTTTTCTTGATAAAGTAGCTTGATCTTCATATTTAATTTGCCCACCAATATATTATATAGGTTTGCTGATGAAAAAAAAATTACTTAACTCTTAGATATGATATGGGATATGAGTCAGATGTTCTGGATCTACGCTGATTGATTTTTTATTTATTAGGTTTTTTCGGACCAGGAAGCAAACAGTGTAGATCCAGATCAGATGACACAGATGTGGCAGCTGATTAGGATATACACTGTTTGCACATGCAAAAAAATCATATATATGGAATAAAGGGTTAACCCTTTACTCCATTAAAATGGCTTTTATCAGTAGATCCACATCAGCCAGTAGATCCATGCTGTCTGATCAGGCTCATTTGAAAAGAAAGCAACATTGATCCAGATCAGATTTCATTGATATGCAGCTTGATTTGGATCTACTCTGTTTGTCCATAGGATTAATGGCTTTTGATAGGGAAACTAGGTTTAAACCAAAGGTACCTACCATGGTTTGCTTAGGTTGATAGGTAGAAGTACTGTTTTTCATACAGTTTCGTTTTCTTTTCTGTAAAATATAATGTTGTGTATGATACAGGAACCTGATGATTTGTTTGAGACTGTCTCACAGTGCTTGCTGAATGCTGTCGACAGAGATGCTGTGTCGGGATGGGGAGGTGTAGTCTATATCATGTAAGTCGATCCTTCATCACAAGATTTAACCCTGATATGCTTATAAATCACGGATAGTGTCACATTGGCAACAAGTGTTGACCTTATCAGCCTGCAAATTTGCTGAATGTCAATACCTCTGTGCAGTGTCTGCTTCAAACGTTTGATTAAGGTCTGATAATTAGAAACTTTCAGGTAATGTCTTTTTCTTATTAAAGCATTTCTCTCTTTACATGAAATTATATTTCTTTATTATAGCGAAAAAGATCAAGTCACAAAAAGAATTCTGAAAGGCCGCATGGATTAAAAGGTAAGATATCCTAGAGGTATGTTATGTGTACATATAGCTTAGTAACTGTCAGAAACAGATTGAAACACACATTATATAAAGGCATGACAAATGACAAATACTGCGAGATGCACTTAAATGAAAAACAGCAATGGTTGACAAACTGCCATGAAATATAATGTCAGATAAACCAATATATTTTATTCTTATCAGTTGCAATTTTGATGGTTTTTTTTAACAAATTGGAAATATTTAGGAGCAGTGTTTTGTTTAACCCTTTGCTCCGTAGATCAACCGTTATTGCATTGGCTAACAATGTAGACCAAGATCAGCTGTCACATTTTTGCCTGCTGATCATGATCTACGCTTTTCAGTTTTAGATTTAACAGTTATTTCTGATCAAGAAACGGACAGTATAGATCCATATCAGACGACACTAATGTGCCGGCTGATCCAGGCTGGTTGCTTCAGCGATAAAAGTTATATCTATAGAGTAAACGGTTTAATTGATTTTGTCAGTTTCATTCTTTATACTATATTTGGTTTTCTGTGCATTTCAGATTGGTCTATCATTGTCATCAACATAGTGCTACAAATGCAGAATGATGTCTCAGGTGGTTGTTAGCTATACCATGACCTAAACCAACAACATTTTCTGCAAATGTTTTACAGCAGAACAAATCTAAAACTGTATTGCTTGTGTAGACTCTTATTAAAGAGCTTTCAAATATAATATTTTTGTATTAAAAAAGAAACTGTGCATCAGTTAAATTAGTTGTAATTTGATATTGATCAGTGATGTCCATCTTACCCTCGTGAAATTTGTGGAGTTATTATTGATACCATACTGTGATTCTGTAACAAATTAAAAAAATATTGTGACTTTTGAAGATCGAGTTTTGAAGATTCTAGTGCATTAAGGCATTTGTTTTCTCATTTATCATTTCACACAATCACATTAAGCATTGTTCTAAGTATTTAATTATTAAAATGTGAAAATAGAAAAAAATATGTGGTTCCTTTTTTTTATTTTCTGCACATGTGACAAAAAATGGAGTAACATGAACAAAACTCACAAAATTTAATTTAAATGTTTTCTTTTTTTGTGTTTCATGTTGATGATGGTGAAAAATGGTCACCAAAGATGTTACATATACTAGCACCAAGAATGACAATTCCTTATTGATGTTGTTTAAAGCATAGTTTGAGTAATCCCTCTTTCACAACATTCCGAATACATACTGTTATGCAACTTGTAACTTTGAAAGTATGATCAGTGTTGCAATGAAAATGTATGTGGAAAATTGGCATTTCTAATTTTTGAAGCCAACTCTGACATTTTTTAGCTTGACTATTCAAAGAAAATGTAGAGCTATTCTAGTCACTTTTGATGACCATTGTAGCCATTCCACTTTTGGTTAAAGTTTTTTCGTATTATTCAAAACATCCAAAACTTCCGTGATGTTGGCAAACACTCTAAATTATATCCATTTAATTGAAAAATATTTGCATTTCAGATCTAACCTCTTGCCTTTTCCCAAATATTGCGTAAGAATGATACGGTGATGAGCCCAGAATGATAAAATATAGGCAGTACATGTGTGCGGAATAATGATGCGCAATCCCCTTGACACCGTGTACTTCTTATAGAGCTATAGAGCTTAAATATTGCTCTAGTTTTTAAAACAAATTTCATTGAAATTAAGCCATTTATACTTGCATTCCCGACAGTGTTTTATGCAAACCACAGAAACATTCTAGACGAATTGATTTTGCAGGTACTATTGATTTCAAACATTATAGGATATTATGATTTTGTCTTGTAAAAAATACCATATTATACATTATCGGAATTTGTTTTTCCTATGTTACGAAGTATTGCATTTACGTTAATTACAGAGAGAAATTCGTTTTCCATGCAAAATAATTGATTTTGTTTTACAAAAGACTGTGGGAAAAGACGTTAATGACTTGAACAGCTAAGTAGTGTTTGCTTGGCTGTCCAAAAAGTTTTACGTCATGGTAGGAAGTAGAGTAGTCTGTCAACAGGTTGGTCTACGGCGTTGCCGTCCTAGTAAAGGTTTCGAAGTCATGAATGTTTCTATGGAAATCTAGGGATGCATAAATCTCGATCAATTTCTCTAGTGCTCTGGTATCAATAATGTCATCGAGCGCGAAAATAGTGCTATCCGCTGCTTTCTATATTTGTGTTTATGTTTGTTTGCTTTTGGTCGACAGGGAAGTAAATTCATCAAGACACCATGCACTTGTCTGTTTATATAGTAAACCTGGCGGTGCAAGTGCGAGGGTGATGCACCTAGAACTTAAAATAGTTGAAAATCCCATTCGAAAAATGTATTGCAATAGACCGTTCCCACGGGTTCCTAATTTGTAAATTTTGTGTTTTTTTAATTGAAATTATAAACATATAAAACAATGCAGTATAGGAAGCTTTAAGGGAAATGTTTGCTATTCAAATGAGTCCATCTGAAAATTTTAGCTGAAGAATATTTGTTCTACTTCTCTGAGCACCGGCAACCTACAAAAGGATCCACTGTCATCTTTAAAAGTTTTTTTAGCCTTTGACTTTCGTCCAATTTTAGCGATTTCTGATCCCTCAAAAAGTAATACTCCTCTTAGAATTTGCGACTTTAGTCCACGGATTAGCTTCAATTCATAGACAAGTCCATATGGGAATGATTTGCAGTAGTTTGGACACAGTTTATTTGGTTGCGCTAGTCTGTTGAAATGCCCACGACTCTTTTAAAGGGGCAACTGCCTCAGAAGAATTATCAAGGGCAAGTCGTCCAGAAGTATTATCAAACAGCATTAGTACATGGTAACACGCGATGCCATTCTAAGTGTTCTATCTTCAGAATGATCCGCCCTAGAGCAGTGTTTTCACTAAGCCTCATGATAAAATTATTTAAAATATACGACTTTCTTGTATAATTCATAATCATTGCTTTTCCTTTGCTGCTTTAGCTTAACTAGTATATATCGAAATAATAAAATTTGATAACCATCATGACCATATGGAATGTCTTCTTGAATTAAATCACTACATGCTAAATGTCATCATTTTTCGTAAAACAACCACAATTGTAGAAAACTGATTATAACTGAAGATGTAAAAAATAAACAACGGAAAATAATGAAAATTATTTATTGTCAATCTTCAAAGCCATTTTGATTTAGAAAGTGTTCGCCATATTAACGCCAAACGAATTATTTACCTGTTAAAATCAACAGTATTGCCTTTTAATAACAGTTCGTTTACGTCAGTTTGTACAGGACGTCAATGATGATAATATTTTGGAATTTCTGAAAAAATATCCATATATTATTGATGCTTGACAAGTTGGGGAATCTTTCTACAAAATTGTTTTTAAATATACCAGATTTAAATGATGTCATTTGCAACTTCTTAGCAATTAAGAAATTACAATGAATGTGTTTTCAGTGAAAAAAAGGTACGATATTCGCAACTGTAGCTACATAGGTGTATCTTCATCAGGAATCGAACAGTAATTCTATAAACATTTGTACCAACCCCTGCTTGTGTATGAATTGTATTATTGCGCAAATGTTTCTGGCAACCCTCAAATAGGCATTAAGAACAAAGAGAAATTCACTTGCTAGGCCGAGTATTTGAAGTAATCACACAGATCTGCAAGGGGCTTGAAGAATATTGAACGAGAATATTGACATCGTAAACACAACAACAAATTATTATGGCTTTAAACTCAAGATGGGTTCACTGTTTGGTGTGGACTTATCTTCTATATTTAGCAGCCTGCAGCAGCTCGGGATCTGACAATACTGGCACAGACGGTGACACTGTTGACGGAGGTATGCTGGTCGACTTGGGCCGACGGATGAGACAGCCGTTGTTGACGTTGATAGGTATGGCTGTAAGGAATCAACACCCGTGTTCAGAGTGGACACAATGGTCGTCATGTACTGCCACTCGTACCGGCTACTTTGGTACCAGGAATCGAACAAGAACCTGCATCGACATAGATTCAGTTAGTCTCGACCACCGTACCGAAGAGGACTTCCGTGTATGTGAGGGATTTTGTCCCCGGAATTATAACTTCACTGAAAGTAATTATTGTTTGAAGATTTTTAACATGACAGTTACCTGGGACGATGCTGAGAACACATGTCAGAATGACGGCGGCAATCTTGTATACATTGAGGGTGACGCGAAATTCAGCGAAATAAAAAAAATGCTCGACGGTTTTGTTAGCAATGCATGGATTGACGGACGTCGTAAGGACACCAGTTCACCATGGACTACAGTTCACGGCGTACTGCTGACAAAATTCTACTGGTATTCAAGTCAACCAAGCAATGGATCAGACGAGTTGTGTATTGTATTGGGCAGTAGTAACTCTCGAGAATGGCATGATGTTTTTTGCAACATTAAAAGATTTCCTCTTTGCGAAATCAAACAGTAAATGCCGAACATTTACAGCAGATTTTAAAAATTAATAAATGGTCTAAAAGAATTGACATTTATGAAGTAATTATGGATCAACCAGTGTTATGTTGTTGGCGATTAAAGCAATTGTTTTATATTACTTTATGTGATATGTATAAACATCAAATCACTAAACTGGGAGATGTGAGAGATCCAAATTAAAGCAATCAATGTGATTCGTCAGTTTGGAGAATAAACCCGTCATTTATTTTTGAATCTTAACGACTGGATTAGTGCGACTTGTTTATACAGAAAGATATTAGTTGTATCTGTGTATTCGCTGACTCGGTTTCTGTTCTCTAGAGTTACTAATAATGAAGACTTTGCAGAGTTCTCAGTTTCCTATTTATGAAATAAATGTAATGATAATTACCGAAAACAGCTCTATCATCTATGCTTTAGCATTTTTCTAAATTGGCCAAACTTTTCTCAAATTTTACAGTTCCATCAAAGAGGTGAATCCATTAAACCCCATTTAAATAGATTTCCTGCGTGACAATAGCTTTATGAATGAGCATGAATTTCATTTTTTGTTCTGTTATCGGAAAACGGTTCCTTGATTGATTTGTAAAAGATAGTCCACTGACTAAAATGACTGCAGTTTGAACCCATAAGTTTTATAAAAATATACATGTTCTCGTAAGTTCGTCAATTTTATGAACGGAAAATTGTGTTTAGAAGATGAAATTTATTTCTTACATTTGATAGGCATGATACTGGTTTTAGGAAGAGCCGTTTCCATTCCTTTGGTGTCCATGACTTGCAATGATTTGTATTTTGATAACAGTACTTTTTGTATTAGCATTGGTGCTTATATAAAACATAAGCAGATCTTTGCCGTATTGGTATATATAGCTTACGTTGTGTTACCCAATTACTTTTTTAACTGTGTTGACATGATTTGATGTCAATCGTACTCACGCCACTGCCTTGCAAAACGTCTTTTATCATGCAAGTTATATTTATTTTTTCGCTCTCATCTTTTTCCTTTAAAATATACAACATTGAGTTAAATTGTATTGTTTCATCTTTTGACACAAAACAAGATCGGTAAACTGGAGTTCAATAAAACTTTGCACAAATGAACCTTGTTTTTTTCATCTTTATATTTCACTGTTATGTTATTACAGTAAAGATAATAGCTACATGTACATATATTATCTAAAATTCAAATAAAAATCTAATCGACACAGAACATTGTTTTAAATCTAAACATAAAATACTATTGCTGACAACATTACGTTGTACATGTATCTTGCATTAGATATGAAAAAGGTGTGTTGATTTTGCGTTTCCATGTCGCGGAAATGTGTGACAATCGCAGGTCGCTAAAATATGTGACAATTGAATAATAATAATTATAATGTATAGATTTCTCTTTTTGTAAATGAACGTTCTTTAAGAAAGGGCATAGTATATTGTTGTCAGTATCAAATTACTTATGTCGGCGAATGAAATAATGTTTTCTGTCCTTTAGTTTTAGTGTTTTGATGTAAAGGAATGGAAATTTTATTTTATTCATTAATCTTACATGAAGTAGACATTAAATATATTTCAATCTTCGTGAATGATCTGGTGCAGGAAATCAATGACCTTTATCTTGGCATAAGTGTAGGTGATGTCAAACTATCGTTGCTTCTATACGCAGACGACATCGTTCTCATGGCGCGTTCCGAGACCGACCTTCAACGGATGCTGGACACCCTACATGCATGGTGTAAACGTTGGAGAGTGTTGATCAACACTGACAAGTCAAAGTGTGTGCACTTCAGAAAGGGCCGTACACAGCAGAGTGAACATACTTTCACAATTGGAAATGATGTTTTAGAGACAGTTTATCAATACAAATATTTAGGTGTGATTTTTCATGAAAAAAGTAATTTCGCCTTTAATTGTGATGCACTGTCTGAAGGCGCAGGACGCGCCTTAGGAAAGATTAAATCAAAAATTCACAACTTTAAGGATTTCGGAGTTAAATCTTATGAGAAATTATATTATTCTTGTGTTGTGCCCATTCTGGATTACTGATCGTCTGTGTGGGGTGTTAAACACTACCAGTCAATAGATAACGTGCAAAACAGGGCAATGCGTTACTTCTTAGGTGTCCTCAGGTTTGCCCCAACATTAGCTTTGATTGGCGACACAGGATGGCTTCCGAGTATCTACCGAAGATGGCTTTCAATGATCCGTTACTGGAACAGACTGGTTACTCTTGATGACAATAGTATAGCTAAAAAGGTGTTCAATTTGGATTATAACGGCAGAAATAACTGGTGCAGTGACTTTAAAGATATAATGTCTCGTTTAAACTTATCACATTATTATGACAATCAAATAACGGTTGATCTGAAATTTGCAAAGTCAATAATTGAAGAACTTTACTCTAATATATGGAAAACCGACGTTAAAAAGTACCCAAGTTAAGAACATATATCATTTTCAAAGACAATTTCAAATGTGAGACATATTTGTTTATGAACTTAAAGAAAAATGAACGATCTGTGCTAGCTCAGTACCGATGCGGTATTTTACCGTTAAAAATTGAAACAGGTCGATACACTGGTATGCCAGTTGAACAGAGACTTTGTCAGTTTTGTGACCTAGGGGAAATTGAGAATGAAAGACACTTTTTATTTAATTAATTGCTCTCTATATTGTAATCTTAGAAATACAGTATTTGGTACAAAGCTAAGGCCCCAGTTACACAGACGGTCGGTGTCCAATATGTTATTTTATTGTAAGTTACTCTCTGTTTTGGTCGGTTGCCATGCGTGAGGTTTTCTGTGTAACCGGCCGTCGGTGATGGACAAGTGTTCAATCGGCTAAATAAATGTTTCATAGGTTGCTGGTATGAGACCGAAACCAACTCAAACGGGAATAGGTCGGTGATAAGGATGATTTCATAGGTAAAAATGCTGAAATACTATCGGTTTTTGTCGTTTATAAATCGGAGCTAAATCGGGCGTAACGCTGATAAATCGGTGTTTAATAGCTTATCATCAGTGGCTCAACACTTTCCGTCAGATATGGCCGGTGATTCATATTTGGTTATCTTTGTTTGATCGGTGACATCGGTGATAAAGAGCTTGCATATCTCGTGACATAGGTTGTCGTCGGTTCTTTTCTTTCAAAAAGTATGTTTAAGTGATGAGAATCGATGACTTTTTTTAGTTAACAGAAAAATATAACCGATGACATGAAGGCAGCAGACGATTGGTCACATATTGAACCCCTATTAACCACCGATCAAAACCGACAAAATCCCAAGCTTAATTCTCATCTTGTTTTCTATGGGTTTTAGGTATAAGTTGATCGGTTGCTTATCGGTGGCCCATCGGCGATATCGTATGTAGACAGGTTGTCGATCGTTGACAGCGGTTTTAGACAGGCTGTCGATCGGTTATTTGTAAAATATTTTCACCGATCGAGAATTTTAAACATGTTCAAAAATCCCAATCGGTTATTTTTCACCGACAGAACATATCTTTTCTCAAGAGCAGTTGTTCGGTGGCAAACAGGTGACCAAAAGGTGATATCGGTGTTTAATACGTTGTCATCGGTGCACACCATAATTTGGCTGAAAAACTCACCGATCACTCACCGATTGCTCTGTGTAACTGGGGTGTAACTGAGACACATTTTATTTCGCTTTCTAGTGATGAACAGTTGAAACATATAATTAGTAATTATCCGCGACAAGTTTCAAAATATCTAGTAAATGCTTACCTCAAACGGAAATCAGTTTTATTCTCATAGTTTGTCTTTTCCATATTCACACATAATTTGTCTGCCTCACTTATATAATGTTAGCATTTCTTGTTAGATAAATTTATACGCGAGCTCTAGCGAGCGAGCCCCCGAAGGGGGCTCGCGAGCGGGCGAGCGTTTACGGTAACATGCGTATGTAAAATAGGATAGTTTACCGAAGCTCCAAACCTTCTACAACGTTTACAGAATCTACAGGAAGTTGGGTTCCTTGACACCGGTTTATTAGTCTTGACCCCCTGACCTTATCATTACTGAGAGCTGTACGACGGGAACCAGGTAGCGGTTAATTAGAGTTATGTTCTCCTGATAGCCTCGTTTTCAATGAGGCAATGAATTACTACGCGACGGTGTAAATAGGCATTGCCAACATAACCATAATGTAGTCAGTGTTTATTTATTTTTCAATCCGTCTTTTTTAATAAATACATGTTTATGTATTTGTGTTTTCATTTAAATTTGTCATAACGAAATTCCCATAATAATAGTTATGTCTAAATCTTTTGTAACTAATGAGAAAAAGGTTATGACGTCTGTCCCTTAAATGGATGGTGTTTCAACTGTTTACAACGTCACGAGAACGCTTTCAATTTTTTTACTGAAAATGAGCGATGTTACACGATAGTACGGGAGGCTTTTTTGTCAATAAATGTTAACAAAGAAACAAGCTAACCGTTTTGTATGTTTTTCCTATTTTAATTTTACCAAATAAATAATATTTCGCACATTCTCCGTGTAACTTTGTCCTATAGCGCGTACTGACGACGTTACCATTTCTATATCCGATTCTTAAATGCAGTCCAGCAGGGCGTAACTCCGCCCATTAGTGACGTAATTTCTATCCCAGAGTTCGTTGCGCACGCTGTCAATGAAATCGAGGCTGTCAAATCTTAGCGGCTGCTGTATTAAAGTTTCTGAAACTGCCAGTTATATTTTCGTTGTCCCTTTCAACAGGAAGATATTTTTGTCGAATTTAACCTGGGGCCACTTAACCTTTGAATTATTTTCCAGGTCGAAGATGGTAAACTGGCTATTTTTACATAGCATCGCTTTGTTTACGTAACAACGTGATAATGTTTACATAACAAATGGCATGAAAAATTGGGTCACTTTCTTATTGCAAGTCTTCTAAATACAAAATAATCCAGAAAACATCATATTTGGCTTTTTGGCGTTTTTTTTTGTTTTGTTACCTTTTTTCTTCTTGACTGTTTTATAAACACTTTAACATGATGGCAAACTACTGGCAAAGCTCTCAGTGGCGTAGCTACTATAAGGCCATGTTGGCCCGGGGCTACAAGTTTGACAGGAAAATAACGCTTTCCAAAGTTCCAAAAATACAATAAAAAATAACGGGGTTGTATGGTAGCAGGTTCAAGCCTTTTTCGTCGAATCAAAATGTCTTTGGCTTTGATTTGCCATCAGGGAAAATGATTATTTCATATGTCAGATGTAAATGTAGACCTTCGTTCCAAATCTCTGTGTTGTCACGCTTTCTTTGCATTTGCTATATAAAATCTCCACATGTTTAATGCCTCTTGGGGGGGGGGGAGGCAACCGCCACTAGGAACCCCTAATATGTGCCTACAACTTATTAAAAGCTGGCTACGCCCCTGGCTCTTAAAGGTATTTGCATATCAATAACCAGTTGTTTGCAGTACATCAGGTGCCTGGAGATGGAGATTGTTTTTTCCACTGCATTAGCTTTGCTTTGCACAGAAATCTGGACAGTTCTAAAATTTTTAGAAATCTTATTTGTTTCAAAATTGCCAATGCATGGCCAACTTGGCAGGAAAAAGTTAAATTGTTCCATGGGGATTTTTTAACTGCAGTTATTTAGTTATAAACAATGGTGGGCTGCAGCTTGTGAAGTTGAGGCTGCCACACAGCTTTTATCTTGCCGAATAAAAGTATTGTACAAGGCGATACAAGTTAGGTCAAGTAACATTTTCAGATCAAACTTATGGTACAAATGAGTCAAAGACAATACACTTGCTTCTGAGGAATGAACATTTTTCATTCTTAGAAAAGGTGATGACAGAGAAATCAGTATCTAATGTCATCAACAATGCTTTAAAAAGCTCTCAAATGAATAATTGAAAAGCTGCACGTATAAGATTTCATGTTGCCTATTTTGATTCTAGCTTCACCCTCATACATGCGGTATCTATGCTGGGTTATTAGCACCCAGATATTCACAGCTGGAATTTTGCAAATGTCTATAAGACTATATCATGTTCTTAAATTTAGTGCACCAGCAATTGATCATTTGCCAAAGTTATTTCAGCTTCTGTAAATATCATTCATTTCTACCATCTGAAAATGACATGTGTATTTTGAATTTTATATTTTTGATAAGTATTACACCAACAGAACAGTGTGCATTATATATATACATGCGTTATTCAGGATACAGCCAAAAACCATTTCTTTAGATCTGTCATTTGCATGTTATTTTCTATTTCTCGGGAGCAAAATTAATGTAACTATGCAATTGCAAAATTCCAGCTTCTGGTTTTCAGTGATATCACATTTGTGAATTATATTTAATTTTGATTAGTACAATTTTTATCCATCATTATTTTATTCTACACAATGTAGAATAAATGCTTTGAAAAAGGTTATAAAATGTTTATTTGTAATGAAATATATAAAAAATAGAAAAAATATTTAAAAAATTTAAAAAAAAATAGGCAACTGCGCCATCGTCGGGTCCCGAGTGCGAAAGCAGGAGGGACTATTTTTTATTGGAAAGACATGTATGTGATATGTTATATGTACCTGCTGGAATGTTTTATGCAAACAATAGTTAGTCTTCAACCTAGCTACAAAAGGTTAGTATTTATGCCCTATTATTTAAGGTAGTCTAACTGTAATGATTTCCCGCGCTTTTTTCTCGAATGTCGGGAATACTCGGTTAACTGTCACTAACAGTCGACAATAATCGATGTCGCTTCGGTTACTATCGGCTCTGACGAGTAGCGTCGGAAGTCACCGAAAGCGAGCCGATGTTTGACGACGTCGCAAATTTATGCGCGGGAAAGCATTACAGTTAGACTACCTTAACAAAGCTTGAGCTCGCGTTGAGGCTCTGCCTTAGTTCATATTAATTCTGGTGACATATAGGTCCATTGGGCCGGGTGTAAACTTACATATTTCGTATGTATGTTCTATTGTTGTATATATATACACATGTCACGATAATAAACAAATACTTACTTACCTACTTATATTCGTACGATCTTGTGACTGCCATAAACCTTCTAATCTAAATAATGTACAAGAACATTTTTTTCAAGAATTTTATACTCTTCACTTTGGTAGTGTGGAAGTCTCGTAAAACAATTACGTATGGTAAACTACTTTATGTCACACTGATAAGCATGTCTGCACATTCCTGTCCAAAAATCTCGCTCGGCACTTCAAAATATAATAATTACACACTTTCCACAGTTATCTTTTCTACAACATCTTTTGTATAACAGACTATTGTTGATTTTTCGTATATAATTATGTATTTCAGTAAGAACGGATTCCGAAGCTATTTAAACGGCAGAAGATGATCAGTTTTACAAGATTTTAACAACATAATGGACCAAGAACCGTATCAATCATCAAAGTATGGAAACTGCATCAATTATTAATAACAAATTTACTATAAATAGCATTCACAAACATATTGCTCTGAAAAATAATTTGTATTCTTAATTTGGAAAATCTTCATCAATGGTGTATGGACAAGTATTCGAAACAGAATTTAGAAGTTTATTAACAAAACAAAAGTAAATAAATATTATATAGGTGAAGATTAAAGGAAATCTACGAGAAGTGCCAAGATATGTATCTATGTCGTGGAAGTAGGTGGATAAAGTACGTCAATCTCAAAGCGAAATTCCGTTCAAAATTCATTAATTGTGCAGAGCTTTGGGTACTGATTCGAGGAAAGTAACAGTTACCGTTGATTTTTCAAATTAAAAACAACAATATTCTGAAATTCAAGATATATTTAGCAGTAATGATCAGCTAAAAGTGCTGATGAATTAGAACAAATATATGACATAAATTTTGTTATGAACGTCTCTTAACGTCTGGAATGCAAATGTGCTATCCAACATTAAATAGAGCATTACGCGTCCTATCTCTCATAATGGCAGCCAGGAACCAAATAAAAGCCTTGGTAAAAATGTAATTTGCATCAAATTTAAGATGAATATGATCCTCTTTGATATGATATACTACTACAGAGAGCAGAATTTGAAAAGGCTTAACGTCGCAAAGTATGAATGGTTAAGAACAGCCATATAAATATTTACAGACATTATCAAGTAGACCAGCAGGAAAGGAATTAACGATACACCAATGTTAACAAAACAACAGCAAAGATAACCAACAAAGGAAAATACATACATCATATGGACAAAAAAACAATACAAGTTAAACCTATGTCATATATTGACCGACTTTATGCTTGCAGCTTCCCACCTTTCTTTTCCAGAATTGAACAACAAAATAACGGAATTGACTTAATGAGTTCCCCATAACAATAAATGGAACCATAAAGTAACAACTAACTACAGTCACCTTTGTTTTCTTATTACGTGAACAGCGATGTTACTTAAGTCATATAAAATTCTGGAGAGAGAGAGAGAGAGAGAAAGAGAGAGAGAGAGAGAGAGAGAGAGAGAGAGAGAGAGAGAGAGAGAGACAGACAGACAGAGAGAGAGAGAGGGAACTAAAGCACACTCACTGTTACGCTGTGCTTAATAAATATAGTGACGAATTTCCTTAGTTATGCTTTTTATCATAATTATCATTCACAGACCGTCAAGAACCTTATCTATTCCGTTTCAGATTTAGTTATATTTGGCATCTGTATAATTATAACAGATAAAATCATATTACGAGTACTTTTACATCCCTTGTTGCCCATAATGTGGTTATACCGAATGAAAGATCATAAATGTAATCACTATTTCCTTGACCTTTTTAACGGCTTAAATAAAAGCTTTCCGTCAGCCCGATAATTTGTTTAAGTAATGTTTCTTTTTAATATTTCTCTATAGACCCATGCCATGAAAATTTTATTTAATATCTGTTTGTGAATGGCTACTAGTTAACTTCATTTTTGAGTATGAAAAGTTAGGCAATGGACAGACATCAGGGTAGAAATTCCAGAAATGGGGATCGTTTGCGCCAGTTTTAGGGTAGTTACATTATAGTTTCATATCATCTGGCGAAAAAAAACGATGAAATTGAAATATTGCTGCCCCGAAAGGGGGCACGAGGAACCCTTCTGAATCCCTCCACTCTGAATTCGCCCCTGGATAGGTAGGCAGCTTGTGCGGAGTTTGCATGTCTGAACCGCGTCACAAAACACAGAAGCGCCGAATAGTACGCTGTGCATACAGCTAGTTTGCTGATGTAAGGCAACGTCAGCTTCTTTTACATGCCATATCTGAGGGCATCAGGATGGTTCTAGAACAATGTGTATTTGTTGTATTAGTACCATCGTATAAGACGTTTTGTCGAAAAGTCAAAGTTTAAAATACGACCACAGTTTCCTATATTGCTTAAAACAATCGAAAACTTTCGCTCTGTACGACTTTTCCAAATATTGCAAAAGGCATGCCTGTTCGTTACGTTTCGAAGCTGCTTCGATTCAATATTATAAAAGAACCCAGAGTTGTCGTTCATTACACTCACTTTGCACCTAAGAAGCTTCGTTGTATACAGTCACACTTATGAATATGAAAGCTTGTGGTAAAACAAATGACAGAAATCTTCACTATCTTTCATTAAAACCGAACGAACTAAAGCTATTTCAAATTTAGTTGATAAACTATTTTTGAGTTTAAGTAAAAGTAGTTAAAAGTAGTCCCAACTTATAAAAGAAAGTGCAGTTTAATATGACGCCGTTATCAGTTAGAATGACATCACGTATTGCGAGGTCTTCTAAAACCAACGCCTGTTAGATAAAAATTTGTTCAATAAGGTGTCGGACCCGGGGTCACAAAATCTATACATATCAATCTATCCGTTTTGTGAATGTCCGTAGAGTCTATATAGTTTCAGGGACACCCTGAATGTCGGTATTGCGGAATATTTTCTTAGGTTACACTATCAGAAATAGAATGACTGTTATTTGTTTCATTGCTGTTAACGACGCGTAACACGCTTCGTGTGTCTGTCGGAACGAATACTTTGGCCGAGCCTTCACTTAGTGGAGAGCCTCTTTCATCTGCGTTGAAGATTTTGTGGGGATCTTTATTCAGCGCCTGAACTACAGATTACATGTTTGATTGAAAAAAAAAACACTAAATAGGTAAATCGAGAGCCTCAACAAAACGTCTGTCAGCCCACCTCCCCCGCTGGTAATTGCCTTCTTGATACGGGCCTAGCGACGTGTGGACCCTACAACATAAGGAAGAATAGTTTTACAAAACTTGTTATTAACTTGATTTTCACCGTTTAGTTTCGAGTTCGAGTTTCAGGTCTGCGATCAGGTACGGTTGATTATTCCTGGCATACATGTACCATGTTAACTACGCATACGAATGTCCAAGTCTATAAAAGCAAATAATAAACATAATGATTATGAAAGAGTAAGCTTAAAATTAATTACGCTCATAATAAAAATATTGGAGAAATCTGAAAAGATCTTTTGCCATTAGTGAAGAAATTATACGAACGCATCCTAGCAGTTTGTCCCTGGAATGGTTTGATTACTCCAAAATCTTCTATGCTACGCAGTCAAGATCGAGAGCTAAATAGTAAATACAAATACATGTAATCACAGCGCTAGATATAGATGGCGTGGCGCTGTTGAAAACACACAAACATCCTTATCATGCCCGTGGCCGAAAATGCTGAATTTGCACTATTGCAGACTGTTGTATCTATTGTTTCAGGTTCTAGCGCTGATGAGATTATCGCAGTCTGTTATATATATGGAGACTACAAATATTACAGGTACTAGCGCTGATGAGACTATCGCAGTCTATTACATCTATGGAGACCATAACTATTGCAGGTGCTAGCGCTGATAAAACAATTGCAGTCGGAAGTATCACTGGAGATCACAAATATTGCAGGTTCTAGCGCTTATAAGACTATTGCAGCCATTTGTATCTCTCAAGACTAAAAATATTGCAAATAATAGCGCTTGTGCGACTGTAGCAGTTGGCTGTATCTCTGGAGACCACAAAAATTGCAGGTAATAGCAAGAACGCACTATTTATGTATCAAATAAGGAATGAAATTGCAGCTTTAGTTAAATAAATTGAACATTCTGTGGGACGAAATTTAATTTCTGAAGCACTTGTTTACGTCTGATGTGCACTTTTCTGCCAATGCCGTCGTGGGATGGTGGAAAATTTGCAATTTTCCATTTTTCTTTTACCACAAGATACAGATTTACGGATTCCAGTGAGCATTAATGATATTTATTTTGCAGTTAGCTAAATGAAATGTCGCTGCAGTCACTGGAGACACATCTCGAAAAGATTGTTTTCTTTAGAATATTGGTTAACAACGTACGGAAGCGTATATTAGACAACAAAATCCTGATATATGTAATGAAAACGTAGTAATGTAAACACAAAAAGCACAAACAAATATGATGTAAGTGGATCCATTCAAAATGGCTGCCATTAAAAACATTAAAATTAGCTTGTTCAGACGGCCGTAGTTAAGTTGTTGATGATCAGATTGTCAAAATTCTTTCACTATTGTGAAAACAATTTGTAGATATTTTGCAAAACGATATATTATTGTTCAGTAATATAAATACATATGACTGTCCATGTCGTCTAGACTCGCTGAGCGTTACTCAATATTTATACAATTTATCATAATAAAAGTACAGATTCCAAATGATTATGTGTATATGACGGTGATCACGGAATCTTAGTTTCAGATTTAAATCAGTGTCTGAACAGCGACTTATGGTCCCCCGAAAACTGAACGAAAAAAAATGAGAATAAAAATAATAAGAATAAAAAAATGATTGTGCAGAGCATCAATGGGCATAAATCCTGCAGTTTAGTAAACTACAAAAACACAAAATTAAATTCAGGAATTATATTTGTTAGATAAATCTCTTTATTATGGCGCCTTTTAGCGATTTTTGAATAAAACTTTCATTATATATAATTTAAACAAAGGATATAAACAGAGAAAGATGAGCTATATTACAAGTAAAATTATGATTAACCAGTCTGTCTTTGATTTAATAAATTCTTTAATGTTGTTGACCAGAGAAAGAAAATGGTTATTATCTATATTTATATTTAACAAATCGTCAAGTGACGATGATTAATGAATCTTGATTTATGAAATTCAAGATGACCTATTTTGTAGTATAAACGAAACTTTCTGATATTCTAATTATTCTATCGATTTTCTGTGTTTGTGTGGGTTTGGTTGAGTCACAATTGTTCTTGTAACTAATAAGGACTTTGGAGCCTAAAATCTTTGCTGTTGGTGTTACATTTCATCAACTCTAAATATACCTTTGAAAACAACGTACGTCTACATAATCGCAAATTATGATCGATAAAACTACTTAACAACAGAAAATGATTTTTCTACGGTTCAGCTGACCTTGAATGTCAATGTACATAAATACTATTTTACTTTTTCCAGCGACATACGCACTTTTAACGCAACAACTAACACACCAGTAGGATTACAGTATTCGAATAATCAATGATGAAATCTTCGTCGAGGATTAAGAAATAAATAAACGGCTCTTGGTAAACGTATGCAAGTCTCGTGTTCTAATCACACATCTACAATAATGCTTAATAAAAATAACAAATAGTGTTCGGGGATTTGAATGCTCATTACAATCTAGACAAGCAATTATATAACTTACATCTTCCAAATACTTAATCGTGTTTCATTTCGGATGTACCACTCAAGGGAAACTATTTCCATTTAAAAGAAATGCCTAGTCATCAGGAACATATATGTATCAAATGGAGGAGACCAACATAGACCTTGGTTTCTTAGTGTAATATAAAAAGTCATTAGAACAATATCGTCCGAACCTACCTGCAAGTGTGTTTTACACTGGGCACACTGCCTGTGGGTAGTATCAATATTGCATTCATGTTTAGAACGAGATATGACTTATCAAGTTTGATCCCGTTAATGTAATTAAAGCGAGTATATTATCAGGATCACTTATATTATCAGGTTCACTTCGACTTCCAAGTCAGCAAAAAGTAAGGCAGCCAGTTGAGCTATCAGTTGACTACCACAAATGAGGCTCTAAGGCGATTATCAAGTGACGTTCTTCTAGCATACCTAGCATACTGGTAGCAATACATATCAGGATTGATCATTTCCAGTCGAGTCTTAGTATTTCAGGGAACTAAAGATTAAAGAACTGTACTGATAATCAGAATGCTGCATTCTCGACATAATATTATATAAAAGGAATGGACACACATAGAACAAAATCAGCTAATGACAGTGGCAAGTAAAACTAAACGGTACAGTAATCCATGAACTTTCAGATATCGTAGCATGAATATTGAATTTTAGTAAGAGTGCTCTTCTTTTTAAAACTTGAAGAGCACTGTAAAATACATAATATGTTGTAAGAACAAACTTTGATGTTGCTACACGCTCCTAGAAAGTGAAGATGTACCAAAGTGAGTATCCTGTAAGATGTTTCCCGCGGAACATAACCAGTTCAAAAATGAATTTTATTGCCAAAATAATTTGTATCTTAACATTTAGCAGAAACTTATCAGTAGAAAGATTTAGATCAATCAAAGAAAATTGCATTGCAAAGTTTGTGTCTTGTTGATCTGAAGTTCTATGAAGATTATGAAATTCCATTGCTTTTCTCGTTGAAGGTAACTCCTTCTGTAATTACAAATTGTATATTTGGACTTAAATCGGTTGCCAATGGAATGTTATTAGTCTGAACATACCCCTTGCCAAAGAAGCAATGTGATAAACACACATACAGGATCGTTTCGTATGGTTAAAAAATTGTATTTGTTGTGCAGATCAGCAAAAACGTTGTGTAATTATTACTCGTATTGCTTTATATTTGTTTCTTTAAACATGTTAAAGATGTACCAAAAGTAAAATTTTTTTTTCAGAAAAAGAGATGACTTATTCTTTTGAGAACTGAAAATTAAAACAAGAATAATTATCATACAAACCTAGTCAAAGCTTAGTATTCATTGTGAGTTGTAAATTTATTCATTATATCACGAAATGCATAATGCATGTTCATGTAATTAATATCGTCTGATCATCTTTATGGCGTCTTTTAAAGGATTGACGTCAAATGTCCGAAGATATATTTTCCCTTCACGCTCCCCATGCATAATGTATGCACCGAGGGGACTACCACTTCGAAATGCATATGACCATAATATTATTAATTTTTAGGAGTTTGGGATGAGTCTTGTGTATTAGAAATTTTGATTGAAATAGTGCAAAGTCAAATAATTACTAAAGACATTTGTTAACATGTAAAACACATCCAGGAACTGTCATATTCATGCTAATTTCTTAACAAATATAAGCTCATGGGGACATTATTTGCATTTGAAAGAAATGACAGGTTTAAATCATAAGTTATTGATGGCATAAAAGTCTAAGTGAGAAGAGCAATTCATTGTATTTCACTACTTCGTTTTAAAGGTCTGAATTTGTGCTTGTGGTCATTCTTTAGCACTTTTTCTTTGTTTCTACCGACGAACCAGGTCAGGCAAATATAACTTGTAGAACATTCTGTTTATCATTTCAGATGGCTGTCCATTATTTTACAATAAAGAAGCTTCATTTACATCGTTATGACGACTGTCAGTGTTTTCTTGTGTCAGGATGATGGCGATCAGGGCCATTAGAAATCTCTGTTACATCTAAATGTAGAAACAGTTTACATAACACGTGGAAATACGACATAAAACACGAGAAAATAAAATTAAAATGCCCGCCTAGGGGAAGAGAATTAGTCCAACCTTATCAACTATTGTCTTATTCCTGAGAGAAATCAGAATTTCAAACATTGGTGCATGTCTTATATAGTCCAAGCTTTTATTCAAATTTTAGAATCTCGACGGATTATTATGTTTATTTCCGTATGAATGATATTTTGTTCTCAAGGTGTTGGGTTAACAAGTAGAGTTTCTAGGTTGTATTGACTTTATAATGAAGATGGTGATTTATCCATTTGTAAAATTTGACAACTACAGTCCCTTAAGAATGCTTATTTCTACAGAATTATTTACCAGTTTTAAATTCTAGACGATATTAACCCCAAGACAGTTACATGATATATGAGAAACATTTTACGTATGCCGTCTCCATTTCCCACTAGAACTTAGAAAATAATAACTTTCTCAAACCACTTATTACATGGATAACTGGGGTATATTCGTTTATTCTATAATATATATTTTATTTGCATATTACTATGAATATTTAACAAAACATAGTTCATATTCATCATAAACGATGGGTCACAGGAACGCCGCAGATAAAACAGAGGGTTAATACTATGACGAATTTCAAAAGACCGCCACTTTAAATTCACAAAATAAGAACGGTTAAATCATCAATAAGGCTTTAAATTGGATTATAGGGTGCACCCACCTCAAAATTGCTTAGTAGAGAAATTGATATTGCCGAATATTTTCATTGATTTATCCATCTAAGCTCCATAAAACACTGGTTTAAAAATTTTTGTTGCCTTGTAGTGATTTTAATTGCAATTGTATATTGAATAAAATCAGAATATCGGCTTTAAAATTATTTTCATAAGGTGCTGGAGGTGCAGTTAAACAATATATACTATTTACTTTTAATTTATCATTTTGGCTACTTTTATAATTTGTTTGCATCAGCTCAGTTCCATGATTATCAGACAACCCTGTAACTACACAAAGATGTGTCTGTTGTCCTTTATGTTCAACACGGAGTTGAAATATCACGAGGAAATAACACATTTCAATCAGTCACAATACACTATAACAGTTAATATTTCAAATTAATATTTAGCATACTTAGTTATCAATTTATGTATAATTCACAGTTAACTGAATTAATTGATGTGTCTGTATGAAGTACGTTGATAAAAACGGCAATATTTACCAGGTCTAGTGTGTACATATGTTCAACTTTTGCCTTCCTCTCGTGTATCCAGCTTGTAAGTTAGGAAAGAATTCCGACATTATTGCATTAGTAAAGGACAAGAAATGCAATCAATTATACGTTGTCTGCAATTATACGTTTTACAGTGAAATTCTCAGTGATTTCACGTGAAGCTGTTGTACATCATAATAATGACATTGAGACATTTCCTTAAAACGAAATCAATATCTTTTTTTATTTCTTTCTCGATGTATGATCTCTATTTATGGTAATGTGTACTTTGACTTTTATATCTTCGTGTCCACTTTTTTAGTGTAAATTCACATTGCCCTCTGCTTCCCAACAAAGTTACGTTTTAATTTACACAAAAACGCATATTGCTTTATGCGTTACATTTTAACACGACACTGTGTTGGCCTTTATGCAAAAGTCAGTTCAGTTACTTTTCCAAACACGTCAGACTCATATGTATTATATGCCAGACAGGTTTGTAATTGTGAGTTCCGTTAAATTAAAAGTTTGATTTTATTTTTTAAGTTTAAGATTAAAGATTAACTGTTTTAGTTGCAGTGCTTTGTTTGTCACGCTGCATACACAAGCTGGCACAAGCCGATGTGGTACCTAGTAAATGATTCGAATACTCTAACAGCGTTCGGCGTTGGTAATGGCACAGTCACTCCTTTTCACAATTCTCTATTTCTGGACAATAAGCAAAATGTATGTTGTTATCGAATGAAATATTCAAACCCCAGTTGTATCCATTTCTCCTAATTTACTATTCCTTGGGGAAATTGATTGTATCTGAGATTAACAGCCAACGTCTGAACCATTTTAGATTTTAGTCTTGCTGTATATTTATACGAGAATGTTTAATTTAATTGCCAACGATAAAGTTTAATAGTGCACTGTTTTCTAAAATTGCTTAAATTAAAGGATTGCAGGCGATGTTCTGCAATAAAAGCCATGTTTGTTTAAATATCGTAAATTTGTAGAAATTCTGTCGGAGCAAGGCTAGATATATTGTCAACTCCGATTAAAAGTTTAATGCATTTTCAAGAACTTTAAACTAAAACAATTCACATTAATTTATCAATATACAATGTACAAATGAAATCAGTATTACTTGAACAAGCATAACGGCGAGTAACAACAGGTGATACATGTGCATTCAGAACATCGGAGGGCGGAAGGCAATATTATTTAAACAGGACAATATTGTACTGTGACGGCATCTCATATAATTAAATCTAAAAACTTTAATACGCTATAAATAAAATGATTTAATTGTTAAATCAAACGGGGAAGGATCAGGAAAATTAACTAGCTTTCGAATGTTCTGTTGCAAAAGTTAAAAATGCAATTTTGAAAGCCACAGAATACGACAAATACGAACATATTGCATGCTCAGTTTCACTGAGCCTGTTCATGGGCAGTAATGATATTACTGCCACGCCCACGTAGAACAAAATTTCCAAAGCAGATATAATATCCCAGTCATACTATTTCAGTTAACATGATTGTACTACTATACACAAGCTACCAAGTTGTGAAGTTGGTGATGAGGTTGCAGATGTTTAAAACTGAGTGAGTTGATATATATTTGGATGCTTATTATTGCCAAATGTCTTGAACATCTTGAAAATTGATACAATGGAACTTCAATTGATTTCGATTTTTACTACTTTTGCGTGAGTGTAAAATGCAATTGACAATAAGAGGCAAAAATGTTAGGAAAGCTTAATTTCCGCCATTTATACACATTTTGCAATGAAACTTGCAAACCACATTGATGTTAAATGGATGTTTATTGTTACTGTTTATTGTTACTAATTGTCCTTAAAATTTATTTCTCAGAACCGAATTTGTTTTCTGCTTTCCATCTGTTGCGTTTTTAAGTTTTCTAGTGTTATAAAAGTTTATAATATTGTAATAGATCAAAAGGGAACTTTGAAATGCACTTAAACGACATAATATGAAAATATTACATGCTCGGTTTGATTAATCCTGTTCATGGACAGAACTGGAAATGCAATTTACTGCCCACGCGAGACCTTAAAACTTCTTCCTTCAAACATTTTGATAGTAATTGAAGAACATTTGAGTGTACATTCTATGCATAGGTATTTACTTCTTTTAATCTGAAACTGCAACAAATTCGCAAAAATATATCTGGTCTAATATAATTAATATACATTCACATTTTAGTCATCCCGAACAACGATAGATATACACGACGGTTATTGTCACCGACTTGAAGAATGTAACAGTTATAGAATGCTATGTACTAGATGTATATGTATTTCTCCCTTATCCTGATTCAAAATTCTATCAATGTTTGCCTTAATAATTTTTAATTTAATTCTTGAAGTACAGAAAGCAATACAATAATTACACTTCATTGCATTGCAATTGAAGTGAGCTTCTTTTTTCAGTCGGATGGTTTTCAGATTGATAAATCTTTATTGATTTTAATAATAAAAACCATTATGTGTGAAAACATACAATTTTAATTAAATTGAGAGACTAGTATTACTCTTTACGTAATAACTATGGTTCATGATGAGGTAAACTGGCAATGATGCTTTGATCTCCAACAAGAAAGGGGTATTGCATGATAATGCTGAAGCAGCTAAATCTACAAGTAATATATGGCATAGATTGAGCTTCAAGAAAAGGTTCTTGGTCCAATCAGATTCAAACAAAACCAAACAAACAGAAATGGAATTGGAATCGTTATCGTTAAAATTATGTCTACGAACACAAGCGTGAACTTATGTACTCTCAAAAGTGACATAAAATCAGATATAACTTTCAAATAGCATTCACATCACAGAAAATTTACTTTTATAACCTATGGTTGTTTTGATAAGAAGTGAAGACCAACTTATAACTGCTTTAATAGTGGTTTATACAAAACTATTAAAATATCTTAGTTATAACCATTCACATGTATGTATTCAAATGCAATAAAATTTGAGAAATAGAACAAATTTTGAATATGGCAATTGGAGTATTTGGACTTCATATTCCTTTTTAGCTTAAACAAAAACAATGCCACTTTGTTTTTCTAATTCTGAATAAAGCAAGCTTCAAAACTGTAATATTTGGATTTTTAATCTTTTAATTTTAAATGATACTTGTTTTAAATTTATACATCACTGTTAAATATATATAATGGTCAAAACATGCTCAGAATCTTGCAAGTTCATTGTATTTATATATATTGTTTTTTTCTCATCCTGTTGTTGTACGATAGACGACAAAGGTCTTCTGCAAAACTAAAACATTTTGTAACGGTATGATTAGAGACACTGATGTATACCTATATTTGTTTCCTTATAAAGTAAAAAAATAATAGGCTTACATATTTAATCTTTTCACGAACAAAATCAAAAGAAATGTTTCCATTAAACAGTGATTGTAATAAATTGAATGCAACTTCCAAGAACAATTAAACAAATAATATAACCATAGATAACTTAACTCAATAAATCTACGCTTCGCTTTAACACGCAAAAATGCATAAGAACATGTAGTACTATGTAGGAAAGTGTGATGGAAAGGTCAACATTAAACGACATAATTACATAATCATAAAAGCAATACTGTTTTTCGTTAACATTGTAACAGGATGTTGCCCCTTTTAGTACGCATAATCGTATATTCAGTCAGTGTCTCCAATAGTCTGCCAAAAGAAAAGAAGTACTTTTTTCTGTACGAGAGGAGGAAACACTTTATTACCTAATCAGTAACTCAATTTGGAAGAAGCGGAGAAAACAACAATAATCAAAATCGCATAGTTATAATTAGACTCACATTTCCCTGGTGACCCCTAATGACCCCTGAAAACGAAAATGCAACATATGCAATCTTATTCATAATTCGGAACTTTGAAAGGGTCTCTCTGTCTGTCTGTACGTTTGTCTGTACTTCTGTCTACATGTATATCTGTCCGTCCGTCTGTTTGCCGAGAAAGAAGGTGCTCTGCTCTGGTCAAGGTGTCAACAGCCTTAAATAATTGCTTTTATAATTACTTGATCGCTTGCTGTTAAATCATTACCTCCCTACTAATTGCAGCTTACTATAGAGGTTGTATTTCCTTGAAGTTATCCTAAATAGTACAATCTTGGCCAGTTCTGAACGAACATTTTTCATCAAATTACATGTTAAAATTTCTATTAATGGTTTTAATCGAGTTTAAAGTATGTTTCTAATGTCTCACAATTTCAATTGGTCTCACAACTGTTCCCAAAAACCTGCAATATAAAAAAATTGTTCAATAAAGATTGTTTTCTATCATCATGGACGAAAGATTTTTTATTAATTCATTGCCCTTTGAACACTGAATCATGGCCTAGTTTGTTAATCTTTTAAGTGAAAATGAAGATTAGATGATAATGCTATTTCAGAAAATTGAAAGTCGAAGCACAACAAGAAAGAGCTTATTATATTTAAGCCGATCGATTATTTATGTCATGGAATAGCGTTTAAGTATGTTTTAGATCGTCATTGCCTAATAATGTCATCTGCGAAATTAACAAAATCATTTGAGTTATGGAAACGTATATGGTACACCCTGATGATGTCGTTTCATGCGAAGATGTGTGCTTGTAGGACGACATGATCGCACCAAGTTATCAAAAAAATATAAAGAATGATATGATAATTGGTAAACTCGATTTGTCGTCTTAAAATTGACATAACTATATAATAACGTACTTTGTAACAATTGCTTTGTTGACTATGCTCATTACGACTTGCTATAGGCGACATATAGACCCATAAATTCCAGAGTCATTGCCCCTGAATAACTCCAAAACTGACATTTTTTAGCTTTTGACTTGTCTAGCCAAATAATTATTACAGAAAGAATGAATAAACGTTCACCAAAATGTTAAAAGGATGTAAACTTGTGCACCTTCTATTTTGCAAGGGCCATTACTCTTAATTACTCAGTTATTGACCCTAAAATAGCCTAAATGATGAAAATTTGCTTGTAAGTTGCATATCCAAAAACCTATTATGAATAGAATCATGGAACCTTCACCAAATTATTTATCAGGATGTAATAGTGTGCATCTACAATTTTTAAAGGGCTATTATTCGCAAATTACTCGTTTATTGCCCCTGATATAGCCAAACAATGATGAAAATTGGCTTGTGACCTGCTTTGCCAAATAATTATTACAGATAGAATCTTTGAACCTTCACCAAATTTTTTTTCCAGGATGAGACGTGTGCACCACCTATTTTTAATGACCATAGCTCACAATTCAGCCATTATTATTTATAGCACTGTCGTATATACTCCATTAGATATTCATAATCATTGGTCTACTAGTACACATTCATGATGTCTATGCAAAAGTTGAACATGTCTTTTTAGACCACCTACAGATGGTGGGCTTATCAACATTCGTCCGTGGTCTGTCCGTCCGTTAACAATATTTTGCCCCCGCTATTAGTCAGAAACAACAGGTTGGGTTTTAACCAATTTTGCTCAAATTGTGCCCCTGGTGCCGTAGTTTGTCCTATCCAAAACTGGATCACCTAGGGTCAAAAGGAAGGATTTGTGTTAACCCTTTCCTGTATAGACATACTTTATTGCTAAGGCGAAAAGTTTAGATCCAGATCAGGATCTAAACTGTTCGCTTTTTTATTCATTAGGTTATTTCTGACCAAAATGCGACTAGAGCAGATGCTGATCAGACGGCACGGATGTGCTGGCTGATCTGGATCTACACTGGTCGCACATGCGTAAAAATGCGTATA
Source organism: Corbicula japonica (assembly GCA_038501625.1). Lineage (NCBI taxonomy): Eukaryota > Metazoa > Mollusca > Bivalvia > Venerida > Cyrenidae > Corbicula > Corbicula japonica. The sequence continues at coordinate 8,169,804 of JAZAYU010000022.1, read as the reverse complement.
TATCAAGGAAATGGGTAAAATGCTTACAAGAACTATGTGGATAAAATGACATAGCAGACGTCGACATGACATATTTTAAAATATTGTTGCACTGACTTATGTCATTAAGATTAGTTTACGTAGACAACCAGTACAGTTAATTTTCTTTTGTTATCATGACAAGTCGACTTACCTTAAGTCGATTTAATCAAAACATCAGGGTGTACCATATACGTTTCCATATTTGAGTAGATGAAAAAGATGAAAAATGAACTTCGAAATCCACCGAACACGACAAATATCAAACTAATATAGGCTTGGTTTGACTGAGGCTATTCCTGAGCAGTAATAAAAGTATATATTACTGTTCAAAGGGCTATAAAACTGAAAACAATACTGATTGAATGTACGACTTTGCGCCACACAGCACAAAGAATGTTGCTGAAGTTATTTTTATTTCTGCATACCTGCATTTGACTTAACACGTTTCGGCACAACTGGTACATGTACACAGTAAGCCAGCGCTCGTATTATCCTTTTGAAATGATCATAATGAGTGAAAGTACTGGGAATGTAACCTAATACATTTTCTTAAATTACTCTAATTGCAGGCGTCATTCCCTTGTCATTCTGTGTTTTATTACTCTAAGTTTTGGGTATTTAGGGCACATTTAAACCCTTATTGAATTTCCTAATCATCTGGTGTCATATTATGTACATATTATAAGCAAATTTGGTGCACTATCCGCTTAAACCGCAAAGTTAGTTCTAACTGACACAGAAACCCTAATCCAAGATTACCTCACCTGCCGGAATAATGCTCTCCCGACAGACCCGCTTACACACCATTACACAACTTTACACAAAATGGAGATTAGACACCTACTTTGACAGCTACACCTTCAAATCTATAGTCATTTTCGAATTACAAAATGTGTAATATTTATTTTTTGTTACAGGCTAGTAGCCGAAACTATCCTAGACTCTACTAGGGACTTCGAACTTACAGGGAGAGTGCTATTCCAACTGAGCTATTCGGTACATTCCATATACTAACCGCTTTTGTACCGTGACTTGACAATAGTGTTCTCTTTTTGTTAATAACAATACATGGCAGCAAATCCTGTTCCACTTAGATTATTTTCATCAGAATTCCTTACAAAATAATGGCTTAATAACCACATGCATTTTTTTTCTTTATAATTTACTCATCATATACATTGTGTATCATAATTATTTTAATAAACTGTTCCGCTATAACAAAGTGACTTATTAAGCAAAAGGAGTACAGAAGTTGACAAGTTTAGGTCTATGATTAACATTTATGAATAGGCTCAGGCTGGTAATCAAACAAGTTATACCACGAAAACACTTCTAGCTGCAAACGCAAATCCCGCTATTCAACATAGCCATGTATTCGCCTCATAATAATTGCGCAAATAACTCTGTAAACAAGTTTATCATCATCATGTTACAGAGTATTGAGCCTTTGTAAGGAAATTCGGTATCAGGTTCGAATCAAAATATTTGAACACAGTGCTTGTGGTTTGAACAAATAAGTTTTCTAATATCGCTGTCTCCAAAATAAGGTTAACATCCTAAATAACTAAATACCACTGGTAATATTGCTCCGAAAAAGATACTCATATTTTTGGAAAAACTGGTTAACGCTTACTGCGCATTCTGTGGGTGCTTCGTCCACGTAGCCTTGAATGACAGACTGTAATAAGGCACATTTACATTTTACATTTAAAATCTTTATAATCTTAATATATATATGTGATATGTGAATTTTGCAACAATAGGTCTGGGGTATATATATATATATATATATATATATATATATATATATATATATATATATATATATATATATATATATATATATATATATATATATATATATATATATATATTTGTGTATATGTATATGTATGCAAGAGAGCGAACTATGCATATCGTGAATTTCCACACCGAGAAAACACAGCCTAACCACGCAGCCAGTATGTAGCTCTTACGATTACGTCACGTTATTTCAGTTTTCATAAGATCAATGAATTATGATTGTCGCAGGAATAAAATAACAATTCAATGGTTTACATTGCCGAATAACGTGATTTTGGACAACCTGATCTTTTCAGGTATTCCAGAGGCGGAGAATTTTGCCGAAGTGGTAGAAGACTGTGAAGAAGTTATACAGCACTTCATTGAATGCCAAATGAAACTGGCTGGAACATTTCATTTTGATAGAGTGCACCGGCTCGGATAATTTAATAGTAAAGCTTCATACCCCAGACCTATTGTTGCAAAATTCACATATCACAAACAGAAGGAATAAAAAAGCGCCGAGCACACTTATGAACACAGATTTCTTTGTAAGGGAACAATTCCCCGTTGAAATTGAAAACAGAAGAAAGCAACTTTACCCCATAGCAAAACAGGCATGCAAGGTCCGTAATAATACAGTAAAATTGGTGCGCGATAAACTTTACATAAATGATAGACAATACAAAGACAGGGTTACAGAACACAGAGCAAGAACATACTTACACTGAGAGACGCAACACACGACAAACTCACTATGGAAAACAAACAGTCCCGGGGGTACAGAACACAGAGCAAGAACATACCCACAATGAGAGACGCAATACACAACAAGCTCACTCTTGAAAACAAATAAGATACAATCAACACAGACAAACATCCGGGACGGCTAACACCACACAGTGGTCACGAACATTTACACGCACGCAACCACCTCATAGAAATGAGAAGAGTAACCAGATTCCATTATCGAACATGTTCGCCAATCTACAACAGGAAAACACTCCGAAAAGGGAACCGCTAGCCGGGAAAACGAAAGCACGATCGCCCCTAGAAAATAGTGACTCTTTTAAGAAACAAAAGGATGATAATTCCATCACGGTGGATGAAACAACCTCGCATGACAATTTTAACATGAACAGTCTGCTAGAATCTAACGGTAATTCGGACACGGAAGTTACCGTAATAGGTCACTAGGGTTTAACAGGGAACGACTGTTATCTATCAAACAATGATATAAACCCAGTGCTCCAAAATTTGATCACATTAAACCTGGAGAAATAAAAATACTTTGTTTAAATGTAGGTGGTATTCTTTCAAAACTCCGTATTCCTGAATTCATATCGTTTTTGAATGAATATGATGTAATTGGTCTGCAGGAAACAAAAACTGATGATACTGATAGCTTACAAGTTGAAGGTTTCAAAGTGCATGTTTTAAACCGACAAAAGTTATCCAGATATCGCTCGGGGGGCATAGCTCTTTTAATCAAGAACGAGTTTGTCCCATTTGTCAGTATAGATGCAAATCCAAAAAGCAAACTTATTCAATTTTTCACTATTTCAAAGCAAATTTATGGTTATGACAATATAATCAAAATGATTTGAAGTGTGGTATAATTTATATACCACCGTCAGGTTCAAAATATGCACACCCGGAACCTTTTTTCGAAATACAAAATGAATTATATAGATATTGTTCTATTGCAGTGATATTTTATTGTTTGGAGATTACAATGCTAGATGTGGTAATTTAGCTTATTTTGTTGAAGTTGACACTTTTTTTTTTATCTGATATGTATAATCTTCAATACGTCCAGGACGAAATGGTTGAAAGCTTAAGCGAGTTTAATATTTGTAATGTCCCAATTGTACGCCGTACTGCCGATAATATAGTTAATAACTACGGTCAACAATTAATTGATTTGTTAAAAAATAATCTGTTATATTTCTTGAATGGAAGAATCGGACCGGATTTTGAAAAATCAAAACCTACATGTAGAAACGTTAGCACTGTAGACTATTTTGTTTCAAGTTCCGCAGTTTTTAAAAATGTCACAGATTTTTGCGTTCATGATTTCTGTGATCTTTACTCAAACGTCCATTGTCCAATATCGTTAACACTGAAAAGCAAGTTTAACAAAAATACCACGCGGCAAAATTCTGAAAAGTTATCAAGCATAAAAATATGGGATCCGGATAAAAAGGAATTATTTATCGAAAATTTTGACATTCTACGTTTGGTTGAAATCGAATCGAAATAGAGTTCTTTCACATTGTTACCTCCCCTTAGCGTTCTCTAAAATTGAAGAGCATATTTAGTCGATAAATGCACGCGAGGGGGCATCGTTTACTATTGTTAATATGACTAAGTGATTATAAAATTAAGAAAATGTTGATTAATCATTTCAAATTTATAAATAAGTAAGTTCAGTCAAACAACGAAGAATAAAAAAAACGTTATGATCATTTACAAGCACATCAAGAAAGTTTATGCGCATTTTAAACATTGTTTATCGCGGTATTTTCAGGACGCGAGTATCCAACGGATTTGTTTGTTTTTTTTTTATGAAAATACACACGTGAATTGTGTTAACTAAAAATAAATCTGTATAATTGACAATTCAGACGAACATTATCGGACATTTTACTATTTTACGGCATTTTTTTGTAACGCTATAATTTATAGTGGAATGAGACATAATTATATTCTTATGTAGCTCGTCGGCGACTAGGTTGATATGTGTTTTGCGTGTTTTGCTTTTGAGAAACAATATTACTTATTTACATAATAGGATGATTCCAGCTACAACCCGAGAAATCGTTAAATTTATTGAACCAAACGAATATTGCCGGACGGCAGGCCAACCAAAACCTATTTTAAAAAATCCAGAGAGTTTTGTTGTTTTATTTTTTTTAATAAAAACTATTTTGATGTTGAAGTTCGTAATTGTTGTCGCGGAAGGTTTTGAAATATAATATTTTCATTTCTGTTTAAAATCAAAATGACCATGGACCAAAACAAATGAACGGGACTGCGATATTCAGGTCCGAGTTTAGTTTTTTGACACTTAGCTGTTGTGTACATGTGTGCCCGAGGCAGCGTGTCACTATCACGTAATCTCTCAATAAACAGGAAATTTTGGAGCCGTGACCAAGACCAAGTTTCTTAATATTAATTAATATAATTGTAAAACCCATTCTAAATTCAGTTAAATTTATGTTTCATTAATTATCCTTTTCAATATTTTTAAATCCTGAGATTTTGCCTGAAAATCCTTAGATCCGGAGAAGAACCTTACGGTCCGGAGATTTCAGATAAAATCCTGAGATTTTGTAGTTCTGCGGACATTTTATCTTCTTTCTACATCATTCCCGTAACACGTAGATATTCATGAAATGCGACTTAAACTAATGTCTATTGACTATGGCTGACGATTTTATAAAAAAAAGATGTTTATAATAGCATGAATAACTTAATAAGCTTAACGGGCGTTGAATACAACGACGATACATTGCTGAATTCATCCGTTTACCTCCAATTTAGAGAGATCATGTAACATAAAATATATTTCTTAAAGTAAACGCATTTTGTCAGAAAAACTCGATACGCTTATATATGTGTCTGTGGAAAATATACAGTAACGTGTAACCCACAATGTATTTGTTTTCATATAAGACTTCCCGATTCAAAGTGGCAACCACGTCTTTGATTGTTTTACGCTTTTCACAGTCAAATCTTGCCGACCAGACGTTTTAAGCATATTTTATTCGGAAATTCTAAAATTCGAATTTATTATGCTTTATCATAATTATTATTATAAATTATCATTAGCTTTAAGACGACACCGTGATCATGTCTGTTCATTCTGTTAGCTATGACACAGTTAAATGCCCCCTCACTTGTCGGTTTAGGATAAAACCAATATTTTCCGCACCTAACGTGGCGTACGACGCATGCGCACAACAATGTGAAAGACCTCTATTAGATAGAATTACTGAAAAAAGAGTTTTTACACAGTCTACTATTGACGATATAGTAACCGACATTGGTAATTTGTTCGCCGAAAATTCTTAAGAAACTTTTGGTATGGTGCTTCGGACGAACCATAAGCCAAACCGTAATAAAAAACGCGCATGGTTTAATAAAGATTGTCATCAAATGAGAAACATATACCATAAAACACGCAAATTATATAACAAATACAAAACGGAATATAACAAAAAACGCTTAAAGGAAGTAAGCAAACAATACAAAGAAACGCTGCGTATCTCAAATAAAAACTTTAATTGAAGTCGAATAAATAAACTTCGAAATCTAAAGCATGCAGATCCAAGACAATATTGGAAGATAATTAACACTGATTCTAGTAAATCGACATATAGCGCAAATCTTGATGACTTTTACACATTCTTTAAAAATGTTAATGAAACACAAGTAAATGAAACCGAAACGGATGACTTAAATTTAAATTTAAATAACATGGAAAACGATGAAATTAACAAAGAAATAAGCGAACAAGAAATTATAAAAGCGGCAAATGCTCTTAAAAATAACAAATCGCCAGGTTGTGATAATATAGTAAACGAGCAAATTAAAGCGACTTTACATTATATGTTACCTGTTTACAAGAAATTGTTAAACATTATATTTAATGAAGGCATCGTACCTGAATGTTGGACAAAAGGCATCATTAAACCAATATATAAAAACAAAGGGGATCCCAAACTGCCTGAAAACTACAGACCAATTTCATTACTTAGTTGTTTTATAAAATTATTTACAAGTATTCTAAACAACAGACTTACAGCATGGGCGGAGCTGATTAATCTTATTTCACAAAATTAATCGGGATTTAGGAAAAAGCATTCAACCGTTGACAATTTATTTATTTTAAAAAGTTTAATAGACATTGCGCATTTTGACAAGAAAAAGCTATTTTGCTGCTTTGTTGATTTTAAACAATGTTTTGACTCAATTTGGAGGATCGGATTATGAAAAAATTGTTAAATGAAAATATAAACGGAAAATGTTTCAATATTATTAAAAGCATAAATAATAATATAAAATCGAAAATTCAAACTATTGAGGGTAGTACCCCATTTTTTAACTGTGTAAACGGTGTGAGACAAGGTGAGAATTTATCTCCCTTTTTATTTAGCATATACTTAAATGACCTTGAAGATTACTTAAGGAACAGAAATATTAATGGTATAGAAAAACATGAAATTGTTGATAATGCACATATGTATCTTAAACTTTTGATATTGTTGTATGCAGACGATACTGATATTTTTAGTGATAATGAGACTGATATGCAGAACGCATTCAATTCTTTTAAAGATTATTGTGATATTTGGAAATTAACAGTAAATGTTGACAAAACAAAAATTATTATTTTTAGTAAAGGGAGAATATCCCAAAGCAGAAACTTCAAAATAGGCACAGAAAATATTGAAACAATAACAGAGTACAAATATTTAGGTGTTTACTTTTCTAGAACAGGTTCTTTCACAAAAACGAAAAAAATATTTAGCAGAGCAAGCAAACAAAGCCATGTTTTCTCTTCTCAGAAAGATAAACAACCTCTCGTTGCCATACGATATTCAAATAGATCTATTCGAAAAAACCATAAAGCCAATTTTATTATACGGATGTGAAATTTGGGGGTTTGGAAATATTGATATTTTAGAACGAGTTCAACTGAAATTTTATAAATACATTTTTGGGTTAAAGAAGTCAACACCATCTCATATGATTTATGGCGAGTTAGGTGTAATGCCAATTAAGATAGAAATTAAGAAAAGAGTGATATCTTATTGGACAAAAATTGCTGATAATTCAGAGGAAACTAATACAAAATAGCACACAATGTTTACGAATTTATCTTCAATCTTCATATGAAAAACAAAGTTAAATCAGAATGAATAATGTTAAAACAATTTTGTGTTCACATGGATATTCAGGAGTTTGGTATAGTCAAAGTTTTTTTAAACAGGAAATGGCTTACAAAAAGTATTCATAGAAAATTACAAGATAGTTTTATTCAAAGTTGGATGTCTGAAATAAATCGTAGTTCAAATACTTTATATAAAACGTATAAATCAGATTTCAAACAAAGTAAATATATATCAGTCTTACCCAGTTATCTCAGTAAATCAATGATGGCATTTTTACAAGAAATCACCATTTGCCCATTGAACTGGGAAGATGGAGAGGTATTCCTCTTAACGAAAGAACATGTAATTATTGTGGAGATTTAGGCGATGAATTTCATTATATTTTACAGTGTAATCACTATACCTTAAGAAAAAGATATGTCAAACCCTTCTATTGTAGGAGACCGCATATACAGAAACTTAAAGACCTTTTAAATACGGAAAATAGATTTGAATTAAAGAAACTAAGTTTATTCATGGACATCATTAGAAAAACCATAAACTCATGACAAACTGTATTTCAAGAATAGCAAAATATCATAAAATTATATAACTGTACAACTACTATTTTCATAATAAACTAATATATGTTCTTTTCCATACACGCTACTACTGTAATAATATAAATCAGTATATTATTTGTATAAACTATTGCTGTTTAAGCATAATAATTTCGTTACAACTACACATATTATGTAATATATGTTGAATCGTCGTTTCCAATTATATTGTCGTCATTGATTAACATATTGTATGTTTTTCATGTTTTTTGCTATTGTTGTTCTTTGTATTAAGAAACTTGGCATGTAAATAAAGTTTGGAAAAGTGTAATTTCATCTTTTGTCTTGATTTTAAAAAAGGTGAAAAGGAAGTTGTGAAGTCGGCGGATTAGGCAAATTACGTCAGTTCTATGAACCGTTATATGAATGCATCACACTATCCGCTCAGACGAGACTCGGCTTAAACATAAATAATATAAAGTCGTTTGAACTATAAAAACTGAAAACAGATTAGTTTAACCCTTTGGAAATGAACGCAATTACTGTATATAGGATCACGAGTCAACATTCTGTTAAAAGATGTAAAAACACGGGACAATATTTACATTTGAAAGTCATTTCATTAGCTGGGTTTTTGATGAGATTGTCATTGAACTATTCACATTCTCGCGGTTTAATAAATAATACATATCACTTGCAATTGAGAAATTCACCAAGAAGACCTCAAACTACGTATTTATATCAGATTTATGGCAATGTCCAACATCAGTTAGACTTCTTGTACGAGCAATTTGTATCTTGATAAGACAAAATATAATTGCTAAAGTCTCTGTTAACAATGATTCTTTTTCAACACCTGTTTAAGATGATTGAATTTAGAGATTTGAAAAAAACCAATAACAGTCAAAAGTTCAAAACTCGAATGTCCATCGTAGTCTTTGGCAATTTATTCAATATATGCGTTGACATACAACACTATCGCTTAAATGCGCAAGCTATTACAAAAATTCTTATAACACAGAAACTATTGAACTAGGAGTGGTCTCTCTATGATCAATGGCAATGCATATTTGTCGCGTGGAATTTTATTAAGATTATGCGATACAGCTTTCACCTGGTTGACGAAAACCAATCAAGTACAATGTTCCATCCTACTAGTAAAATGTTTCCGTGACGTCGACTTTTCAATAAAGCTGATGTTTTATTCATTTGAGAAATATGAAAACGATAGTCCCTTGATAATTGTCTCATTCAACACAATTATTAATAAGTTTCAAAATCTAGACAAAAATTAACGCCTATATAGAAACATGATATATTGAGATTGATTTACGTACTCCGATGTTATTTCCCAGTCCCTCTAAATATACACTGTTTGGGTTGAAAATTCACATACAAAAGCAGTCTAAAATAAGACAAAACCATTCAATGCTTTATACGTACATAAATATCTTACAAAAAATATGCTGAATTTATTTTAGTTTCCGCATGTGTTTACTTTCACACAAGTCATGTAACATTTATATTTAGACTAATTTAAACTAGTTCAGGTTAATTCAATTAGTTCCGATGAATTGGTAGACATGTCTCTAAGTGAATTTTAACTGTCTAATATACTGGCTTTAATTGACCTATATCATTTTTAGACTTTCGCGCGCATGCGCGAAAGTCTTAAGCTAGAAGTCTAGAACACGGCGACGCGCAGTTTTTAACTTCCGGTGTATCACTGCGACATCGAGCGTATTCAAGTAAGCGGGGTTTTGTGGTCACCGAGAGAGCAGGCCGAAATGAAATGCAGACGTTTTAAGCACATTCAAGCACACAATTCCACGAAAGAATAGTGATCTATAGTACGTGTCCGTGTAATTTTGTAGCGTCCATGCCAAAAACTCCATCAAACAAATGTTGAGTGAAATCACGTTCAGCTACGTTAGTGAACAAACAGCTGAATATGCATGAGTAGTTTAGTTACGCCTAATAAGTTCCATAGTTGTGCGGCGTCAGAAAGTAGTGCATATTAAGAAAGTAAATTTATTACGAACGATGACGAACATTATACAGACAGTGCGACAAAGAAAAGAAGAAAACAATATTATGTTGTTGTTCAAACAAAAATTAAGGGATATTAAAAATCCAATTATAAAGAAATCAGTCACGTGATCAGTGACTAAACTGTATTCAGGTCAGCGAGAAACACGTCTCTTTTTATCAGGATGTTGTTTTGTTTTAGACAATTAACAGTTTAGCAATCTCTTATTACTCTCTTAATTGAATTCGTTTTATCTCTAACCAGGAAATAACGGTTGTGCTTATCTTAACATTGGCCAATGTTTGTTAAATGCTGGCAATTACTCATTGGAGATGTAACATGATACTATGAATGAACATTCTCTACAAAGTTTAAGTAGCACCGCCTACTAATTAATATTAATAGCTTATGTCTCATTGATACTAGAAGTATACTCTACAGGATTTAGTATTGTTTAGCCAGCTTATACACTACATAACATTTGCATTTACAATAGTAGACAGGGGCGGATCCAGGATTTCAGCAAGGGGGGTTCAACTCAGCGAGTTATTTTTTTTCACAATGTTAATTTTAACTAAGCTAGAAAATCAGTCCGTTTATGAGGCCCAAATTAATTTGTAAGAGGCCTAACTTATCGTGGGGGGTCCGGGAAAATTTGAAAATCTATATGCCAAATCCCGCATTCTGGGGTATTTTGTGGGGATTTTATAGCAGATGTTTGACTACTCTTTCATACTGGCCGTGAGCAAGTATTTAAGTTGACATGCAGTTTCTATCGTGTGCACATATTAAACGATGTTAGCCAGAGTTGACATTCTGCTGCGTAATGTAATTCTCCGGCGCGAAAGTCTTTCAACGCTTTCAGCGCTTTGATTACATCAATTTGGGCGGTTATTTCCCTATAAATTTTTTGCTTTATCACTGTAAGTTCAAACCGACAAGTGCAAATTGTAATGTTTTAAATGTTCTCTTTTACAATGATAGTTCTTATCAATTTCTGTGTTAAAATGCCTAGCGCATTACATTCGATTAAATAAAATTGAAGCTGACATTTCGACGTCTCATTTAATAGGCAGAAGAGAACGTCTTTCAGCCTTCATGCCTGAGCATTTCAAATAATGCTCCTGCTAATTTAAATGATAATAGAGAAAGACAAGTCAATTGTGGTTGCATTCTAATGCAGCCCGATTTGTTAGTGTAATTTACTTAAGTGCAAGAGACGACCCAAAACAGACAGAAATATTGTAAAGAAGTATTATTTCGTTTTTTAAAGGATTGTCGTTTTCTGTGATTTTTTTCGTCTTGGCTCAAGTTAGTTTGCAAATTTCACAGACAAAGCGAAAGTTATTGATAGTAAAATGTGTTTGCAGGACGATGCTTTTCGAAGCATATAAAACACATGATTGTTCAACGTTTACATTCCTGTCTGATAGGCCTTTTAATAACAATTCTAGGAGAAAATGATTATGCTTTGACACTTCATTATATAATGCCATATTTAACTTAAATACAAAGAAATCAGATTGTTTACAATTACATTGTTGTTTACGGAGTATATAACCACATATTTGGAAAAAATATCTCTTCATACTGCTTGCAAATAAATTATAACAATGCAGTCGTCTTCAGAATAAGGTATCACTGTGTAACTCTGTCGCGCAACATAATTAAATCTGACACCACACAAATCTAGAGTAAAATTGGTTAATGGAACATGTTAATGTCTTTCAACTTCGAAATTAATTCGTTGACGTTCCGACAAGATTGGAAAACAAAACGAAAAGAGACAGTGAAAGGTAGAGAAAGAGTAAGAAAGAAAAAAGGAGGAAGCGAGAAACATAGAAGAGAGAGAGAGAGAGAGAGAGAGAGAGAGAGAGAGAGAGAGAGAGAGAGGCAGAGAAACATAAGTAGTTGTTTCAGTATTCACAAAAGAAAAAAATAAACAAACAAACTCGTTGCATGCTATTAAAAACCTAAAACAAATGTCTCAAATGTCTTCTTTTTCATTTGTTTTACCACAGTCGCTTCATTATCGTGCCCATCTATACATCAATATACTCCCACCCACCATTGCACCGACATCATTGGGTTACATGATAGCAGCGTCAAATAGTCTTCATTTTATTCCTTGTACATGTTGTATGAGAACATTCGTTGACATTATACCTAAATGGTGTCATTCAACATTCAACATTTTCTTCTCGGATACAGTAATATGTACTTAACATTAAAAAAGATAATTAAGGCTGACTTCAATGTTACTCGACGGAAATCGTATATATTGAAAATGGATAGATAAGACATAAGCCTGATCATCATTCTAAATCCGGAAACAGTGTGGACAAAACATCGGGCACATTATATCACAGGAATTAACGTGACATTGTTCAATATGTGAAAAGTACTACATTTTGTAATCATTAAGATCAGTTATAGCCACAATTACAAAATACATCCTAACAATACACTAATAAATCGAGGGAAAAAAGCATGGGTTTATGCTATGATCCGACACCATAATCAATTAACGAAAGAAGAGCGCGAGAAACCTTAAAACTAATTTGCCACTGGGGATAACCAGGTTCTAGGGTGCATCAACCATATAATTGTTCCTATTAGTTCTCATATGAACAAACGAGCGTGAACACACTCCAACCCACCCATCATCTCGGCAATCACACACACATATATTCATGCAAAGCTCAATTAAAACAAGAGTACTTAGTGCCACAAAATACGCTCGTCGAAAATTTTTGTATTAGTAAAGGGCTATAACTCAGAAGTGGCTGAAACAATTTGGCTGTTTATCGACCTTAGCGGATATATTATGCCCATAAGCACGGTTCTTTGAAGTGTCACGAAGATCGGACAACAATTGTTCGAGTTTGAGAGTGAACAAAGCAATTTGCATTAAAAATTAAAAAATAAAAAACCATAACTCTAAAGTGGCTGAAGCGATTTGGCTGGTTATCGACATTGGCCAAGGTACATGTACATATACATGTGGATATTTTTCTACAGAATTGTGGCCATCAGACAATTACTGTTCAAGTTGGAGAGCGGACAAGACGAATTTGATTTTTTTGTATAAATAAAGGCCCATAACTATGAACTGGCTGAAGGCATTTGGCTGGTTATTGAAATAAGATATTATGCCTTATCATAAACATCCGACAAGAACTGTTTGAGTTAGAGATCTGACAAGACAAATTTGCCAATTTTATAAAAAGAACCATAACTCTGAAGTGGCTGAAGCGATTTGGCTGGTTATCGAACTTTTCCGGGATACAGTGCCTGTAAACATTTTCCTAAAGCATCAGGATCACCAGACAAGCACTGTTTGTCATTGAGCGGACAAGGCGAATTTGTTATTTTTTGTATCGCCAAAGGGTCATAACTCTGAAGTGGCTGTATAGACTTGTATAGCACTTGGCCGAAATATTATGTCCATAAACATTTCCCCAAGTTTCATAAAGATCGGACAACAACTGTTAGAGTTAGAGTTATTGAGCAGAGATCGCTGTGTACGCCGCCCGCCAGTCCGCCATCGGTGTTCCCAAAATACGAAATGCTTCAACGGCGTATAAAAATAAATATTAATTTATATATTTTCTGCCTCAGTTTAGATTCTCATAAGGTTATGGCATTATTTTTTTGCCAAGTTTCAGATATGTCTATAGTCTGTTAATTTACTGATTCAATAAGGAAAATCCTAGATTGTGTGCATGTTTATATGCTGAATAATGTTACGTCTTGTTAATGGTTGCACCTGCATTCAAATATTTGCATTGCTTTCTTTTCAAATATCAGTTTCGTTTTAGTACTTCTATTTAATAAGATCAAGATCAGAGAGATTTTCTATTTGCATTTAAACACATTAAAACATGGCTGCATTATACCACATCGGAATCGTAATTGATGTAAACTTTTATCTGCAACGTCTTTGTGCCCAAGGCTATAATACTGAGCATGGAAACCAGTCGCCATTTCAGCCTATCAGATGCTTGAGATTTGAGACTGGTTTCCAATCTCAGCTTTATGACCTTCAGTCTTGGAGATAGTTTAGTTGATGTTATCTCTCTTTTAGATCCTGCTCCTTCTATAATTGTGATAGATTGCTGACAGATATCGTAGACACGTTTATAATTACCTCATGTTAAGACACATGATGTTTTACAGATCAACTACAGACGCCAATATCTTTTATTATATTGTGTATTGCGTAATCATAGCGTCGTTAAGTTATAAAGGAACGTGTATAATTAAAACCTGCACAATGTTTAAAGAGTAATTTTAGTAATACACAGCCAATTAAAAAGCGAGAGGAGCAATTAATAAACAATCTTGCAACTGATCATGATGAGCGCAACGCACAATAAAGAAATATAGGAAGAACATATTGGGCTGAAGGTTATAAAACTGAGTATGGAAACCAGTCTCAAATCTCAAGCATCTGATTGGCTGAAATGGCGATTGCTCAGTTTTATAACCTTGGACACATATGTTAATACTACGATGAAATTAATTATAAGCCGCAAATAATAATTATAATAAAGTACCCGAGGGATTACCATCTTGGAACGGTCTATGGTAAAACATATTTGCTAGTCTCATTTTAAACATTTTCCACTTATCCCGTCATCTTCTCAAGAACAAGTAACATGTACAAGATAAGTTGAAACAATTTTATTTCATAATTAGTTTAAAATAAGCTGTCGGTTAATACCACCTGATCTTGGATTAGGCCGATATGGTCATAGGAAAGCAGAGGGATGTTTTTTTTTCAGACGATATCAACCGAGGCGACCAATATCAAATGAAAAGACACTGCAGTTACTTAACTTAATTTTTGTAAGAACATTCCCAAACGAGTTTGCGTGAATATATCTATTAAGACATTTCACAAGAATCGACTACATTATTTTTGCAGACAGTGCAAAAGATGCAGAAATTCCAAATAATTGAGAGGCCAGTCTGATAAAAAACAATTATAAAAATTGGACAGCCCGTTGGCAATAATCGGCTGACTTGTCAATTTAAGGTTTGCACGACAGGGGTTTCTTCAAAAATTCATATACTTCCGGAAGCCGACTACTTGAAGAAGAATGATCGAATCTGAGCGACCCAATATGATACTTTGATATGATGTTTTTGGCGCAGTGATTTAAATTAAAAAATGGATCAATTTTTGTCGTTAAATATTTTATGTTCAAACTGAAATCAAACCAGCACTGGCAATGCCCCAGCCACTAGCAACATAAGTTGAATCCAACTAACTAAAAAACATCCACATGCACAAGACGGTAATAAAAGTATTTTATTATGTGGCGTCTGTGACAGATCGTACTGATGGCCATACTGAATTATTTGCATTGAGATATTTTGTTTGGTGGCAAAACTTCACAAATATCGTTATACTGTAATATTATAAATTTCAAACTTAAAGTAAGCTATGACCAGAAATCGATCTAGCACCGCATATTAGCGATACCTGGTCCCAAGGTTATAAAACTGAGAATGGAAACCAGTCTCAAAACTCAAGGATCTGATTGGCTGAAATGGCGACTAAACTTGATAAATGGTATTCGGAACCAATCGACCACATGCTTATTTCAGTCGTCAAACATGTTCATGTCCTTAAATATTGAAACGTCTGTGATAAATATGGGAAATATTTTCTCACGAAAGAGGCCAATTCTTGTTTTTTTTTCGCAACGACACTCTTGCAAAACTCCTATCATTTAATTAAAAGTAAAATGTATTTGGTATCTCAGGAAATATTTAAAGTCAATTTGTCTCAATTTCTCCTTATTTACCATCCTCGTGGAAATTGATTCTATGTAAGATACAACGGCAAATGTCTGGAACATTTATCTTTTATTTCCTGCTTTACATTTAATCGAAAACTGGTTGATTTAATTTCAAATTGTAAAGATAGATTTTGCATGAATTCCTTTAATTGCCATATAAATTCGATGCCAATGTGTTTTTTAATTTCATTGTCAATGTGGAGCAAACTTTAGTTGGATCACTCCTGATTTTACTGTTGCGACATCCTGTTACAGACAGACAGACAGACGGACGGACGGACGGGCGGACGGACGGACGGACGGACGGACGGACGGACGGACAGACAGAGTAACGAAGTTGTAAAAATTCAACACAAATAGTTATTTAAAAAAAAAGAACACAAGTTGTTGGGACAGTACGTTCTGCAGCGTTTGCAACTGGTGGTTTAAATCTTGTTTTAAGGTGCACCAACCTCTAAACTGCTTAATCAGATGCTCATTAGTAACATTCTATATACACATGCTTTAAACATTAATAGGCACAGTAGTTCACAGATCAAAATATTTTCTAAGATGTAACTTAATCCTTAAACAGTACACGTCAAATTTCAACGAAAAAGTTTCAGACAATATATATTCAGTATATTATTTTCAAATTGCATATACAAACAAACTGCTTTACAGAGTAATAAATGATCCAATAAGTATTCGTGTTAAATAAACAAATTTCAATAAAGTTGGAAAATGGTTCTAAATCCAAATAATTATCGCACAATTTATTTTATATGCCAAATTTAGCGTTAAGTTGTTGTTTAATTTGTCTTTGTTAAATTCGCATTTTCTATTAGATTAGTTTGGATATAAGGATATGAAAAAATTTTAACAGCGCTCTTTCAATGAGCGTAAAACCTAAGCAAGAAGCACAAGAAGACTGCTGGTATGCTTGTTGAATTTACCTTAAAATATAGTTCACATTTTAACGAGATTCGTCTGTTACTGTAACATTTATTTAGTAGTTAGAACTTTAATGTGTTACATGTCAGGTTAAACTCCTAGCTAGTACTCATGTTAAACTCCTAGCTAGTACTCAGGTTAAACTCCTAGCTAGTACTCAGGTTATACTCCTAGCTAGTACTCAGGTTAAACTCCTAGCAAGTACTCAGGTTAAACTACTAGCTAGTACTCAGGTTACACTTCTAGCTAGTACGCAGGTTAAACTCCTAGCTAGTACTCAGGTTAAACTCCCAGGTAGTACTCAGGTTAAAATCCTAGCTAGTACTCAGGTTAAACTCCCAGCTAGTACTCAGGTTAAACTCTTAGCTATTACTCAGGTTAAACTCCTAGCTAGTACTGAGGTAAAACTCCTAGCTAATACTCAGGTTACACTTCTAGATAGTACTCAGGTTAATCTCCTAGCTAGTACTCAGGTTAAACTCCCAGCTAGTTCTCAGGTTAAACTCCAAGCTAGTACTCAGGTTAAACTCCTAGTTAGTACTGAGTACTGAGGTAAAACTCCTAGCTAGTACTCAGGTTAAACTCCTAGCTAGTACTCAGGTTACACTTCTAGCTAGTACTCAGGTTAATCTCCTAGCTAGTACTCAGGCTAAACTCCCAGCTAGGTCTCAGGTTAAACTCCTAGCTAGTACTCAGGTTAAACTCCTAGTTAGTACTCAGGTTAAACTACTAGCTAGTACTCAGGTTACACTTCTAGCTAGTACTCAGGTTAAACTCCTAGCTAGTACTCAGGTTAAACTCCCAGGTAGTACTCAGGTTAAACTCCTAGCTAGTACTCAGGTTAAACTCCTAGCTATTACTCAGGTTAAACTCCTAGCTAGTACTGAGGTAAAACTCCTAGCTAGTACTCAGGTTAAACTCCTAGCTAGTACTCAGGTTACACTTCTAGCTAGTACTCAGGTTAATCTCCTAGCTAGTACTCAGGTTAAACTCCAAGCTAGTTCTCGGGTTAAACTCCTAGCTAGTACTCAGGTTAAACTCCTAGTTAGTACTCAGGTTAAACTCATAGCTAGTACTCAGGTTAAACTCCTAGCTAGTACTCAGGTTAAACTCCTAGCTAGTACTCAGATTAAACTAATAGCTATAACTCAGGTTAAACTTCTAGCTAGTACTCAGGTTAAACTCCTAGCTAGTACTCAGGTTAAACTCCTAGCTAGTACTCAGGTTAAACTCCCAGCTAGTACCAACTTGCAGTTAGAGATTTCCTGTTCCTGATTCAATCTTCTGCATGCAACATTTTACTCCAGGGTGCTTTGATCTTAGTAAAGTCATTGCGTATCCACCTAGTTTGCTTGACAATGCATTAGTTCTTAATTTTGAAGGTCCTAATGTGTCCTTTGGCATGCAATATTGTCGGGGTGATTGGTGGGTTTGAGTTAATTGACCAAGACAACTTGGGCTTTTTGTTCATATGATCAGTTGGTATGGCTATTACTGTTTACCCAAACAACCTCCAAACAGGGCCCAAGATCATAAAACTGAGATTGGAGACCAGACTCAAATCTCAAGCATCTGATTGGCTGAAATGGCGACCAGTCGCCATTTCAGCCAATCAGATGCTTGAGATTTGTGTCTGG
Source organism: Corbicula japonica (assembly GCA_038501625.1). Classification (NCBI taxonomy): domain Eukaryota; kingdom Metazoa; phylum Mollusca; class Bivalvia; order Venerida; family Cyrenidae; genus Corbicula; species Corbicula japonica. Next base: position 8,151,153 of record JAZAYU010000022.1, on the reverse strand, counting down.
TCTCCAGCTTTAGTTTTATATTCTTGGGCCCTGATATTCACGTCAGTAACTCACATGGGTTTTTCTAAGTATCACGACCAGCTTCGGTTATTTGCCAGAATAAGCATTCATTTAGTATCCAAATCATAACTGCAAATCTTGTTTAACTTAAATAAGACTTCACTTAAATGGTGCCCGTCACGGGAAAAGGTACCTTCGGACAGTTGACGTCAATCCTTGAAATGACGTCATAAAGTTGAGCAGACGACATTTATTATTATGCATTGCGCGTAAAAAATTTCACTTTATTGTCAAAATGTGTAAGAAAATCACTTGTTAGTTATGAGAAATTTATAATTAATTGAAAGTTCTTTCTAAACAACTAAAATGTCACGAAATATGACCGAATGTACCTCTTCCCGTGGCGCGCCCCAAATTATAAGATCGAGTGTGGTGTCCTTAAAATATTCCTACCTTAAACGTTAATGTCATACTTGGGGCTTCAATGCCATTTTACATTATTTCACACTTTGCAGAGAGATTGCAAAAGCATAGAAACTAAATTAAAACTAAATAAAATAAATATAGGAGTTTCTTGTCTGAAAGATTCAAGTGGAACGGCATTTAAAAGTCATTTTGGCGGAAGATCTCACATGCAAACCATATATTAAGCTTCTCTGCAATCCTTCTTAGATTCGTAACCCTATTTGAACAAAAAGTATTCACCTCAATGAAGTGGAGGGTTATCTTCCAAAGTAGTTATTGAGAATCTGAATCTAAGATATTTGGTGTTGTTACCGATACCCTCTTATACATGTACTTTCAAACAAGCATTTAAATGAAACAATTATTTTGGGTTTTCGTTAGAAACATGCTATAAGTGTATTCAATTTTTCATATTTACGCAAAACAATAAATTATATTAATTACTTTAACGGCAATATTCCGTAAGGAAATCTGACACTCATACCTGCTTATGTCGAATGTCAATTGTTCATTTACAATTGTATACTATAATATTATACAACAATATGCGATATTTAAATACAGAACTCTAATTTCCATGTGATAGTCCAATATCGCCAGACCACATGTTACCAGATAGAGGTTTGTAATTATCATTCTCGCCATTCTGTGGTGACATCCCTGCCAAATACAATTAACCTGAGATGAATTGGGGTAGATAAAAGTGAAATAAGTTAAATGCTCAACTTTCAATATTATAATGCTTACAATTAGATAAAGCAAACTAAATTAGATAATATATAAGATTAGACATTCAATTTTGATCTACATTCAAGTAAACATTCTCGAGTAGAGATATTTTAAATTCTATTTACAGCAAGTACATTCAAGTAGCAAAGATGATTTGAAAAAAGATGAAAAGGGAACTTTGAAAGCCACCGAACACGACATACATGCTTGGTTTGACAGAGTCTGTTAATAGGTAGTATTTGACATGCATAGCACTGTCACGAGCCGCCTGACTCCGCGTTGAGTGCAACTCAATATTTACTTCAACAAACACTGTTGATCCTAAACAGGTGACATGTACCTATAGAGTATAGACATAATAGTAAAACATAATATGGATATTAGAAATATAGCCTATTTTCCAACTGTAAGTCGTATTTATTAACTATAACGACCACTCGAAGAAACATGATTGATATTAAAATACATTTCTTATCATATATATATATATATATATATAAGAATTATTTAACATTTTTATTATAGTAATGAATCAGTTGATTCAATTGAATTAAGATAAAAGATATTGGCCCGAGATCATAAAACCGAGATGAAAGACCAGTCTGAAATCTCAAAGATCTAAGTGGCTGAAATGGTGAGATTTGAGACTGGTACTGATTTAGTTTGATAAGCTTGTACCATTAACTTTTAAAGTCAACTGGAATATTAACTCTTAGGTCTGCGCAATAGCTAATTTTTTGATACTATTTTCTGTATTTGATAAAGGTGCAAAGGGAACTTTGACAGCCATCGAACACAAAGAATATAAAAATATTACAGGCTCGGTTTGATTTAGCTTGTTCATGGGCAGTTATGGAGATGCAAGGAACGCCGCCTAGCCCCGGGTTGAGCGCAACTTAATATTTAAACAATTAAACAAAACAATATTGACTCATACCGAACGACGGCGTGCGTATGACGGTGAACAAGTAACCTTCATTGCGATATTTAATACCATTCATTTATCAACATGGTGTGGTCCCCATTTAAAAGCCATAAACTAGAAAACAAAGGAATGGGTGGAATTGAAGAGAATATAATTTAGACAGAGGATCTGTATTATAAATCCTGATACGATAGCGAAATTTTGGCGTGAGTGTGGAAGTTCGGCCACTTAAATTCAAATTATTCAAATATTGTCCGCGTGTTAAATATATACTTGACGGATATTTCATCGTAATACGTTTTTGATGCGGTAACTCAAATATGTTTTCTTTTGCGGATAAACACACATTGGCGATAATTTAAATAATGTACACAATATACACACTTAAAATTAAGACCTACTTTTTCTTAATCTTTGGACACATTTGATTTCTGCTGAAATAGTTAATAACGATATTAAATGTGTGGGTTGGAGTTGATTTAACAAGGTTACTTAACATGATTATTTTTGAATACTTTGTAGAACTAATGTGAGGCGTTGCACGATAAAACCTCGTTTAAACCTCCACTTACACGTGTTTTGCCGCTCAACGTTCCGACGCGCTAACACTTCATGCTTTATTTTTTTTCGTTGTTTTTTTAGCCATTTTATGCTTGCTAGTTTTATTTGGATGCGTTGGTCAATGCGTTGTGTCGGCGCTAATATGCGAGACAAATACAATTAAAATTCAATGTTATGACAATATAAGTTTAAAAAATATTATCTAAAACATAACACTGACATTCACTGACTGCATTCTTAAAAAGTAGAACTGGTATCCCCAGTCAAACCTGTTCTTTAAAATACCACACCAAACGGAAAGAAATATTGCCATATCAGGAGTGGTCATAATAAAAAGAGCAATTCGATAAACTCTCTTTGCTCGAACAGCGAATAAAAACAGCGTAAAACAAATTCAGTTTATGAGAATATCTGCTTCCAAATGGTTTTATGCGAATATTTAACGACATATTTGTAAGGAGTGTTCTTTTTGACATAACTAGAACGGTTACAACAATTTTTAGGTTATAAAATCGCAAAAGCATCACTCTCTTTCAATTGCAAAAATCGGATATCTCAGAATCAGGTGGCAAAAAGTCTCATAAATATCATTTATGTCGGATCTGGGTATTTCCTGATGGAAATTCAGGTTCCTGTGAAGAGATGTACATTAATTTGACAAGTATATGTTACAGTAATGAATATAAATAATGAGCATTCGTGAATCCACCCTGACTAAAGTTGATGATGTATGACGAAGCTTTTTGTAATGTAAGTATCAGACTTACTAAGTCTTGCTCACATCCCGTTTATATGTTAAATTAAGTTTTATCCTTTATGTACCGTAATCCACATTTGGGGGCCTAACGTCGATATTCATCGAATGGTGTTATTATAGTAAAACTACTCGTTGAACTTTCCACGCTCACCGTCATATGAACGTTTGAGACGATGTTAGCAGTTATTTTGTCATTGTAATTGTTTCAGGCGGCGCTACTTGCAGCTGAAAAAAAAAAACAACATGTTTGTCCCTGCCTCTTTTAATATCAATTAGACGCCTCGTAGCGATGATCGCTTTAATAATGATCGTGAAACCCCCAGTGGCGTATTGTTTTGCCACTGACCGTTCCAATGCGGTAACCCCAGGGGTTCTCTTTTTCGTAAATTGTTTGTGGCGTCTTATTTAAATTTTGTAAAAACAGGCTCTCTTTTCCTCTCTTTTTTAGCTGCGTGGGGAGGTTGTGTATAATGAGTGTGGCGATTCCTGATATTAATATTTCTCCTTTTTTATATCACTGAAAATTTAACGGTGCATTTCTTTTTTCAGTCTCCGACCGGACACACTTGTTTGACTAAAAATGCTTGTTTCTACTTCATCGTCACCTTTTTAGACTTTATAAGGAATATCAAACAAAAGGTCCAACCATATACCCATGCATATTGTGCCGGGTAACAATTCCTAATCAATGACTGATCCTGTTAAATATTCATATATTAAAAATTCATATTCGTAATCGCATTACAATAATAAAAAAAAAGACACATCGTTTGTTTACTGTATATATGTTCCGTTCAATATTAGCATTTAACTGATGCCATATGAAAAAAAACCACAAAAAAGTTACAAGTAGTACAGTGAATGCAAATATTAAGATCTGACACCAATACCAACGTTAAATCACATGTATGTGCGGCACATTTCCTTCTATAGACTGTCTCAACTTTGCAATTTGCATATAACGAAGACAATATTGTTTAAAAGCCCAATCTTTTCTCCAGATACCTTGTGAACTATTTATACAGATTAAACGAAGACGTTTGTTAATTATAAAATTAGTTCGCATGAAGTGCATACGAAGTCCAATTATCAGATTGGGATAATTAAACTTTCACTGACCTCGTCTACACAGCGGGGACATTTCGACAACCTACTTTATCCTTTATGAGAAACTATTCAAGGACATGAAATAATACCTCTTTAATAACGAACTATGGAAAAGCTTTTGTTTGTTTTCCCGGGAGACTTGTATGTAATGAATCACGAATAAAGAATACTCAAGCCTTTTTTATGAGATGAACTTGAATTTCTCTCCTGTCCTTGGTAGCAATATGAATTTCTCGCCTGTCCTTTGTAGCAATATGCAAAGCCTCTGAAACAAATGTTCACTAATTGTTAACTTTATTCGTCTCATTTCAATCAAAATCTAAATCAATTTGTGAAAATTCTTGGACATTAAATTTCGGGGATTTTCGGAAAAGATGGTAATGATTTGTTTTAATTGTGGCTTTTTATTTTTTTTTAAAGAAATTTCTCAACAAATGTTTAGGTCGCGGGTTTTTTTTTAATTTGTTGATCGATCTTCCAACGAAATACACGAAAATATATACCCAAGGCAATAATGAATTCACCGTTTTATAAATTTATTGATTAACATGCTAATACATGTAGCTCAATTTCTGTCACTGTTTATTTGTTTTACTTCCTTTGTAAAATGTAATTACAGGCATAATAAACATGTTTTTTTCTTTGCTCTCTACAATTTCACAGTTATATTTAAACAAAAAGTAATTCGATGTTTCATCCGTACTTATTAAACTATTCACAATATTCAAAATATGTTTTACGTGTCATAATTGGTTAGTAATACACCCATTACATTGAAACCAATGATGATGAAGTACTTCAGGCTGGTTTCAACGGTTACAATGTTATATGCGGCTACACGTGGTTAGAATTTTTGTAAAATATTTCATGGGCATACTTATAACAAACATGCTCTCTCTCTCTCTCTCTCTCTCTCTCTCTCTCTCTCTCTCTCTTCTTTTTCACTGCGTGGGAAGGCTGTGTTTTGTGAGTGTGGCGATTCCTGATATGCATATTTCACCTTTTTCATAAGAGTGTTCCCACCCTAAATTTGAAGTTACGCGGTTACATTGGTTGAGTATATTTGAATTTGATTCTGCTTATCAATAGATTCGTGATATCCTTCGATGTGTTTGAGATGTTACAAACCTACAACGGTTCCTTTTCGAGCATTTGTGATAATGGCAATTTGGCGGATAAGCCATATTTAAATTAACGTGTATGTCATATGATGGTCAAGCAGCCAGTTGCCAGCTCGTCAAGATGGTGCACCGTAATCTTAACGATGCATGACTGTGCATTTTTTTCCGAAATATGTTACGGTATTTGAGCAAAAATGGTAGCAAAGATGTAAAATGTTCATATCATTTTAAATATTGTTATTAAATAAAACACACGAGGAATTTAAAATTGCGTTATGTGTTAATTGCATGATCTTGATTTAGAATACACATGGAATGCATCATAAGAATTATAGGACGATGACTTACATGGTCTGATGTAGAGTTAAGACATTATATAAGGCTTGTAGACCATACATGAATTACAAAACGATTTCTTTATAGCAGCGTGGCAAGGTATAATTTGCAGCAAAAGTCGTAAATAAATCAACGCGTAAGTTGTCTAATTAGCTTCTAAAAAGTAATTTTACATCTAGATTACTACGCTAATGGATATCAGTTAATCACAGCCGTTAATTATTATGAAGGATTGCACATTATTACTATATTCATCTAAAACATGGTTTTCCTTAATGATCACATTTAACGCGAACGAACACAATAAAACATAAAAGGGGAACCCGTTTGAATTTAATTTTTTTTAATCCTAATATTGAATATTACTGGACGCGACATGGCTTTAACAACACGTAAACGTAAAATAAATAATGATTTTTGAAATAAAAACGTGAAATATGCATATCAGGAATCGCCACACTCACAAAACACAGCCTCCCCACGCAACAAAAAATAAGAGAGGAAGAGAGATAGCACGTTTGTTATAAGTATGTCAATTCAAACAAGACGCCACAATTCGAAAAACAGAACCATTGGGGTTATCGTCTTTGAACGACTGGGGGTTTAAACCAGGTTCTAGGGTGCACCAACCTTACACTTTCCACAACAGGTTCTCATATTACAAAACAAGTACAAATTGGTGAAATAACTCCAACCCACCCATCAACTCAACAATGTTGCATGCACAAGAATACAAACATACAAAACATAAGGAGCTAATAGCATTGAAAAGCTAAAGGGGCAAGTACTCAATGACCTTACCGAGACCAGAGCACCTGGAGTCAAATCAGCAAGAACACGATGATTGGGATAAAAGAAAACAAATCGATCTTCTAGGTTCTTTTTAATAAATTCCCTATAAACCTTCATAAACTCTTAAACCCCTTCCACCGTCGTACAACGCAACCAAAGAGGTAAGCATAATGATCAACTGTAGATGGGTTAATCACCAGCCCGCAGAGCGCTGTAGAATATCATGTTAGTAACCTTTCGTTTTGAATTTACAGAAAGGTTTTACGAATATCCGTGAGAAATTAACATTTCCTTTTATTCGGCGTAGCTGTCTAAGCTCACTTTTGACCTAATTTATTAACCAATGAAGTGTTGTAAATAATACTCGTATTATATTATTATGCAGCGGGAAAATTAAATAAACTATTTCGATTGGTAGCTATTTCCACCGGAGAGGCATCTAGCAGGGTGAAGAGGTATCTAGTGGGATTTTAAAACAATTAGTTAATACACTGTTTGAAACGATTATTGCTGTGACGTTTAGATCTTTGCTATTATCTTGTGTTAAAAGATGTTGAAATGAGGCACACTACAGCACTCGTGATTGGCTAGGATTTTTTGTCAACAACAGTCACTCTTTTCTATCAACCTATACAAAATGAAAGTGAAAGTAAGTGGAAATGTAAAGAAAACGATGTTACACTTTCACTGTAAAGCTTAAAATCTAAGTAATAAAATCTGCGAGCTTGAATTATTGTAATATTTGTGAGTAGTTAATTAATGGAAATTTATCCCAGCTCTTTCAGTAATTGAAATGTTTACCCGTCTCTTAAATCGGGCAGTTGTATATAATATGCTACGCGATATAAACAATGAGTTCGCTATGTAAGTCTTGAAGTCTTCACTAAAAATATTTTATTCTTCCAGCAATTTATATATCATCTGATACATCATGTTTTAAGAATAAACACAACCAATGCCTTTTACAATACGTTTCTTATATAAAACTCATTCTTTTTCGCGACTGAGGATTTTACAATGTGCTTACTTGTCTTAAATCTGGCAACTACGTGTAATATGTTACGCGAAAAAACTGCGAGTCCGCTATTAAGTCATTGTGAAGGATTCACAATGAAATTATTTAATTTACACGTAAATCAAGATGAAGAGAATAATACCAGCTACAAACTGCATCATTTCATATACAATCTACGCCGTTTATCTTTTTTAAAGATATTTCTTAATTTCTTAAGTTTATAAATTAAATCTCTTTAAAAACTGGCTGTGAAATACCTTGTTGCAAAAGTGATTTTAAACTGCACCTTTATTTTTGAATTAAATCTGGGTATCGGCGATAAAACTTGCAAAAGGTTTTTCTTAGTTTGTGATAACCTTGTTTTAAAAGTTTTATTCTTTTATGCAAAGATTACATTCATTGAAAGTATTAACATTATTGCAAGCTCTAGAAAGCAAACAAGCTGTGAGATATAAACCCTGTTAGATGTTGCACGTGGAACATCGCCGACTAAAAACGGAAAATTTACTATTATTAAAATTAAAATCATCTGTTTTATCATATATTGAAGTTATGAAAGATTAAGATCAAGAACGTTTGCTTGCTTATTCGAAGTGTTTGTTTTATTAAGTGTAGTTCATAAGGATACGTTTTATTAACCAAAGAAGGAAAATTGTTAATATCTATATACAATAAATCATCAAGGTACCTCGAGCTGTTGTTAAAGGCTGTTATAATATCATACTGATGTTCGGTAGAAAGAGACAACATAAAAACTCTTTCATAACAGTAAAAAACAGATCAGCAACCAGGTTTGCACAATAAGTACCCATTGGAATGCCTATCACTTGTTTATAAAAAGAGGTACCAAATCTCACATAAATACTATCTAATAAAAATGAACCTGGATAAGGTCTTCACATTTCCATGAGTATAATTATCATAAGAACCATCTATAAATAATGCCCTATGTTCATTACAAGAGATAAATGTTTTATTATCCCTAGCAAAAGTTTTGTTCAACGAGACTTGTTAGCTTTCTCTTATTTAATTATGAGGGAGAGAAGTATGCAGAGTAAAAAAATCATAAGTATACACACAGAATGCCGGAAAATTATTTGAATTAAGCTTCTTTTAAACGTCATTTGATTTTTTATAGACCAAAATAAATTTTTGCCAGTGGTTTCAAAAACTTTTTTGCAATGCCTAATTGCATGTTCGTTGATAGCCTTGAGACAAGATGTTAAAGTACGGATAATTAAGTTGTTGTACAAGAACCAGAGTTTGCAATAAATCTTGCTTTGTAATGTGTTTTGTGCATTTTAGGCAACCAATACATAGTAGGTACTTTGTTTTGTTTCGGCTCAATACTGAAGTTTGAAATTTGTAGAGTGTGTGCAGTAGCAATATCACTCTCAGATGAAGAAGTCAGTGTACAAGTATTAGTGCTATTAAGCTCTTCAGTTTGAACCTAAATATAGTGTATACGTCACACTATAATTACATTAGCTGAAGCTTTATCAGCTTAACAAATCTGTTGTGAGTCTTGAATACCCTTTTTTCAAATGACGAAAGTTAAAAGTTCGAAGTGGTAATAAATCTATGTTTCTTTTGTAGAAGGATATACGAGTGTCAACTATTTTAAAAATGTGTTTTGAACTTTGTATATCTTTGTCATAAAGTGACGGGGAAGTATGTGAACTCTAAATTTCTTTCGGTCATATGAAGTGTGCAACCACATTCAGGTTAAAATTAAGGTACCTTAAAGTAAAGTGATCTCAAGCAGAATAAAGCTTCCCAAAACCAGTGAAACTAATATGTTCGTAATTGAGCTTAATTTGTGCATGTGGACGTAGATGAGTTAGTTCTTTGATTGTTTCTTGTCACAGAAGACACAATTGAAATAAGTTGACATTTGTTTATATACACTTAATTTAAATTCTTCTTTAAACAAGAACAATGCTTTATTTTTTTAATTTAACTAAAGGGATTCTGATTCTTAGAACAAAGTGAAATATGCTTATCAGGAATGGCCACATCCAGAAGACACAGCCTTAGAAGTATTTTCTTATATAAACCAAATAGCTTACGAAAACAAACTTCATTAATCACAGCAAGAAAGAGACTATTAATCTATCAAAACACCGAATCTAAATGGTGTTTGTTACGCCTTTGAACTGTTAGTGTTAGACATAAATCCCACTAGGATCAGCCATTATGGAAATAGGACTTAAATAAATCCAAATTAGCACAAACAAGAAGGAGAACAACGAGAGAGAAATTAATGATAATGATCTATTTTAAATAACGAAGTCATGGAAAGTAAGAAGAGAATATATCAACCAAACCGAGAAAGAGTATGTAGAGAAAGTGTATGTATAGATTACACTTGGTTCGCCTTTGAAAGGAAATTCTTGGAAATATCTTAAAATACTTAAATGTATGTATTTGCTGCAAACATTTCTAGGTATTACTCAGTCATATTACTCAGTCAGTGTTGTCTTTTAGATATGATTTATAAACAAAAGAATTAAAACAGGCAATGTTAATTTACCCACATTATTTGTTAAAATTACATGTGTAATTCAAAAAGAAAGGTTACCAACATGATATTCTACAGCGCTCTGCACGTTTGGTGATTAACCAATATACTGCAGAACGTTATACTGACCTCGTTGTTAAACTGCTTCTGGTTTGCTAGCATTTCATTCACATGCAATGTGCAATATTAAGCCTCTCACTCCTTCGATTGTGTTATTAATGTCACAGAAGGGTTTGGTTTCATGGGATAGACGTTTTTGTGAAAACGAACGATGTAATATCTGATTCCTATAATGAAGCTATGTTGTTAATTTGTCTTTGTAACACTATGATTATAAAAAAATGATCCTAATCCCGTCATATCGTTTGATCACCGTGTTTTGAAAAGAATCCGTAATGAGTTTTTTTAAGTTTAATGAAAAGCATTTGATGCTAAACAACCCAATACTACAGATACCTCTCAACATGACATGGCAGATTCATTGAACAGAAGTAATTCGATAGTCCCCTGTTTATAGGAATTATATAATAGTGGAACAATAGCAACTAAAACTAGTTATTCCACCCAGAACTGTGAAGAATATGTAGCGTTAATCAAAGAAATACGTTTAGATTGCATTAAAACAAAAACAAAACAAAAATAATATAATTTTTGTGTGTTTATCAGCTCTACAATTCATTGTTATCATATAATATATGTTTTATGATCATCCATTATCACTTTATTCACGATACATGCAGGTGAAAAGTTTATCTTATGACAAAAAATACAACAAAAATGTAACATTTTTCAATATTCCATGAAGTTATTGTTGTAACCGTCTGAGTAACGTGCAAAAGATGATCTGAGTTTGATAGTGTTACTTGAACCTGTAGAATTATGGTTAAGGCCATGACAAAGGACATGTGGTATCGTTTCATCATTTGTCTTCCGTGTTGAAGATTATAAAATGACTAATTTTGAACCAGTTTCAAATGTTGTTTTGTTTCCATTCTCAGTTTTATAATCTTGGGTCCATTTGTGAGAGTAATGTGAGTAAAATTATGTATTTTAAATTTAAGTACAACATGTCGATTTGTTCTTGTAGCTTGAATATGATTGTTAAAGTTTTAAATTCTTTGATTTTATCTGAAACCTAGCGAAGCACTGAAATATTCTTAATTGTTGTCTGAATTCCGTGTTAGCATTTATGTTCATGCACTTAAAATATGTTAATGAATCCAGTAGAAACGCTATTGTTTCACACTTGTCTTCTCTTTCCGTAATAATATTCCCTACAGAGACTGACTTAGTAAGCAGATAGTTTCGTATTACGCATTGGCCCGCTTAAAGTGACTTCGCGTCTTGTTCAATTCTACATTTGGCATTTTCTCTGAGCACACAGAGGCATGCCTTCTTATCAACAGAGGAATTTTCTTTTTTTCGAAAAAAATAAAAACAAATAGCAAAATCACCAAAATATCAGACGCACTATATCGTTTTCCCAAAAATCTTTATTACTTTGTACCACATCGACTTAGTTTTTTTTCTGTCGTTATTTGACAAAAAATTAGGACTTTTGCATTCGGGCATCTGATAAGGCCTCAGAAATTGGAAATATAGTTTGACGGAATTTCCGTATTAATAGCTTTTAAGTTCTAATGCCTATACACCAACTTCACCTTCTCACTAAGATATTTTTACTGCACATACTATTAAAATTACATCAGGAGAATCAGTGTTATGTCGAAACAAGACAAATGTCGGCTATATTTTGATTGAAAGAAATAAAAGAAATAAAAACAAACAAACAAATACAAACACAGTTATGTACACTATCAACGATTCGTGTACACCTGCTTTACTATCAGTGCATTAAAAATTATTCTCAACAAATATGTATGAAAAAACAGATGATTTAGATTTTGTACATTTTCCATATTGCACGGTGATGTCAAGAGTGCAACATTTTATGGGGATTTAAATAAACAACATGTTTAAATTTCTGAAAAAGTAATAATGTTGAGTGCTTTGCAAGTAAAGTGATCAGAACCACGAATTGAGAAAGTCACGTCGCTGATACTCGGATTTAATTAAACATACAACCAGGTACTTCAGAAAGTATTGTTTCAGTAGATATTTTTATTTACAAATTCATGAAATTAAAAAGATATACCAGTGATAACCCTATATTTGTAAAACAATCAAATCAAAAAAGAATATAATAAAACGTCGTTCATGTAAATAGCTGAACTACATTGCACTTCTTTCCTAACCTCTTTGGTTGCAAGACGGTGGCTCTGGTAAAAAAGTGAAATATGCAGACACAGCCTCCCCACACAGCCAGACAGTAGAGAGGAAAAGAGAGAATGGTATTAAAATAATCAATTTCAATATGGACGCCATAAACAATTAACGAAAGTGAGAACCCGAGGGGCTACCGCCTTGGAACGGTCAGTGGCAAAACAATTTGCGAGGTAAAGAGTTTATAGAGATGAGAAGATAACATTACGATTAAGATTGCTTCTTCCTAGAGTCAGTTCATGTACTTACCATTGAATGGCAATATCCAGAGTTAAACCTCCGGGCACTGTTCAGTAAAGAGCTGTAAGCCGTCGGGTTTTTATCTCCTGTTTATTGTAGACTGTGATTAAAATAGTGTTTTTGCTGATATACATGCTCTCTTTTTGGTATGAAACGATATGATTTACCTTTTTAAAATTCCGAAACGTAGAAGAGGATCAATTAAGTCCCTTGGTATATACTTAATATCTAATAATGGTAAATGGTCGACTACCATCGCATTTATTGTTGAAAAGCATAGAGCAGAATATACATAGGAAGACAATAAAAGTGTCTGTTAAACAAAAAACGTTATTATACCGCTGTTGGAATACTACATGTAGAAACCAGTCAAGAACCACATACACCTTTAGAAATAAAACCGATCTCACAAAAATCCATTTTTAAACAACACTTAATCGTGAATCATTTCTACCAACTATTGAAATGTGACGAAACCACCAATAACAATTGTATACTGTACCTAACATTATCGATAATCAAATAAATGCCTTATGACCTTGAATAACTCTTCTGGTCGTTACTTTAATTTGTCACCAAATTTAGGTGTACACGTAATGCATTCTGTTTATTGTTTTCCTTCAATATAAATTTGTTATTTTTCATTCTGAAACTCCAGTTTCTCTGGTCTCGGTAAGGTCATTGAGTACCCACCCATTTTACTTTGCAATGCTATTATTTCTTATGTTTAATATGTTTGTGTGATTTTGCATGCAACTTTGTTGAGCAGATGGGTGGGTTGGAGTTATTTCACTAAGACAACTCCTACTTGCATGTTCATTTAAGAACCTGTTGGGGCAAGTGTGAGGTTGGTGCATCCTAGAACAGTGTTTAAAGTCTTATTGATTGTAAACCCCCACTGGCAAATTGTTTTGCCACTGACCGTTCCATGGCGGTACCATCGGGTTTTCACTTTCGTTACTTGTTTGCGGCGTCTATTTCGAAATTGATTATTGTATAACCATGCTCTATGTTTTTAAAGATGGTAAAAATAAGTGTTTGTCTTTGTACAGATCTTCCCACGAACGATTTACAACGTCGTTTCATATCTTACAAGAACTAAAATTTCTTGAAATTTGAAGGTGTCTGTAGTTGTCTTTCTGATAAATTTATTTAACCTTATCCTGTTTTTTATCCATTTAATTATTCACACAATCATATTTTCGCTGTATCATTATTTGTTTTCTCGTGCCCTTTAAACCTTTATATCTGTGACAGACCGATTCAACCTAATGCGAGAATATTTTGTGATTCAGGGAAAAGAATGAATTGTAATATCTTCTTTTCCAATGATAGGAAATGCAGTCGTTACTTAGAAAAAAGTCATGAAAAAACGAATAACATGATTAAAATCACACAGCACAATGTACATTGAACAAAAGAAGAAACTTCCACAAATTAACAAAGGGAACTCCATTAACGTTATTAATACCAGTTGATAGAAATGTGTAGATAATGTTTATCCCAAATTTCTTAGTAAAATAAATGTTCATAACGCGAAAAATAGTATGTTTTTTCCACCATTTAAGGTTATGCAAATTTGTCCAGTTGATTTTATTTTTTCTAACAAATAATGAGCTTTAAATCTTCGGAAGCAGAAAAAGCCTGTCAAGACGATAAGTTAACCAAAATTGCATTTATGAATCGGTGCGACTTTACCTTACCGAACGGTTTCATTTTTTTATCTATGTCAAAGCTACGGTGAATGAGGTAACTTTTATTGACGGTCAGTAAACATTTTGAACACGTACACTTAAAATTTGTAACAAGGCAAATGCCAATTATATTTTTCTGTACGAAGCAAAAGCGGAAAAAAGACATTTGTCTACATCGTAAAAGAATTGATAATCTTCACGGAATTTTAAATAAAGGTTTGTGTTTTTGTTTTAGTTTTTGTGTTTGGATGTAATTATTATTTTTTTTTGAGTAGAACTACATCTAGAACTACTACGGCACGAATTGTTCTGTCTTCACACAAGCTAATCAAACGTTTATGAATTCTTTTCCAAAAAAGAAACACTAACTGTTGTATCATGAAGTCTATTTGAAAAGGCTTAAAGAAAGAGAGAACTCTTGTGAAGTCAGTGCAGACGGGAATGCAACAACAAGAACCTTTATCAAACCTAATCAGCTATGTTCTTTTATTATTCTTTTCTCCATATTATCCTATATTAAGGCGAATAAAATACGTATGTAACAATGAATTATGATTTTTTTTTTTGGTATTTAATTGGTATTTAACAAATTAAAATAAACGAGAAATACGCACGTGTTGAAAAGACGTTTGCCACGTAAAAATATGTTTATTTGATGTGAGTTTATTTAAGACTTAATTGTAATTACAGGTTACGTGTATGTGTTCGTCTGATAATTGTAAATGTCGGCGACACGCTGAAATAGTCGCATGATAAATAGCTTCAACGCAAGAACTAAAAATGACTTATTGTTTCAGTATGTTACTTAACATTTACTCGGCCTTTTAAATGGCCAATGAATTTAACATTTAAGTTGGTACTTTAAAAGTAATCTTCTTACATGTATAAATTGTATAATTTAAAAAACAACAACAAACAAAACAACCTTATAAGGCAGTTATTACACACGTTCAACTTTTCATTAATTAATTGTCGTGTCTTCTTTGAAATGGTTCAAATTATTTTCCCATGATTTCTTTCCGTCTCTTCAACATGGGTATATGGGAAGGCCTTTTCGGGCTTTAGTTATAATAATTTCTTATATGCATATTTCTCACGATTTCCATGCGACAAATATTCAATTGAAAAAAGGATATCATTATGTTTATATTTACCTCATCATGTGCTTTTCGTTTTGGCATGATGTTTACTTTTTTTATATTCAAGCTCCCCTGTAACTTAACTATGTTCTTTTTCAGCAACTAATCGTAACTAAATATAATTGAGGTGTTCCGAAAATTGTTTTTCTTTCCAATAATGTGGAATAATTATGATGTAAAATATGAATATTTTTTGTGATATTTTAAATAACATAGGGGAAGGACGTGTTAGAAATATAGTTAATTTCCGAGGTAATTTAGAAAAAATGTTAAGGCCGAACGAGATATTTTTGTTTGATAAATGTTAACAGTCTTGACACATGATATGGTGAAGGCAAAACACGACAAATGACATTTAATTACTTGCTTATTATGACACGTTTTAAACCACAAAGTGCTGTTTGTCTGTAACTTGATATACATAAAGAATTATGTTGTTTTTGAAAGAAAATGCATAACTTGGCAAAATTTAATATTTTGTGCAAATTTTTCTGGTGCGTTTTGAAATTTGTTAACCATCAAAATAATAACATATGTCAACTATACCTTCTATATGTGATAGATATAGACTTGTGCAGTAGCATGAAAACTGCACACAACATGTTCTTAAGATTGAAACGGGATATGGATCAACAAATCAACAACAACACCATTGTAATACACGGATCTTAAGAATGTTCCTGAAGTAATAATATATTGAATTATATAAAGCTCCCATTTCCCAAATGTTATGTTACAAGAAAACGGCATTTTTAAATGCATTCAACCATAAATTCTGTTACATTCTACCTTATTGCATTAATGGAGAAATAGATGAAAAGGGAACTTTGAAAGTCACCGAACAGGACAAATATGAAAAGATTGCAGGCTCAGTTTGATTGAGCCTGTTCATGGGCAGTACGCATGAATTTGTTACCCGCTTACTCATTAATTTAATTATTTTAATGAAAAGAAGGTTTCATTTCATCGCGCGCGCAGTAATTTCTGACTTTTTGTGTTTGTTATTTTTTTACAGCGTTAAGTTTTGCAGTTGTAATAAAAAGTCGTCGTTTTAAGTTTCCCGTCAAGCACGAAGTCATAATTTAGCAAACAGATATTGATTTCAACATGTGTATTTGTTTCATTAAACTTCAGTTGCATTGACGTTATAACTTATCAATAATTAAAATGATAAGTACAGTTTGTCAACCAGTTCCGGTTAATCTTTTAATCCGTTGTGTCAAAATATAATTATTTAAACCAATAAACCTAATTTTGTTTTTTGTTTGTTTTATAGTATGCAAGATATCTTACAAAAATATGTTGCTTACTTTCACAAATGTTGCAATTATTGAGAATCTAATTTCAGCCAGTTCCGGTTAATTCAATCAGTTCCGAATAAAAATCGTGGAAAATCTCTCAATGTGTTTTCGGCTGTCATATTTAACATCTGTGTAATGGTTTTGACAGACCGAATAAATTTTTACAAGTTTTCTGTCTAAAGGTTCAAATTATTTTGAAAATAATGTGTAATAATTAAAAATAACATAACTATACAATAAGATATGTATTTTTATTATATTATTATCCAAAGCAGTTAAACAATTAATGACATCACATGTTTCATTGCACAGCATTCAGGTATAGTGCATCTGATACAGCCTCAAAGTTATAATATAATTTGCATGGAGTAGAAATGATATAATCACATAGTATTACAACACAACCCCCCAGTATGTGGAGCTGGCCATGGTGGGGTGTTAGATACTTGCGACCCAGTAACTTCTAGGAATCTTTGCCTATGATATCTCTGAAGTAGGGTGGTAATGAACTTGGGACATGACCATTAGGCTAATCAGCTACATCCTCTAGCTTTGAGTGTCTCTTTTCATCAGTTATACTTCACATTTAATCCTTTTATCCTTTGAACAGGATTACAACTGTGGAATCCATATTAAATTCACAATTTCCGATCCGTAACTGGATGAAAAGCTTGCCTCACAAAAACCGTCACAAAAACAGAATGCAAATATTTATGCTTATGATTTTGCTTGCGATGGTAGCACCATGATAAAACGCAATATTACAAATTACTATTTTTTGTTCCAGGTTTTGCTTAATTGCTACGCAATATGCACAATTTACACACGAGCGTCTGCAATAGTCCTTGTCGATGCGGCGTTTAACCAGAAGTAAACAGTAGATGAAAGGTTAGAGTTCGTCATTATTCGGTTCAAATGGTATCATTGCGACTTAATTAGCATTTTCACTCATTCTACTGAAATATTTCTATTATATGATAAAAAATAAATTTCCCCTTATATAATTAAAGAACACTGTTTTTGTAATTAATGCAGTGAATACAAGGCAACAGAAACGACATTATTTCTAGAAAAGGAAAAAAAACAACAACAAATAGCATTACAATAATTTTGTCAATTGTACATTAGAATCAAACGAATGTTACCAAGGTACATAACCTTGGTATAAAGATAAAAGACAATTAGATGACGTACATTGTAAAGGCCCAACTCTAGCAGTTTACCCTCTAGCTCAGGTTCAGTTATCAGTTCTACCGACTCTCTTTTATATTTAATGATTTTAGTGTATTATAGAATTGTCTCATTAAGATAAAATTGGATTATCGTTTAAATATCCATGATGGAACCCATACCTGCAATATCATTCCCCTCTAAATAAATAGTAACTTGGATTTAAAATCCGTCCATTTGTTCCGTAGGTTTTTTTCCTTTAACTAGCTGGTAGAATTTCAAGAAACCTGGATTTATTCTTCAGAGTTATTGCCCTTTATTTAATGAAAATTCAAAAGGAAGGGCAACATCTATATTCAGGCGTTAAACTTCAGTTTTTCCGATATCAGAGTTAACAAAACACTAGATACAACTAATAGAATGCAAGCTGAGTATATGCTAGAAGTGCTAGTTTAGCATTAAGGTGATCGACAAGAAGGTCACGTCAGTAAAAACTAAACAGTCTTCGATTTAGCATGCATGCGATCTCATCAATAACCAAGTACTTCAACATGGCTGACCTGTGTTGTACTGAAACATCATTAAAAGAAAATGCTGCAAACAGATGATAAACTCTGGCTACAACTTGATTCTGGACCACTGAAAGGATGGATTCGCGATATTTTGTGAAGGAAGAGCTTTACAACACCCTAGGCTGATGTTGTCGACTGAATAAATATCGTATAAATGTAGTTTACGTTCATTACAACAATGTCTAATATAAGATTGTCCATCTATACATTTTAACAAGAATTATTCTCATACAATCCTTCTTCAGCGGTGGTTTTCTTTCAAACAAAAATGCTTGTTAACCGTTTACTCCGTTTTCCCATCCGTACTATCCGATCCGAATATAAACTGGTCGCCTCTTGGTCAGAAATAACCTAATAAATCTTTATCTAACAGTGCAGATCCTGATCAGACGGCAAGAATATTACGGCTTTACTGGATGTACACTGTCCCATGGGACAACAAGCATATCCGATGGAGTATATGGTTATAGATATACTATCATTTAGCAAATCTTGTGAAGTAAATGAATAAACTATATCATGTTATAGTTATTTATGATGATGACATTTCAATGATACCGAACCTTTATTTTCATACTATCAGACTCCACGATGCGGCCATATTATTGTTATACTTCTGGTCATTGCAAATTTGTAAAAGAATCCTTAAGTTATCTTTCCTTTAACAGTACTCTCCACAAACCATGCCATTAAACCGCAGCTGAATTTGACAAACACTCAAGAGTTAGACACTATCAGCGTTATTCCATAAATAATATGTGAATAATAATCACAATATTCCTATAAATCATGAATAGTAGGTTGAGTTAAGCGAGTTTTTCCCTCAAACTACAGTTTAGGATACAGAGCAGCATATAAACATGACACGTTCTACATAATTAACTGCGATACTTATCATAAATCATCACGTAATGGAACTAGTAAACTTCTTATAATGCTGACAATCGATTCGGCTAATGAATTTCAGTTAACTGCATTGTGTTAACGATAAGCCATGTCAGTTACATGTACGTTAATCTTGTACATTAAGTTTCCCAGAACATAAACAACCTTACAAGATTTTAAAACAATTATTTAGATTTTTCCCCATAATAACTCTTTACATTCTACATCAGAGAATGTTGGCAATAGACACTTGAGAATTTGAAATACTCTGTATTCTACTATTATAATTTGATTTTGCAGTTTCGATATTCTAAAAAGTGAAACATGCATAAAAGGAACCGCCAGAAAGATTACTACACTTACGATATCAGTTGATAGTAGCCTTTAATTATTATGCCCATAATTTCAATGTTCATCAAAAATTTTGTTTTCCTTAATGATCAAAATTAACGAGAATTAACAGAAATAGAACTTAAAAGGGGAAAACGTTACAATTTCATATTTTCAATGTTAACATTGAATATTATTAATATTACTGGATGCGACAAGGCTTTAACAAAACGTGAACATTACATAAAATAATGGTTGATGATTTTTAGAACAAAGTGAAATATGCATATCACAAATTGCCGTATCCAGAAGACACAGCCTTACAAGTATTTTGTTATATAAACCAAATAGCTTACGAAAACAAACTTCATTAATCACAGCAAGAAAGAGACTATTAATCTATCAAAACACCGAATCTAAATGGTGTTTGTTACGCCTTTGAACTGCTAGTGTTAGAGATAAATCCCACTAGGATCAGCCATTATAGAAATAGGTCTTGAATAAATCCAAATTAGCACAAACAAGAAGGAGAACAACGAGAGAGAAATTAATGATAATGATCTATTTTAAATAACGAAGTCATGGAAAGCTAGAAGAGAATATATCAACCGAAAACAGAGAATGAGTTACACTTAGGTCATCGTTCAAAGGAAATATTTGGGAATAACTTAGCCTACTTACACGTCTGTATTTTCTGCAAATATTTCTCAGCCAGTATTGTTTTTGGAGTTTTAATTTAAAAACTAAAAAAATTAAATGGCAATGTTAATTTTCCCACGTTATTCGAAAATCCATCTGTCAATTCAAAACGAAGGTTACCAAGATGATATTCTACAGCGCTCTGCATGTTTAGTAATTAATCCGTCTATTGTAGATCGTTATGATTACGTCGTTGTTTAACTGCTCCTTGGTCATTTTTCTTGTGTTCGCTAGCATTACATTAACATGCACTGCGCGATATTAAGCCTCTTACTCCTTTGATTGTTAATAATGTCATAGAAGGTTTTTGTGTCACGGATTGACCTATCTCAGTGAAATCGGATGATGTAATATCTTATTTTTGTAATAATGAAATGTTCGACTGTGTTGTTAATTTGTCTTTGTAACACTAAAATTGTTAAAAAGATTACCCTTGTCCAGACATATCGTTTGCTTTATGTGATTTCAAAAGAATCTGTAATGATTTTCATTAAACCGTTTAATGAAAATCATTGGATGCTTAAACAACCCGATACTTCTGGTGGATGAACGTTTCAACATGACACAACAGATCAAGTTAACAGAATTAATTCGATAGTCCCATGTTTATAGGAATTACATAGTAAAACAATTAATGTCAACCAAAACTATTTTTTTCACCCTGAACTGCCTGAACAGTGATCAGAGCTTGTAAACGATTATATGTGTGTCACACCAGGGCCTTAAATAATAAAACTGATATTGGAGATCAGTCTCCGGATTCACCCAATCAGATGTTACTTCTCTTTCTGTAATAATATTCCCTACAGAGAATGACTAAGTAAGCAGATAGTGTCGTTATACGCACTGTTCCTCTTTAAGTGACTGCGAGTCTGGAAAAAACACATATTCAAAATAATAGACACCCGTATATCATTTTATGAAAGAAATATTGCTTTATTACCACCTCGACCTCGTTTAAACTTCGGTCATTTGAAAAAGGGAATTCAAGACTTTCATAACAAATTTGTTTTAACACCTGCTGATAAGGCTTCTAATAATGTAATTATAGTGTGACGGGTACACTATATTAATATTCAAACTGAAGAACTGAACAGCACTAATGCTTATGTACTGACTTCTTCATCTGAGAGTGATATTGTTACTGCACACACGCTACAAATTACAATATTTAGAATCAGTATTGAGCCGAAACAAGACAAAGTACCTACTATGTATGGGTTGCCTTAAATGCATAAAACACCGTACAAAGCAAGATTTATTGCTAACTCTAGTTCTTGCACCTCGATGTACCTTGATGATTTATTAAATATAGATAATAACCATTTTCCATTACTGGTTAATAAGATCTACCCTAAAGAACTACAACTTAATAAAGCGAACACTTCAGAGAAGCAAGCAAACTTTCTCGATCTATATCTGTCAATTGAAAATGGTTATGTCACTACTAAAAAATATGATTAAAGAGATGATTTTAATTTTAATAAAGTAAATTTTCCGTTTTTAGACGGCGATGTTCCCCGTGCAACATCTTACGGGGTTTATATTTCACAGCTTGTTCGCTTTTCAAGAGCTTGCAACGATATTAATGATTTCAATGAACGTAATCTTTGCATTACAGAAAAACTTTTAAAACAAGGTTATCGGTATCACAAATTAAGGAAAACATTTTGCAAGTTTTATAGTCGATACCCAGATCTAATTCATAAATACAGGTGCAGTTTAAAATTACTATTGCAACAAGGTATTTCACTGCCAGTTTTTATGGAGATTTAATATATAAACTTAAGAAGATAAAGGGCAATGTTAATTTCTCCCGGTTATTCGTAAAAACCATCTGTAACTTTAAAAAGAAAGGTTACCAACATGATATTTTACAGCGCTCTTCATGCCTGGTGATTAACCCTTCTACAGTTGATCATTATGCTAACCTCTTTGGTTGCACGACGGTGGCAGGGGTTTAAGAGTTTATGAAGGTTTATGGGGAAATATTTTCTTAAAAGAACCTAGAAGCTCGATTTGTTTCTTTTATCCCTGTCATCGTGTTCTTGCTGATTTTACTCCAGGAGCTCTGGTCTCGGTAAGATCATTGAGTACCCGCCCTTTGGCTTTGCAATGCTATTAGATTCTTATGTTTTATATTTTCGTGTGCTTTTTCATGCAACATTGTTGAGCCAATAAGTGGGTTGGAGTTGTTTCACCAACACAACTTGTATTTGTTTTGTGATATGAGAACCTGTTGGGGCAAGTGTGAGGTTGGTGCACCCTAGTACCTGGTTTAAACCCCCATTGGCAATTTGATTTGCCACTGAGCGTTCCAAGGCGGTAACCCCTCGGGTTAACATTTTTGTTAATTGTTAGTGGTGTCTCTTTTGAAACTGATCATGTTATTAACCATGCTCTATCCCTTTCTTTTTCTTGACTGAACTCTTCTCAAAAGAGGCAATTTCTAAATTATTTTTTTAAATTTTTCATTCGTAAAACAAAACAACAATAATAAATATGCAAAATATCTGACACTATCATATCTTTTTACAAGAAGTAGCCTTTAGCCTTTATCACATTGTACCATCTCGACTTTGATTAAACTGTAGTCATTTGACAAAAAATCAGGACTTTTATAACAATTTGCTTTCGCGCATCCAATAAGGCTTCAGATAATGGAAATACAGTCGGACGGAATTTCACTATTCAAGCTGAAAAGCTTTATAGTTATAATGCCTATACACTAACTTCACAAACACAGTTACTGTTATGTTAACTATCTATGGTTCATGTACACCTGCTGACATGTAACTATTCGTGCTTTTAACATGTCTCAAGCACTTTTCCAACTAATATGTATGACAAAAGAGAGGATTTTGATTTTGTACATTTTCCAAAGTGGGTGTTAATGTCAAGCTTAAAACAAACAACAAACAATATGTTGGAAATAACAAAATAATTATGTTGGGTGTTTTGCAAGTAAAGTTACCAGAACCACGAATTAAGAAAGTCACATCGCTGACTCAGATTTAAATAAAAAGTACAAGTATTGTACGTGTTTTAAATAACTACAAACAGGTACTTCGGAAAGCATTTTAATGGAAATTTTACATAAAAATTCACGAATTTAAAAAAGAAATGTCATTGTTTACACGATATTTGCAAAAAAATCAAATCTTTATATTCAAGAAAGTATATAATAAACCGTAGTACATGTACTAGTAAATAGCCCATCTGCAGTTCACTGCTTTTTAAACCTCCGGTGCCAAATTTTTGTGCCACTGACCGTTCAAAAGCGGCAAACCAAGGGTTTTCATTTTTTTAATTGCTTGTGGTGTCTTATTTGATTTTGACAAACTTATAAACACATGCTCTCTTTTTCTCTCTTTTTTTTCGCTGTGTAGGGAGGCTAGTTTTTGTGAGTTTGGCGATTCCTGATATATGCATATTTCACGTTTTCAAACCTCTTTCGTTAGAAGACAGTGGTTCTGGTAAAAGTTTATGGGGACGAGATCATGACGATTTAGAATGCATCATTCTAGAGTCAGGTTAGTTCAAACGTGCAGGTACTTAACATTGAATGGCAAAAACCAGGATCAAACCCCAAGGCACTGTTCATTAGAGAGCAGTAACCCGTCGGGTTTAGATTTCTCGTTTATTGTAGGCCGAGTTTTCAACTATAGTTTTGTTGATATACATATATATTTGACTTTTTGGTATAATTTACCTTGTTAAATTAGGAAACGTAGAAGAGGCTTAACACACGTACCTTTGTATATACTTATCTAATAATGGTAAATGGTCGACAAAGGTACGTGTGTTAAGCCTCTTCTACGTTTCCTAATTTAACAAGGTAAATTATACCAATCATATGTATTGTTGAAAAAGCATGGAACCAGCATATACATAATTATAAAGACAATAAAAGTGCCTATTAAACAGAAAACATATAAAAACTTAGTTTCTTCAGTGTTATTATACCCTGTTAAAATACCAGAAACCAATCCAGAACCACATACACCCTAAGAATTAATTAATACCGATCTCACCCAAATACATTTTAAAATAACACTATAGCTTTAATCATTTCTACCAACCAATGAAATTTGACGAAACCACCGACAACAAGTGAAAACCTAGAACAATCACATTATCGATAATCCTGAGTTTATACCATATAACCTCGAATAACGCTTTCGGTCGTTACTTAAATTTGTTACACCAAATTAGGTGTACACGTAATGAGTTCTGTTTATTGTTTCTCTCCAAAATAAATGAGTTATATCCTATTCTGTCGATGTAAACGGTTTGTATAAAAAAATGCCAATCAATAGGTGTTATCATTCGTATCTTATAGACAATCACACATTAAGGAGGTCAAAAACAATTACTGTGTCTACGTTAACAAATGGAAATGTGTGAGTATCGAAGTATTTAACTTTCTTCCAAATTTGAAATATCTTTATTCATTTTGAAATGACTGGATGTTACTACATGATGAATGTTAAACGTGTTTATAGTGGTAAGATTCAGCAAAGGCAATAATAACTTAAAAGCGTTGTATTCTTTGATCACTGATATGAGCTTCCTTACCAACAAAATAAATTTTACCGGAATTATGGAAAAAATAAGTGAACGGTATTATCGGAAAAGTGATTTTAAATCGAGATTTTTAACGTGTATGTACAAATTAATATCATGTCACCATGTTTAGTCTTGAAATGTCACGAAACCACGGAAAAAAAACTGAATTTCATCATAAAAATCGCACAGTATTTACCGATAATGGCCTGATACGATTGTGCCCTGTGACTTTCAATAAAGTTTCTGGTCATTATTTATATTTGTTACTAAATTAAGGGTATATGTGTAATAAAATAATTACAATATAAACCATGTTTTATTTAAAATTTAGGTACTCAGAAAGAAGAGAAAGGCCGACAACATGGGAATGAAATTCAATGAGGCTGGCTTTTGTCACATTAAATCCTGTTGTTTTATTTCCTAATATTTTACATCTCTTATTTTAATATAATGTTTTTAAATAAAGCAAGAAAGTGTTCGTCGTTTTACTGATCTTCTCTCGAACGCTTTACAATGTCGTTTCATATCTTACAAGAACAACGATTACATTTCGTGAAAGCTTTATGTGTCTGTAGTTTTCTTTCTAATAAATGTATTTAATCTTATCCATGTTTTTCATCCGTTTAATTGTGTCATTGTGTCCGAATATAACAGAATTTTTCGTCGGTCAAAAACCCGGTCGGCTTTTCATACAATTTTTTTGGGAGGGCTGAAAAAAAGTTTCGGTCGGCGCTAAAAAGAGACGGTCGGTCGGGTAACCAGAAACAAACCTATTTTTTTTAAGGCCTCATTTAAAATGCCGTGAAGATTATCTTTAACTGATTTTAGTTCTTGCACGATGTAGACAGATGTCGTTTTTCTGCTTAAGCTTCGTGAAGAAAAACTAATTGTCATTTGCCTTATTACAAATTTTAAGTGTACGTGTTCAACATGTTTACTGACCGTCAATAAAAGTTACCTCATTCACCATAGCTTTTACAATACTTGTTAAAAATAATCAACCTCCAATGGGAAAACATGTTGAAGACTATTTCCAAGCGTTATGGAAATTTATTTTACTAAGAAATGTGTGATTAACATTTACGAGAAAGTTCTATTAACTGACTTAATGACGTTAATGGGGTTCCCCTTGTTATTTTGTGGAAGTCTTTTCTTTTGTTCTTTTGTTCAATATACATTGTGTTGCGTCAACTTGTTATAAGTTTATTCGTGACTTATCTCTAAGTAAGGACTACATTTTCTATAATTTGAAATAGGTCTTTTTCCGCAATCTAATGAATAAGAAGTCAGTTTTTGGATTATTAAGTCACAGTGGTCATGGGAAGAGAAAAGAGAATTACAAATCATTTTTCCTGAATCACAAAACAATCTCGTAGAGGTTGAATCGGTCTGTCATAGATACGAAGGTTTATAGGGCAAGGGATGAAAATTAATCAAACGGAGAAAATATCATTGTGAGTTAAATTGGTTGATGATGCAAAAATACTGAAATATGATACTTGAGATAAAATTGGGATGTAATTTATTATTGAATATGTTCGCAATGGTTAGTGTTTTAATCAAAGACCTATATAGGTAATATATAGGTCTTTGTTTTAAAACTTATTTTACATTCACGTTGTAAATTTCGCGGTGTCATAATATAATTTGAAACTTTGATTTTGTAGCAATACATGACAGAAGGGTCTGTTAGTCAATTAATAAACATATAAATGATGCATATTTATCACGAGTACTGTCCAGAACACGATCTACCTGACCTCCATTGTCAACAAATATATGCAGATTTAATGATGAATACGATTACCGGCGAATCGAACATTCCGGGCAATAGATTATGTTTAGCTAACAATTTGTGCATTTGATTTCCCGGAGTCTACTGTACAAATTTAACAATTTTAATCTTTGATGTACTTACTTACACCCAAGATGGTATATACCTGGACCTTGGTTCCTTCCCCTAAAAAAAAAAAAAAAAAAAAAAAAAGAAAGCCGACCTACCGACCCATTGTTTTTTCAAGGATGTAACCAGAATCAAACCTTTTTTTTAGGCCTGATGTTTATACTTTAGTTTTTGTGTTTGGACATTAATATTATTTCGGGTGATTTTCGGTGTAGCAAGTATTCTTAACACTTTTTCGTTTTTTATTGTAAATCAAGATACAACGTTTAGAACTTTCTAGAACTACAACTAGAAATACTAAGACACGAATCTTTCTGTCTTCACACAAGCTTATAAAATATTTATGAAAATTTCCGGAACAACTATCTGTGGTATCATGAAGTTTATTTAAAAAGGCTAACAGAGAGATAGAATTCTAGTGAAGTTAGTGCAGATGGGAAGGGGATAGTTTGCAACCACAAGAACTTTCATCTAACCTTGTATTATGTTGGGCCCAAATAATTCCATATTAAGGCGATTAAAATACATATGGTAACGATGAATTATTAAAAGCGTTTTTGCATTTGGTATTTAACAAAAATACAAGAGATATATGCACGTGTTGAAAAGACATATGCCACAGAAAAATGATGCGGTGATTTAATGTGAGTTAATTATAAGACTTAATTGTAATGGCCGGTTACGTGTAGGTGTTTTGTCTGGTAATAGTAAATGTCGACGACACGCAGAAATAGTCTCATGGAAAATAGCTTCAACGCAAGAACTAAAAATGAATAATTGTTTCACGCTGTTACTTAACATTTACTTGGCATTTAATATCTCGGTCTTAGTAAGAATGGTTATTAGAATTAACGTAGTGTTTTGCAATGTGTGCGCGTTTATAATAAGAAATTGACGATTTATTTCTTTGACAATTTCAGTTAATGAATATGGATGATAACTGTTAACCATGAGAAACAATAAATAATTGAAATACCTTTAGGTATTAATCTACACTTCTATGCTGGACTCCAGATGCTGTACTGAATAAAAAAGGCTTTAGTTTTCGCTTCTTCATAAATATTATTTTTTACTTTCACAAACTTTCATGATAGTACGCATATGTCGAAGACCCTGATACATGTTTACCCATACCCCAACTACTACTGTGGCCGTACAAGGCGGTCTGGATAATATTGTTTAAGTAACATTCTATAATTATTTAGTTACCTTTATGAGACTTCCATTTTGGCATTTTTAGTAACCAGCGATTTGCATGTGGAATTACTTAATCTTAAATTCTTAAATCTTGAAAAGTAAAAGTTTCAACGATACCTGTTTTGCAGATTTAATTCAAGATGCTCTACTTATAAACAAATTAGTCTCTGTTCCACTCTTCTTTCTCGCTGCGTGGGGAGGCTGTGTTTGTGAGTGCGGTTCCTGATATGCATATTTCACTTTTTCTACATGTAATTGAATGTTTTACATGCAAAAGTTTTGTTGTTAATTAGTGAATTTGAAGATTGAACTTAATTCACTGAGAAAGGCTGAACTTTCTTGTTCATATGCATCCGTTAGGATGATGAACCATTGAGTCTGGTTTAAATTCCCAACAACAATAAAAAGCAACATTTTAAGCGAGGTACCCCACATATTCAATATTTCGTAAATTATTGACGGTGTCTTGTTCGAAATTCATCATATAATTCACTTATGCGATCTTTTCGTCTCTACAATTTGGCTGTATGACAAGGCCTTTTTCCGAAAATGGTTATAACAATTCCTAATGCATATTTCACCTGGATATCACTTGGTTTGATATTTTATTCTTCGTGTGCATTTCATTTTGGCATGTTGTTTACTTTTTATATTCAAGCGCTTCTGTAACTTAAGTCTGTTCTTTGCAGTGATTATTTGTAACTGTAGATAGTTAAGGTGTTCCGAAATGTGTTTTCCTTTCCAACATGCTGGAATAATTATAATGTGAAACTGTGATTTTTTGTGATATTATTAAATAAAATAGGGGAAGGACATTTAAGAAACTGTGTGTATTTCTGAGTTGTTTTAAAAATAATGTAAAGGCCACTTGAAGGAGATATTAAAGTTGAATGATATATGTTATCAATCCTGAAAAATTAAATGGTGAAGGCAAAACACAACGAATTATAACGTTTAATTACTAGCATAGTATGACACGTGACAAACCACAAAGTGCTGTTTGCCAGTTACTTGATATATGTTACAATCATGTTACTTTTTAACCAATGAATTACTCGACAAGATTTAAAAAAAAAATATTTTGCCAAATTACCAACTCTTTGTTAACATTTGTCATTTATCAAAATAAATAAATATGTAAAGTATTCCATATTTGTGTTGTAGTCATAATATTGTGAAGTTGCATGATTGCTGAATATTTGAAATTATATCAAATTATTAATTTAAAAATGTTAAGTTTTTTAATTTTTAATCCATATATATATAGTTTATAGTAGTGCGCAGTACTTTCTTACTTATTGTGTTTCTTAATTTTGAGTATCATTTTTTTCTCCTTTACATAATTAAAGAATAATGGTGTTTGTAACTACTTGTAAAAACAACAATTCCAGTAAATTCATGGCAACACAAACGACATTATTTCTGGAAAAGGAAAAACAGATATCGTAACACTAATTGGGTAAATTGTACATTAGGATAAAACGAATATTTCTAAAGATTTGCGATATTTTGTGAATGGAGAACTTTACAATACCCTGGACTGATGTTGTCGGCTATAAATATCGTTCGACTGAAGTTTATGTTCATTACATGTACAACATAAGATTGCCCATCTATACTTATAACAAGAATAAGGGACTGGCACATGTGTCACCGTTTCTTAAAGTAGAAAAAACTCATACATACAGGTACATGTTTCTATTTGGATTAAGTTATACAAAGCGTTGTTTCTTTCGCTTGGTTTAATAAAGCAGACAGAATCACCTTATTGTTATTCTACCCCTTTCCTGAAGAATTTGTTGGTCTGTCTATCGCACTTCCTCTTCATGACTCGTTCACTTATGCATTTATTTCAAAACAAATATTTACATACAAACTATCATTGGTGGGAACTATCTTTTAAACGAAAACGCTTGTTAAACGCTTATTCCGTTTTTTCTCACGAACAATGTAGATCCATATTATGCGGCACATTCGTGTCATGTAATCCGGATATGCATTGGTCAGAAATATCCTTATTTATCAATAGTCAACAGTGCCGTTCCTAATAGGATAAACCGGCTTAACTCGATGTACACTATAAGCCCATGGGAGAACAGCCTTATCCAGTCGAGTGTCCGGTAATAAAAATATTATCATTTAGCCAATCTGGGCAAATGTTTTTGGATAAAATATATCAGATAAGACTAGTTCAGACAAGTAATAGATTTTTCTATGACGATGGCATTTCAATATGAAACTAAACCTTTATTTTCATTCTATCAGACTATGTGATGTAGCCATTTTATTGTTATATTTCTGGTCTTTGCAAATTTGTTAAGAGAATCCTACCGTATCTTTGTTTAACAGCGATCTTTACAATTCAGGCTATTAAATTGCAACTGATTTTGATATACGCTATAGAATCAGAAACTTTTAGCGTTATTAACACCATATTCATATAAACCATGAATTGCAAGTTCGATAAAGCGAGTTTATTTCCCTCAAACTACAGTTCAGGATACAAAGCAGCATATAAACAAGACACGATATATATAATTAACAGCGATTCTAAACATAAATCATCACGCAATGGGACATAAGCTTCTTATAATGCTGACAATCGATTAGGATAATGGATATCAGTTAACTGAATTTTTTCCTAATGACTAGCCACGTCAGTTACATTAATCTTATACATTATTGTGATTTAAGTTTCTAAGATCTTCAAAAACAACCTAACTAGATTGCAAATCATTTAGCTTTTTTCCATAACATCCCATTCCATTTGACGTGAGAGAATGTTTTCAGTAGACTCTTGACAAATATAAGATACTATATTTTCTACTATAATTTGATGTTGCAAAGTTTCGATATTCTAAAATAGTGAAACATTTGTATCTGGAAAGGCCACATCCAGCAAGCACAGCCTCCCTAAGCAGCCAAAACGAAGAGAGGAAAGCGAAAATTGGTTTATAAGAATATCAATTTGAAATAAATCACCACAAACAATTTGCATGTTCAACAAGAAGAGAACCTTTGGCGTAACCACCTTCAAAAGTTAAGCATTAAACTGCTCTATCTTTGACATTTATAGTGTGGTATTTCGTTGAATCATGCTGGTTTGTCACAAGCCACTTGAATCACTACAAATGATAGAAATGCGATGGTCTCGACAAAGGAAAGAAGAACCACGGGCTATCAAAAGAGATATGGCGAAGAACTGTGTAGAAAAAGCTGAAAAGCAGGGATTTGACCCTGGGAACAGCGAGCCCACGACAGACGCAGATAGAGCCAGGTAAAGACCATTGCCATCTCCTCAAGCACCAGACGGCACAACAAGGACTGAGTGAGTTAGTGAGTAAACGAATCATATATCAAAAATCAACTGGATATGGATTCAAGTTAAAAATTAAAATGATTGTTGATTGTTTGATTACCACAACGTTAAATGTACTGACAGGTTAAACAAGATTCATATCCCTGTTTGATAAATTAACATCGAAAATGTCCGACTCCTTTTTGTGATGTTCAGAACGATAATTATTAAATAGATGTTCAACAATAAAAAAACAATATTTTTCTATTAAAACTCAATTTGATTTGCCAATGACCGTTCCAAGGCGGTAACCCCTAGGGTTCTCATTTTTGTTAATTGTTAGTGGTGTCTCTTTTGAAACTGATCATTTTATTAACCATGCTCTATCCCTATCTTCTTCTTGACTGTGTGGGGAGGCTGTTTTTCTGAATGTGGCGATTCCTGATATGCATATTTCACCTTTTCATTACATTTCGTTATGAATAGATGATAAGGGAACGTTGAACGGAACGGGCCAAATATTGCAGGCTCAGTAATCAAAGCGCATATAACTACCCAGGAACGTTTGTTTAATTGTTTGATTGGCCGTTCACTAAACTTACTGATGTATATTTTGAAACCGACTGTACCTAATATTTTTGAATTTACCCGTTAGCAAAATTGGTTTGAAACTGCCAACATTCCGTAAATTATCGTCATGAATAGTCTGGTCAACTATAATCTGTGAATTATAAAGTTCAATTATTTCCGTATTAATTGTCTTAGGAGTGAAATACATAACGCAATATCTTACCACCGTCTAGACGTATTTATTAAACATTTGATTTCAATCGTTTTTCGTCTAAACAAGAACAAACTGCGGGTTGTGTTGCCAATAAGAGTTGACAGAAATGGATAAAATGAAAACATTCAAACCAACTAAACACAGCAAATAAACTAATATTCAAGATATTGTATAAGGATTTATAAGATTTTGATGCAGAATGTCAAGTTGATTAAATAAGGCAAAGTGTACTCACCTTGTTTATTCTTTAGAGAACTTGTATGGGCCAAGTGTGAGGTCGGTGCACTATATAACATTTTACCCTTATTAACATATTCTTTTGAAAATGACCGATCAATGGCGGTAACCCTTCTGGTTCTTATTTTTGTTAATTGTTTGTGATGTTTTATTTTAAGTTTTTATTTTATAAGCCGATGCGCTGTTTTTCTCACTGGCTTTTGCTACGTGACGGTGCGAGGAGACTGTGTTTTCTGACACAACAGCATCTCTGGGTACTTTGACGATTTGATAAATGCATATAACAATCACTACCAATTTGGGTCAACAAAATCCTGATGAATAGAAAACAAAGTCAGAAAAATGAGTAAACTTTCTTCATTCAATCTTTCCATTGACAATGGCTTCATAAAATATATGATAGAAAAAGATGATTTTAATTTTTATATTGTGAAATGTCCATGTTAAATTCGTGATCTTTGTTCATATGAGAACCTATTGGGGCAAGGGAAAATGTAGTTTACTGTAGAACCAGGTTTAAACCTTCGTGGTTAATTTTATAGCCACTGACCGTTACAAGGCGGCAATCATCTCATTATCGTTAGTTGATCTTTGGTGTCTATTTTGATATTGATAATTTCATAAACCATGCTTTCATTTTCTTTCTATTTGTGTGTGGTTGAACAGGCTTTGTCTTCTGGATGTTGCAATTCCTGATATTCATAATTTCACTTTTTTATTGCTGGTACATGCAGAATGCCAACTTTATCTGTTTACCCGTCAATAAAAAATTCATTCCACAAACCTCTCAATCGTGTTATAATTATTATATCCAAGTTTGAATTCAATATGAGATGAAAAATTGACGTACTTATGTAATGTTTACGAAGAACTGCGGTATTATTTGTAGGTTTTTTATAATAGATGAAAAGGGAACTTTGAAAGTCAACGAAAACGACAAATACGAAAATATTGCAGGCTCGGTTTGATTGAGCTTGTCCATAGACAGTAATGGAAATTCATATTACTGCCCACGCCGCCTAGCCCCGGGTTGTGCGCAACTCAATATTTACACCAATAAACAGTACAATTTTGATCCATCTCAAACGATGGTATGCATATGGCGGTGAACATGGAACCTTCAATGCGGTATTTTCAGATGAATACCATTCCATGTTCAGCGGCGTATGGTCCCCAGATAAATGAATGGGTTGCCCTAAACGAGAAAACAATGGGCGGAAGTAAACAAAATAGAATTTTGACAGGGGATCTGAGAATATAAATCCTGCATATCACAGACGATGACAAAGGCAAAATTTAAAAAGCAGGAAGTATATCCTTGAGGTGATTGAACAATGTCCGAATCTATATTGGCTGGGATATTGAAACCACCCATCTATAAACTTGCCGAAATATTTAAGCAAAAGCAATTTAGAAGTACTTTTTACATAATACACAAGTATCCAGCTCAACGACCTTCAAAGGACGTAACTGATAACATCACTGATTGAAACAAGATTTCAGCATTATAAGTATTTGAGTACAGGTTGTTGTATTATCAACAGCTTTAAGAACAATGTCAGTTGGTAAATGTAAATTAAGAATACTTTGATCAAGTATAACATACATGTATCATTTGTTGATTGTTGGATTTAATGTTCACCGGATTTCACTTAATATCCTGATTTTGAGAAACAATGTGCCCCTATATTGAACGTACTCTACCTTTCTATCTACAGTTTAATACACATCAGTTCGTTGTTTGGAAATTGACGCATTAAGAAAAACCTTTTGCAAGTGTAATCGCCAAAACCCAGATTTACATAAAACAATAAAGATGCAGTTTAAAATCATTATTGCAACAGGGTATTTCACAGGCAGTTTTTTATGGAGATTTAATTTATAAACTTAAGGAAATAAAAAGCAATGAAATGTAGTAATAAAATATCAGCTGTTATGGCATGATAAGTTTTAAGCATTACTTGTTTTGCCATACAGCATGTCGGTAAACAAGTAATGTTTAAACACACTGATTAACATCTATATTGCCAGATTTAAGAAAATCAACTAAGTAAACTTGTATATGTTCATGCATTAAAACTGTTACATAAAACGTGACACGTATTTTCTGATTAAATTCACTGGAAATTTCGTATTTTTGTTGAGGCGTGACACGTAACCTTTGTTGAGTGGTGTAAATACACTAGAAATGTATTAATAAAATATCAGCTGTTGAATATATGTCGGGATGGGTTCAAGAATTACTTGTTTACCTTACAGCATGTCGGTAAACGGGCAATGTTTGAACACGCATGTATATTATCAGTGACACGTTCAATAATAAATATCACTTTATACTTAAGATTGTAATTGTTTGGAATGATAATCTTAAACAATATTTGTTTGCCATACATCACGTTGATAAACAAATAGTGTTTGAGCACATCAATCAACATGTTTATCAGTAGATTTAAGATAATAAACTAACTTTTGTATGTACCATGCATCATTATTGGTACATAAAGCATGACACGTAAGTTTTGTTGGATGGTGTTAATACACTAGAAATGTAATAATAAAATATCAACTGATACATACATGGTACATATAATACACATATTATATGAAAAAGTAATTGTTGGTGAGATGTTTTGAGCAATA
The DNA here is from genome assembly GCA_038501625.1 of Corbicula japonica. Classification (NCBI taxonomy): domain Eukaryota; kingdom Metazoa; phylum Mollusca; class Bivalvia; order Venerida; family Cyrenidae; genus Corbicula; species Corbicula japonica. The sequence goes on along the minus strand of JAZAYU010000022.1, from coordinate 8,115,883 downwards.
TTTGTTTTTACCATACGCATATTGGTAATCAGATAGTGCTTGAACATACAAATTGACACGACTGTATATTACACGATAAGTTTTATGCAGTATTTGTTTACCAAATAGAAAGTTGGCAAACTGTAAATGTATGAACACATAAATTAACATGTATATTACCAGATTTAAGAAAATCAGGTAATATTCTTACATGTACGTGCATCATTTTTGGTACATGAAGCATGACACGTTAGTTTTGTTGGGTAATGTTAATACACTGGAAATGTAACAATAAAAACATCAACCCTAAATAAAGAATACATTATATATATGTTATATGCAAATGATAATAAACAATTAATGTTTGAGTACACAGATCAGCATGTATATTTCAAAATTTATATGTCTTAACATGCATAAACCAATTTTTGCTGCAATATATGAAAAACAAGATTTTTATAGAAATGATCGACAAATAGAAGTAAATATGCAGAAAACTTTTATTAAAGGTATTTTTTTTAACTTTTGTTTTTTTTCCATAAAATAAATATAAACAATTTGCATTATTTTTATACTAATGACCTCCTTCTAGTCAGAAACTCCTTTATTTCTTTCCTTTTTCATTTGAATATATTAATTTATACGTTTCCTCACTGAAGTACGCATTTCAAATTTCAAAAATAGTTTAATCAAAAGTCCCTTTCATTATTGTTCAAATCTGTCGTCAATCTAAAATGTTTGTAATTATTTTTGTTTATAAGCAACCTTTTGACATTAAAGTTGTTTTTCTTTTCTTCATACCTAGTATGGCACGAAAAGTATAACTTTATATTTTAACGACTATATTTGAAAATTTTACTGTTTGACTGTACAAGTAATGTAATCTTCCGAGTTCTTTGATTTCAGTAAAATAACAGTTAACGGACAGTTAGGTTACCATAAATTGTAAAATGTGTTTTTTGTTTAAAAGTGATTGTGAAAAATGTATTTATTTCCTAGAGAACCTTTATGCTACTTAGAAGTCATACATTGTTATTAATTGTACTTGATTATATTATGTACCTTTTTGTAATGTTATATAGTTATTTACTGAACCAAAATAATTATGAAACTAATTTCTCTCAATCCTCTCCAAAACATGATCAAGGGTATAGACTCTTTCTCTCTCTCTATCCTCCTTCTGTTCTTTCTGTGTTCAAAATGGCTTTTGTTTCGACTCGTGATACTGCTGTGTTTTTTAATCTTAAAAAGGTATGTCATCCGTTAGCTTTTGTACTTTCAATGTGAAGGGACTAGCATCAGTCGAAAAACGAAAAAAAAATGTTTACACTTCTCAAAGACAAAAATTTTTCGTTTTGCTTCCTGCAAGAGCTTCACTGCAAAGCAGGTGATGGTAATAAATGGGACAAAGAATGGCAAGGCGATTTGTTTTTAAGTGGCAACAGTTCAAATAGTAAAGGAGTTGGCATTTTGATACAAGAAGGCTTTCAGTATAAATTGATAGAGTATAAAGAAATAATAGAAGGTAGACTACAAATGTTAAAATTGGAAATACAAAGTAACGTTTATATTTTGATTAATCTTTATGGTCCTAATGATGATGATGTAGAATTTTTTAATATTCTAAATGAAATTGTTATTTCACATGACGACCAAACTCTTATTGTTGGTGGAGATTTTAATACAGTCCTTAATTTTAATTTAAATAAGCTTAACGGTCGAAAAAATACAAATATAAAATGCTCACAGAAGCTAAATTCATTAATAGAAAACAACGACCTACACGACATTTGGAGACTTAATTTTCCTAACAAAATGAAATTTACTTGGCATTCAAATACCCAACCAACTATATTTTGTAGATTAGATTACTTTTTGATTTCTTCTAACTTAATAAATAATAGTAAAAAATGCTATATATCTACCGGGTATTGCTCCGACCACTCTCTTGTTGTCTTTGAGTTAAACACATCTAAATTAGAAAGGGAACCAGGTTATTTTAAAATGAATAATTCGTTCTTGCTAAATAATGAATATCAGCAAAATATCAAAAAATCAATTATAGAAATTGTAGAAGTTAATAAGGAAGCTAATCCAATGATATGGGAAATAATAAAAAGGTGAAATATGCATATCGGGAATCGCCACATTCAGAAAAAACAGCCTCCCCACACAGTCAAGAAGAAGAGAGGGAGAGAGCATGGTTGATAAAATGATCAGTTTCAAAAGAGACACCACTAACAATTAACAAAAATGAGAACCCGAGGGGATACCGCCTTGGAACGGTCAGTGGCAAATCAAATTGCCAATGGGGGTTTAAACCAGGTTCTAGGGTGCACCAACCTCACACTTGCCCCAACAGGTTCTCATATCACAAAACAAATACACGTTGTCTTGGTGAAACAATTCCAACCCACTTATTGGCTCAACAATGTTGCATGCAAAAGCACACAAACATATAAAACATAAGAATCTAATAGCATTGAAAAGCCAAAGGGCGGGTACTCAATGATCTTACAGAGACCAGAGCTCCTGGAGTAAAATCAGCAAGAACACGATGACAGGGATAAAAGAAACAAATCGAGCTTCTAGGTTCTTTTAAGAAAAGATTTCCCCATAAACCTTCATAAACTCTTAAACCCCTGCCACCGTCGTGCAACCAAAGAGGTAAGCATAATGATCAACTGTAGAAGGGTTAATCACCAGGCATGCAGAGCGCTGTAAAATATCATGTTGATAACCTTTCTTTTTAAATTTACAGATGGTTTTTACGAATAACCGGGAGAAATTACCATTGCAATTTATCTTCTTAAGTTTATAAATTAAATCTCCATAAAAAACTGGCTGTGAAATACCTTGTTGCAATAGTGATTTTAAACTGCACCTGTATTTATGAATTAGATCTGGGTATCGACGATAAAACTTGCAAAATGTTTTCCTTAATTTGTGATACCGATATAACCTTGTTTTAAAAGTTCTTCTGTAATGCAAAGATTACGTTCATTGAAATCATTAATATCGTTGCAAGCTCTTGAAAAGCGAACAAGCTGTGAAATATAAACCCCGTAAGATGTTGCACGGAAACATCGCCGTCTAAAAACGGAAAATTTACTATATTAAAATTAAAATCATCTCTTTAATCATATATTTTAGTAGTGACATAACCATTTTCAATTGACAGATTTAGATCGAGAAAAATTGCTTGCTTTTCTGAAGTGTTTGCTTTATTAAGTTGTAATTCTTTAGGGTAGATCTTATTGACCAGTAATGAAAAATGGTTATTATCTTTATTTAATAAATCATCAAGGTACCTCGAGGTGTTGTTAAAAGCTGTAATAATATCATCTTGATGTTCAGTAGAAAGAAATAACATAAAGTCTCTTTCATAACAGTATAAAAACAGATCAGCAGCAAGCGGTGCACAATTTGTACCCATGCCTATTACTTGTTTATAAATAGAGGTACCGAATCTAACATAAATATTATCCAGTAAGAAAGTTAGCGACTCTATTAGGTCTTGACAAGTCCATAAAGTATAATTATCATAAGAACCATCTGTAAAAATGCCCTATGTTCATTACAAGCGATGAACGTTTTATTTTCTCTAGCAAACGTTTTTTCAATGAGACTGGTTAGTTTGTCTCTTATTAAATTATGAGGGAGCGAGGTATATAAAGTTGAGAAATCATAAGTAGACAAACAGAACGCCTGAAAATTATTTGATTTAAGCTTTTTCAAAACGTCATTTGGATTTTTGAATTAGGGCGAATAAGAGACGAAACAATTAAATTCTCAGTTAAATTCAAAAAATCTCAAAATAAGGAACAGCATATATTAGAACAGAATATTAACAAACTAGAGCAAAGTATTTTAAATGACCAAAATAATATATTAATCCAGAATTAAAAAACTGAAAAAGAAAAAATGCAAAAAATTTTAGATGAAAAAACTAAAGGAATTTTAATTGAGTGGGTAGAAGGAGCAGAAAGATGTTCTAAATACGTTGCAAACTTGGAAAAGAAAAATGGAAAAGCAAAAACTATAAATACATTGACTACAGAAGCAGGTACTGAAATTCATGGTACACAAAATATTTTATCTTATATTAAGTTTTTTTATGAAAATATTTATACTAAAGATGAATTCATTAATGATAATGATTATTTTTTCCCTAACAATCACTCAACTCTAAATAATGAAGAAAAGCAATCCTGTGATATTAAACTAAATGAAAAAGAATGTATTGATGCTCTTAAAGACATGAAAAATGGAAAAAGTCCAGGATCAGATGGAATTTCTGTCGAATTTTATAAAATATGTTGGCACGATATAAAACAATACTTGATAAACTCGCTTAATTATTCACATGAAAACGGTTTCTTATCGGAATTGCAAAAACAAAGTTTTATAACATTAATACCCAAAAAAGATAAAAGTTTAACCGATATCAATAACTGGAGACCCATATCATTGTTGAACATGGATTATAAGATTTCCGCAAAAGCAATTGCAAACAGAATAAAAAGAGTTTTAGAAAAACTAATAAGTACTTATCAAACTGGATTTATAAAAGGTAGATATATCAGTGAAAATATAAGAATAATAAATGAAGTTATTAACAAAGTAAACGATGAAAATGAAGAAGGTTTAATTTTCTTCGCAGATTACAAGAAAGCTTTCGACAGCTTAGATCACAACTTTATGTTTAAATGTCTAAGGTACTTTAATTTCGGAGAATCCCTTGTTCAATGGATAGAATTATTTTACAGTGATGCAAAGGGGTCTATTATTAATAATGGTCATATGTCAGAATATTTAGTGTTAAAAGAGGTGTTAGACAGGGATGTCCACTTTCTCCTTATCTATTTATTCTCTGTGTTGAACTTTTGTCTCACTCTATTGAAAACAATCCGAATATAAGAGGTATTACGATAAAAAATATCCATGTTAAACAAACACTTTTCGCAGACGATGCTAGTTTCTTTGTAAATGGCACAAAACTCTTTTGAAAATCAAATTGATACCATAGACAAATTCAGATTAGTGTCAGGGTTATGTTTAAATGAATCAAAATGCACAGTGTTAAAACTAGGCTCAATGCGTTCTGTTAATTAAGCGTACTGTCCAAACAAAAACTTTAATTGGAATTCTGAAACTGCATCCACTCTAGGTATTATTTTTACGAATGACATTAAAAAGCTAATAGAATTAAATATCAAACCAAAAATACAAGCCTTCTCACATACATTACAATTATGGAAAAAATGGAAACTTTCACTTTACGTTAAAATTACAGTCCTCAAAACGTTTGCTTGGCCTTAATTAATATATCCCTTAACAGTTTTAAGCAACCCATCTCTTACTATGATCAATGACATTAGAAACATGATGATTCAATTTTTATGGGATCACAAACCCGATAAGATTGCGAGAAATACCATTATCCAAAACTACGGGGATGGGGGTCTAAAAATGATTGATATAGAATCATCATTGAATTCATTGAAAGCTAGCTGGGTAAAAAGACTTCTTTATGACAACGATGCAAAATGGAAACACCTTTACTTGAACGAATTGATAAGACATGGTGGTATGCTGATTTTTAAATGTAATATTGAAAGTAAAGATGTTAAAGCACTCGATATTAAATTGAATTTTTTAGAAAATATAATATACGCTTGGAGCACAGTCAACTTTGACTTAAATCAATTCAATATTAGTGAAGAGATTCTTTGGAACAATAGTAGGATTAAAACTGGAAATCAATTGTTTTTTTACAAACAGTGGTTTCGGAAAGGCATAATAAACATAGGGCATATTTTTGATTTTGACACCAAAACCATGTTCACGTTCGATCAATTAAAAACCAAATTTAATCTAAATGTCGGAGATTTTCTTAAATACTATAAAATTAAGAATACAATCCAAAAACGGTGGAAATCGGAACTTATAAATTTACAGCGACCAAGACAGAATATAGACTATTTGATAAACAGAATAACAGCAAATACAAAGGTTACTCGACAAATATATAACATACAAATATTAAAAAAAAACCCATAGAAACAAAACTTGTAAAATGGCAAAATGAATTTGATAACATGACACTAAATTGGAAACAAATATTTATTATTCCGTTAAAATGTACAATCGATACAAAACTTAGAGAATATCAATATAAATATCTTTGGAAAATTGTGCCAAGCAACACGTTCCTTTATAAATGTTAACTTGCAGTGTCAACCATATGCGATTTTTGTTTAATGTCAACCGAAACAGTAAAGCATCTATTTTGGGAATGCCAAATATCTTCCAAATATTTTGGATGGACCTGATGTCATTCTTACAAACAAAAAACTTACATGTTAAGATAGACTATACATTAATTACATTTGGGATCACAAAAGACATGGGTAACTATAATACATCGGTTCTTAATTTTATTATCTTACTATCAAAATACTTCATTTCTAAAAACAAATATAACAAAACCAGACCGACAATTGAACATTTCATAACCTACCTAGATCAAAGAGTTAAGGTTGAACAACATATTGCAAACTTTAGAGACAGACTGCATGTTTTCTATGCCAAATGGAATAATCTTATCGATCTTAATACTTAAAATTAAATTGTTTTAAACAAAAAATCAATGCTGGAACACAGAAAGACACCCTTTTCTCTCTTTCTCTTTCTCTCTCTGTCTCTCTTTCACTCTCTCTTTCTCCTTTTTTTCCTCAATTTTTTCTCTCTTTCTCTCTGCCCTTCCTTAATATTATTGAATATTAGTTATTATGACCAACAAGTTAGATATTATTAAAGAAAAACTTTAAGTACTTATATATTGACTATAGATAAAGATAACATGTTCTCAAATATTGCAGAAAACTAGCGTTAATTGTATATGAATTATGATTTCTTTGCATATTATGTTATCTATGTACTGAGAGAATAAAAAGTAAAAAAAAAGCAATGTAAATTTCTTTAAAAAACAGGGTTTTCGGTATCTCAAAAAGGAAAACATTTTGCATGTTTTATCGCCGACACCCAGATCTAATTCATAAATACAGGTGCAGTTTAAAATCACTATTGCAACAAAGTATTTCACAGCCGGTTTTTCATGGAGATTTAATTTTACAAACTTAAGAAGATAAAAGGCAATATTAATTTTATTTGTCCCGGTTATTCGTAAAAACCATCTGTACATTTAAAAGAAAGGTTACCAACATGATATTTTACAGCGCTCTGCATGCCTGGTGATTAACCCATCTACAGCTGATCATTACGCTTACCTCTTTGGTTGCACGACGGTGGCAGGGGTTAAAGAGTTTATGAAGGTTTATGGGGAAATCTTTTCTTAAAAGAACCTAGAAGCTCGATTCGTTTCTTTAATCCTTGTCATCGTGTTCTTGCTGATTTTACTCCAGGAGCTCTGTTCTCGGTAAGATCATTGAGTACCCGCCCTTTAGCTTTGCAATGCTATTAGCTTCTTATGTATAACATGGGTGTGTGCTTTTGCATGCAACATTGTTGAGCCGATAGGTGGGTTGGAGTTATTTCACCAAGACAACTGGCACTTGTTTTGTGATACGAGAACCTGCTAGGGAAAGTGAGAGGTTGGTGCACCCTACTACCAGGTTTAAACCCCCAGTTGCAAATTATTTTGCCACTGTCCGTTCCAAGGCGGTAATCCCTCGGGTTCTAACTTTCGTTAATGGTTTGTGGCGTCCATTTTGAAACTGATTATTGTAAACCCTTGCTCTATTTTCCTCTCTACCTTTTGGCTGTGTGGAGAGGCTGTGTTTGCTGAATGTGACCATTCCTAATATGCATATTTCACTTTTTCCCCAGATTATTCGTAAATACCATCCGAAAATTCAAAAGAAAAGTTACCCACATGATATTCTACAGCGCTCTGTAGGCCTGGTGATTAACCCGTCTGCAGTTGAGCATAATACCTACCTCTTTGGTTGCACGAAAATGGCAGGGGTTTAAGAGATTATAAAGGTTTATAGGGAAACCTTTTTTTAAAGAACCTAGAAGTTCGATTTGTTCCTTTTATCCCTGTCATCGGGTTCTTGCTAATTTGACTCCAGGGGCTCTGGTCTCGGTAAGATCATTGAGTTCTCGCTCCTTTGGCATTGCAATTCTGTTTGCTTCTTTATATGTTTGTGTGTTTATGCATGCATCATTGTTAAGCTGATAGGTGGGTTGGAGTTATTTCACCAAGACAATTTGTACTTGTTTGTTGATATGAGAACCTGTTGGGGAAAGTGTGGGATTGGTGCAGCCTAGAACCTGGTTTAAACCCCAGTAGCAAATTGCTTTGCCACTGAACGTTCTAAGACGGTAGCCCCAAGCATTAGGGCGTTTTTTTAATAAATTCTATTTATTTTGGTGTTCTATTTGAAATTAATATTCTTATAACCACATGCGATCTTTCTCTCCCTACCTTTTGCTGCGTGGCTGTGTTTTCTGAGTGTGGCTATTCCAGTGGCCAAGGTTATAAAGCTGAGTTTGGAAACCAGTTTCAAATCTCAAGCATCTGATTGGCTGAAATGGCGACTGGTCGCCATTTCAGCCAATCAGATGCTTGAGATTTGAGACTGGTTTCCATGCTCAGTTTTATAACCTTCAGCCCTGTTTATATGCATATTTCACTTTAAAAAATAAGTCGTTTTTAATACTAGCGATAAACTCACCTTCCTTTAAAATAGATGAAAAGGGAACTTTGAAAGCCGACGGACACGACAAATATGAAAATATTGCAGGCTCGGTTTGATTGAGCCTGTTCATGGGCAGTAATGGAAATGCATATTACTGCCAACGCCACCTAGCCCCGGGTTGAGCGCAACTCAATATTTACACCAATAACAGTACAAATTTGAACCATCCCAAACAATGGAATGCATATGGCGGTGAACATGGAACCTTCAATGCGGTATTTTCAGATTAATACCATTCCATGTTCAGCGGCGTATGGTCCCCAGATAAAAGAATGGGTTAAAGGCAATACAAACTTTATTTTCTCTTAATTGTTGTTTAATGCATGTATAAAACAAACTTTTCTGTTTGCTTTAAGCATCTGCATAGCTACGACGGAAATTATTCATGTTGAGAAGTGAAGTGATTAGTTTTTTGTTGTTTTCAATATACTATTTTAATTAATTAATTATTATTTAAGTGTTACAACGCTGTTTTTTTTTAACTTCCAGCCGGTTAAAGCAAGGTTGACATGCAATTTCTACTGGTGAAGAAAATAGTATTAAATCATTTTTCATGATAACAATAACACGGAGGCTTTTTAACGTGCGGATATTGTAGAGGCTACCTTTGATAATATTTACATTTGCCACTTTCATTTTATTATAAAAACCAATAAATTCATATTGATTTTTTGTATGTTCCGTGGTACGTCTGTCAATTGTTACTTCATTTTCAAAACAATCAGATTCAAAAGCGCAAAATTTACATTTAAAAATGGATAATGCTTCTATATTAATTTGTTTCGTAGTTTGGAAAGGGTTTGGGGAACTTTCGAAATGATTTCTATTTTTTTGGTGTGAATAATAAACAATATTTAATTTGTATAATTATACTCAAATCTCATCTAACATTAGATAGAACCTTTCTTATGAATGATTCGTACAAAATAAACAATTTTCTTTGACCGTGAGAAGATTGGATTTTGTATCCGTTTTTTTTTAAATGCGATTAAGAATGTAGCAATTTACAGACATTCAGATATCTTTCCTTTGGTATTGCGCTGTTGCAAATCTAGAATATATGTCATGAAAATGATTCCTGTTTTACTTTCTGTAAAAAATGGAAATGGAGAAAACAAGATAAAATAACAGAAAACTAGAGTAGAGCAGCGATCATATTATATACACGTGCCCAAGATAACTTATTACTTAGAAACAGAACTTTTACTTCAGAAACGCATATACATGTTAACAGTTATAGTCGGAGCTAGAATTTTATGCATTGTGTTTGTTCTTAAACTTTTTTTGATTTATTTGTAATAAACGAAATATTTTAAAGGCACTTTAAACACAAAGCAAATTGTAAAGCTGTCATATAAATTTAAAGTATTTCCTGGTTTTAATAAATGAATAAATATATACTTTATAAGATTTTTCTGCTGATGGCGCTGAAATTTAACACGTCATACCGACGGGGAAATAATCGTCTTTGACAGATCATTGATTTCCATTCGGTGTATATTATAAAGAAAATAATCAAGGACACGTCCACATCTGATGTTTCATTACTTTAACATAAATTGGTATCCCCTTGTATAATTGTAAGGCAACGAAACGTCACCGTTGGTTTAAAGTAGCAAAGGGAATTATGTCACACATAATGGGGGCCTACCGATATACTGAGTTACCTCCCATTGAGAGTGGTTTCCCTTGCTGATTGGGTAGTTCCGGTTTAGAAGCGGTAATAAAGCATAGCGTTAAAATGTAAATAAAAAGTCTCGAAGTGCTTTTGAAGTTAAAATGCATTGTCGAATTAACCAAAAAAGTGAAACAGACATATAAAAAAATAACCATCATCTTTTTATTTTTTTTATTTAAAGTTAATAACTAAATTCAACTTTACCTATTTACGTAACTTCTCATATCTTTTATGAATTTTTTTTGGCTGTCATGGAAAATGTAGGTTTTTAAAACTTTTACTTAAGTATTCAGCCAATCACCGTTAAGTCATCCAAACAATGCTTATAAAGAAAAGGACCTGGTGTTTTATGACCATGTTACGTAATCTAATTAGCAAGACTGGGTTTTACCAGCTGGAAGTGTGATAAAGGCCTTTTGAAGTTCAGTTGTAGATTTGTAAGGGGTTGAAAACATTGCTTTTGGGGGTGAAATTGTTGTTTTCGGAAACTGACGAGAGATTAAATATTCTAATTAATTGTCACATTAATGTTTGAAACCCGAGACATTGATTATAAGATATTGGCAACTTGAAGCGCTCTTAACTGAATTAAATAAAACTCGGGAAGTTTTACCTTAACATATATTTATTTATTTATATAAAATTGATTGTAAAACTAAACGAACTAACAATTTTCAGAAATAAAGATATAAACGTGAAAACATTATGAAACAATGTTAGAATATGTTCTTCATAATTATATAAGATTAGGAAAAAAAACTTTGGGGAGAAAAAAAGAGCAGTATATTGAAAAATACGTCAATACGAACATGGCACAAAAATCTATTAACCGAATCGTGTGCATTCAATATGTTTGATAAGTTTCAGTTATTTAAAAAAATCTATTAAATTTCTGGCAAAAAATGTTGCATCGGCATAAAAGAACATTTATAAAAGTGAACAGGTTGTTTTATTGGCACACGTCAAACTTTATTTTATATCATGTGTTATAAATTTTACAACCAGGTATTCTAACTTTTCTTTTCCTCAAATCTGCATTTTTTAAGCATAAGAAATGCGTATTTTTTTACTCTTTATTAGTAACCGAAGGGGTCGAACTATAAAAAACTATCTATTTTTCCATTTAATGATAATAATCAAACGTTTTTATGCATTATGTTGATCCCTAACCAACCAGACCCTATTAAAACGTATTTGAAAGGATCACAGATGATTACTGCAGGTCTGTTTGAATTGTCAATCTCAGACCGGAACTACCCAGCGACAGGTGCGCGTTACAAAGGGAGGTAAATTAAGACCGAATATTGAGATAACTCTGTATATCGGTAGGACCCCATTGCATGCCATTCACGCACGTTGTTGAATATATTATATCAAAAATCTTAGCACCGCTTTCATGATCAAGCAGATTTACCTGTACTTTTCAGTTGCAGACTGAGAATTAAATATTTTACTAATAAAAAATTTATAAATTTTACAACGTTTTATTGTGTGTAATGTACGAGTAATGTGCTCATTTCCCATTGTTTTTATTCGTTAATCAAAACATCATCTACTTTCTTAAAACAAACAATATATTTAATTATAAACACAATGTATTGTCATTCCCCTACCAAAGTATTTCATGAGATATTCAACTTTGTAGAAGTGCAATTATTCGTGTTTGCATGTACATGTAACGTTTTACTATTTTTAAAATTCAGTACAGTACAGCAGAACGAGACAGTAAAAGGATATCATTTTTGAGAGCACTTCGCCAGAAAAAATTGAAACCACCCATGTCAAAACTGGCCGAAGTAAAAAGAAAACAAAAGTAATTATTGAAGTACTATTAAGTAAACCATGATTTATTTTTTTCACTTTTCCCACCTATTTTAGTTTGTGCAAGGAAGGAATTTTTATGTGTGTATGCGGTTGTTCACCGTTGTTAAGATCACGTAGGCGATCAGTATCTGATTAGTATCCTAGCTTCGTTGAGGAAGTGGTCAAAGTTGCAAGACACGAATCACAACGTCTGAATAAAATTACCTTAGATTACACTCACCAGAGCTGGTAAACAAATGTCATATATCAATATTTTATTACAGCGGGGCTTTTACAACATTTACAAATTGAAGACAGTAATAATTTAACGAGAAATAATTTGACTTCGGTTATATCTTTGGAGTCGTCTTAGCGCTAATTATGCTTGTTGTGTACTGGCAGTGTATTTTATCATGCAACTGTTTTATAATTGCATTCAAAGCAATGACTTGATATTGTTACAGCTATAACAGTCATTGACCGCTAAACCTTTTAAGCCCCGCCCACACTGACGGAATTTTTTTAAGCCTTTCACCCTCGATATTTTCTCTACATAATAATGCAAGCACTGAAATACAGCTACATGTAATATAAATGCAACTCTTTTTCAAGTTCTCGAAAAGAAAAAATAAACCATTTTTACTACGAGAGATTCTATAAGAGAATAGGCTATTGATGCTTCGACCTTTATGTCCTTATTCCGTGGATAATTAACTCCGGCATGACACTTTATTCAGTTCCGGATATATTTTATTAGTAATTTGGACTAAATTGTTTTGTTAAATAATTCTTTTTGTTTTGACAGATGTTTATGCTTAAATATCACCAGATCAGGTGTTAAACATTTTCTTTTACAGTTTTGACTGCCATGAATAATGAATCGCAACTTATACAATGTTGGTTTTGAAAATCGACACTTTTCCAGGAAAGAGGTCATAGATGGGTAAGATATTTATGCTTTTAAGCTTCTTTGAACGAGGTAAATGTTTGAAGGATATTACTGCTGATATATGTACGGATAACCTTCTGTGCCCAAGGTTATAAAGCGGAGCATGGAAACCAGTCTCAAATCTCAAGCATCTGATTGACTGAAATGGCGACCAGTCGCCATTTCAGCCAATCAGATGCTTGAGATTTGAGACTGGTTTCCAATCTTAGTTTTATAACCTTCAGCCCTGATCAAAACATTTCTGAATGTTCAATTAGGGTAAACAAGTTGCTTCAAAACAGTCTGCAAAAGTGCTTCATGAGATTAACTAAAATCAAAGTGATATAAAATTGTATATAGATCTTTACAAAACCAGTTTAGGAATAATTTGGGAATTATAAAGTTCACTTGTTTCCGTACTAAGTGTTTGTGATGTAAAATTCCCTCTCACATTAAACGCAAGCAGCAATATACATTCAACGTCTAGACATCTTTATTAAACTTGTGATTCCATTGCCTCTAATAAGAGTCGATTTTTGGATTATATTGCCAATAACAATGTTATTTATGCGAAACGATTTTTTTAAATGTCTCTTTTCTAGGGAGTTTATGTGAACGTGTGCCATTAGGTGGAGTGTATTTGATTGTTAAGCATATGAGAATTTACCTCTGGCGGTGCGATTGTTTGATCATTTCTTTATGTAGGTGTCATTTTAATGAAATCTTGTTTACTTCAGAATAAGCCAATAAACACGATTTTAGAAAATAAAAGTGCACGCACACAAAATACTAGTAAACGGAAAAATATTTTATTATAGTAAATATTGCTCATGAGTATTTTTCGACGACACATTAAGGCAATTCCATAGAATTGTTATCAAACTTTAATGTTAAAGGCGCGTGAATCCTAATTTTTGGTCTAGTCCTACAATATACATATAGCATAACAAGGGTTCCTTCATTGCTGCAACGTCCACTACTTTTCTATTTGTCAACGTTTTGCATGATTGTTGAGACGACAGTTTTATAAATTGAATATAATTTATACTGACGCTATTTAAAACAGTAAATTTAGAACATGCATGCTATATATTGACAAGCTAACATGATTGACATTTTATTTGCATTGGATTACGGAGCCCCTAATGTGACATTTAGCATACTTGTTTTTTCAGTTTCCATACGTGTTTGAGGATATTATTTCGTTTAAACAAAATATTATTTCGTTCAAACGATTTTTAGTTTTATCTTGAGCCGGTAATATAGCGGTAACTGGTCGTTGACCACGATGATCGAGATGTAATCCAGTTGCAGTGTATGGAGGCAGTAAAGAGTTTGTAGCCATAGATGCGAATTGGCCCCAGTCAAATTTGAAGATAAGAGGTAAGTGGGCAAACTGTAAGCTTCATGGCACTTTAAAATATTTTTAGATGCTATATTTGCAGTTTCATATGTGTAGCTAGGATCCCCAAAAATTGCCTGACATGCTCTTTTTGACCTTGACACTTTCAGTGTGAGGCAGGTGCTTGGAAATGCGAAACTAATACATTTCTGGCTCTGCCTTCAGTTAAACTTGCAATTCTCAAGGGGCATACAAACAAGTGTGAGTAGTGCAAAATCTTGATGGTTATGGTATATTTTGAGTATGATTTAATGAAACAGTAGGATTTTTACCATGTGTGAGTGGCAAGCATTTATTTTGGTTGTTGGCAATAAGAAAGCTGTGAACTGATGAATATTTGAAATTTTGCCTAGTCGGCCGACCAGTTTTCGCGACCAGAATTTGAAAGTTAATGGTGCTTAAAAATCAACTGATATGTTTTGAATATAATTTTGCTTTGTTTTCATAAACTGAATGTCATTGTGATGTCAGTTATGTGCCCTTTCTGTTTCAGGTATGTGCTAGTAGGGAGCAAGTGGACTTGTCGTGTCGGCTGTGATTCTTCGGTTTTGCGATATCTGCATTTATGTTGTCCTTCAAACAAATAAATGCCGTTTATTTTTGCGAGTGCATTTCACTGTGTCAAGGTCTGCTGTAAACCACTAAACAACAATAGCGTGTGAAGACGACTACGATATTATACACGGTATCTCACTTTGTAAACCCCAACACGTGGTCGTTCATTTTCTTGCTGGATTTTGTGGAGTCAACATCGAGAGAAAACTTGTCATCTTTTTACACAAAGTTTAAAAGAAAATTATCTTCGCTAACATCAATCAACAAGACTTCAACAGATGCAGTTTCGTATTGAGCATTGCATACATGTACCAACAAGAATTAAAAGATAAGTAAAATTATTTATTACTTGCGCACAGACAGGTTCAGACTTGCAGCTTCGATACAGGCCGAGATTTACGGCTATTCAACAATTTTATCCTTTAATTTAATGTTTTAAAACGTGTTCCTATAACCGAAATTGTGACTTATTATTTAAAACAAACCAACTCGGCACTAACTTGGCTAAAAACACCAATGCTTATTTTATCCCCCCCCCCCACGGCAAGCCAGTGGCCAGGTTGGCCGAACGGGTAGCATCACTGCCACACATAACTAGAGCTTTTCAGCTCGAGACACGCAAGCGACGCGTTATCTCTTCGTTGTCGAAGGGAGTAATGGTTATGTACGTGGTCTGAGGTTTTGCAGATCTAATGTTGTTAAAATCAAACACTATTCATGGAAAAAATCATTTGTTTTTAAATTCCAAGTCAGATGAGGAAACATAAATTAATAGCAAAAGTGTTTTCACAATTTGATTACTTTCGGAATTATTATATATATATAAAAATATAACGTTATCTTCACAAATAAACCAAGTACAACGAGAAAAACTAACAAACTAAAATGACGTGAACAATGTGTAAATTATACATCGTTTATCCTTCGCGATTGCACGTGGTGCGTGGGACTGCACGAGGCGTGTAGGGATGTCGCGCTATTCGAACGGATTATCATTCTCTATTCAGAACAGGAAATTATAAATGAGCGTGTTGTCGAGTTTCGCAAAAATAAAAATATATAATAAAAATAATAAAAAAAGGATTTGCTTATACTCTTACAGCAGTTGGGTCCCTAATATAAAGATTATTGGTGCTGACCCTCCTTGGATGAAAAAAATAAAAATAAATAAATAATAAAACAGAAAAGGTAAGTAAGGAAAAAAACAACATAAGGTAAGGATTTAGTCTTGGCTGCTTCCTGGGATGTAAAAAACATTATCAATACAAATAGCGATTGATCCCACCCTTTCAAAAATCTAATGGAATGACGTACATGTAGATGTAAAATACATATTATTCAAGAATAGGAGAAATAATCCTATTGAACGTTGTTCAAAAAACTAAAGCGTATATTGACCATTGCTATTCTTTTTTTGTAAAATTCAATACAATAAAATAAAATAAAATTAATTTTGAGTCGAAAAGACGAATACAAGATTACATAAGATCTCATAAGCTTTTTAACAAATGTAAACAGGGTTAAACAACTCTTAAAAAGGCTGTTATAAAAGCAGTGCATTTTAGAGTTAGATTACAAATAATAACAGCAATCAATTATTAATATTCAAAAACTAATGGTTAGTTATTTTCGTTTTACCTTTCAGAAAATGTTTGCCTAATACTATTTTTTTTTCGGGAAACAGCATGGTTAACATAGATCAGGAACACAACTTATACACAAGGCTAAGCATAATGTAAGACTGCAGTAACTATTAGTGGTAAGTTTTTAGTACTTTTTATACCTTAAGACAGTTTCCGTCATAGAATTGGGTAAACGTGTATGTGGTCTACCATTCTTACAACAGTTACTACAAATAAATTTTGCTTAAATGAATGGAAAAGGATCTAAATATACAACTTTATTCACCCTTTGAATTCCATATAACATACTCCTGATTTGCTGAAATTCGGATATTATATCTCTTCAGGTCTACAGATTTTCAATTTGATACATCATCACTCGTTTTGTTTACTTAAATAAAAAATATAAGAACTGACTTTTCTTCTGAAATTCGAATTATTCACAAAATAAAAGGTACTTTGATCGTTTTTTTTTTCTGTGACATAACGAGTTACTAAATCCAGCCTTTATAGCTCGGCTATTTCATACTATCATTTTACATCTATAATAGTGTTAGGAATCGACTGGATTTTTTCAGAATCGATTATCGGAGAAAATCGGTTTGGCTCAACCGATTGATAATCGGATAATCGAACCATGTTTTTATCAACATCTTTCTGTGCAAAATTTTGACATATTCATGGAACACACGTGAAAGTCGTATTTAAAAATAACACCACCAGATATGTAACTGACAAACACCACCACTCCTTTCTCACAGAATCCACTTTTTCTCACAAAAACAACTGAAGAATTATTAAACTGAAAAAGGAGGGTTCAGTAAGCTCTGCAATTCTAGTTGTTGTACCGAGTATCAAAAATCGGAACTCAAATCGAAATTGGCTTTAAAATATTTTGGGTAACATAACCGTAACAAGCGTGATATTGTGGGTGGGGTATTATTTTCATACCTTTATTGGCGTAGGATTTCCTGCAAAGCGTGCAAATGACTCTGCTCATGTTTAAATTTCCTTTAACTGGAGCTCCATCTTTCATTTTTCAGAAGTAAAAATACTTCCAGACCCGGGAAGTCGTCTTTCCCGGGTAAGGAAAAAGGTCTTCGTTATTGTTGCCATCCATTACTGTCTTGATGGATTACCTCCCTTCAGAAATAATCGGAAAGAAACTACCGGCAAGCTACTACCGAAAAGAGAGAAAACCTAACCTAGCGACATCGATTCTGAAAAATTGGACTCGATTGTCGCCGACGTTGAAGTTATCCGACTGATTATCGATTGTCGGCGACAATCGGGCAAACACTAATCTATAATCATTCTTTGTTGAAAAATTTTCTCCCTGAAAGCGGAACAAATATTTATAACAGTGTGAATCTCGGGAATAAGTCCGACCTCCATTATTTCATATGAAAATCTAAAACATTACGTTGATCTTCTAGAATGGTCTTACCAACCTCAATTCGTACTTGGCTCCTCATGTTCATTAATTCTCGTCTTTGCCATACACTTACTCAAGTATACAAACTTTGTCCCAACGTCGCAAATTAAAGTACGACATTTCAGGGAAAAATCTAATGATATCCTTTCTTTACAATTTAAATGACTTGATGTAGGCTGACGGTAAGACAGCGACATGTAACGCTATAATAAACGAGAAAATAAAGTTAATAAAACATAAATGTTGACTTAGCATCATCGTGGAGATAAAATAAGCATACGCGTTGGTAGTTCGTAGCAATATTGACATCAGAATCGAACCTTATATTGGCGCAATACATTTGCCACATATTGTTTAGCAAATCGTATTTTTAGTGGCCCTTCAACACACAGAATGTGCATTTCAGGCATGGCACATTATTTGAAAACAAATTACACCAAATACAATCTTTGTGGGATTCAGTTTCCCCTTATATTTATATAAAATCATTATATAAAATCATTATCATATGTGTTTTATATGTGCCATGTTTAACTTTATATTTTGAAATTAAATATCGCTGCCTTATCCCATCATATAATTGATTGTCATTAATTAGTTGTAAGTATAAGTAAGGTGGGTAAATAGGGCCGCTGTATTGCTGCGAAGTCCTTGTCTCAATAGTCTGGGGTTCGAACCTCCAGTATTGAAGCATGTCGGCATCCACATAACCAGTACATGCTATTAAAGCAAGTTACATAAGTCTTGATTCGAACCCGTCAGGTTTATTTACAACTCCTAAGAAAGAACATCCAGCGGTAACTTAGAGCAGCACTCGCATAAAATAATTGCATTTATGTTGTCCTTGAAACAAATAAATGCCGTTTATTTTTGCGAGTGCATTTCACTGTGTCAAGGTCTGCCGTAAGTCACTAAACAACAATAGCACGTGAAGACGACTACGATATTATACACGGTATCTCACTTTGTAAACCCCAACACGTGGTCGTTCATTTTCTTGCTGGATTTCGTGGAGTCAACATCGAGAGAAAACTTGTCATCTTCCCTCCCTCCCACCCATATTTATAAGGAAAACAATAACAGCATACCAACGCGCACCATGACCTGTACGATAATATTCAATTAATATAAATATGTAAAGATCTTAAATATTAATAATAAATATTGTGCTTTTGCATGCAACATTGTTGAGCCAATAAGTGGGTTGGAGTTGTTTCACCAAGACAACTTGTATTTGTTTTGTGATATGAGAACCTGTTGGGGCAAGTGTGAGGTTGGTGCACCCTAGAACCTGGTTTAAACCCCCAGTGGCAATTTGATTTGCCACTGACCGTTCCAAGGCGGTAAACCCTCGGGTTCTCATTTTTGTTAATTGTTAGTGGTGTCTCTTTTGAAACTGATCATTTTATTAACCATGCTTTCTCCCTCTCTTCTTCTTGACTGTGTAGGGAGGCTGTTTTTTCTGAATGTGGCGATTCCTGATATGCATATTTCACCTTTTTTAGCATTATCGTGGAGATAAAATAAGCATACGCGTTGGTAGTTCGAACCAATATTGACATCAGAATCGAACCTTATATTGGCGCAATACATTTGCCACATATTGTGTAGCAAATCGTATTTTAAGTGGCCCGTCAACACACAGAATGTGCATTTCAGGCATGGCACATTATTTGAAAACAGACTAATTACACCAAATACAATCTTTGTGGGATTCAGTTTTCCCTTATATTTATATAAAATCATTATATAAAATCATTATCATATGTGTTTTATATGTGCCATGTTTAACTTTCTATTTTGAAATAAAATATCGCGGCCTTATCCCATCATATAATTGTTTGTCATTAATTAGTTGTGCGTATAAGTAAGGTGGGTAAATAGGGCTGCTGTATTGCTGCGAAGAAGTCCTTGTCTCAATAGTCTGGGGTTCGAACCTCCAGTATTAAAGCATGTCTGCCTCCACATAACCAGTACATGTTATTAAAGCAAGTTACATAAGTCTTGATTCGAACCCGTCAGGTTTATTTACAACTCTCAAGAAAGAACATCCAGCCGTAACTTAGAGCAGCACTTGCATAAAATAAATCAGAAAAAAACCGTTTACTGCCGCTTATTTTAAACTTGACAAATAGGTAACAGCCAACATTAACAGTGAACGATAAAATGATGCGGACATTCGGATAGTATACGGATACCGGATACTGTTACAGAAACAATCCAAGCTAAGAGTGTTTGACTAAGTAAAGAATTTAGTGTGCAGGTATATTTCAATTGAAAGTAGCATGCGTAGAAATAACGATAAAAGAACAAAACGAATTTCTTAACTTTATTGCTGAAAAGTAAAGGAGATGAGAAATATGAGGTATATAATTTTTCTTCATTTGTTCTTTGAAAACTTATAAAAGCAAGGTTTAAAGCTGCCGACAAAATTATACTAAATGATGGTTGGCGCAATCAGTCTATGCAATCAAATTGAATACACTATTTTAGTTTGTGTTAAAGTATCAATTAAAACTAAATCATATCAAATCTTATCTTTTCAGACCAGAACATTACAAAACTACATAATTCGTTATTTGATTGTCAGGTAGACCTTTATTATTTTCTTGCATTAGATGGTGCAAGAGAGAAAAAACTGAGCCTAATGTTGTGGTTAAAAATAAATATTTAAAATAAACGACACTCGTTTATCTTTTTATTAAAGAAACAAAGCTATATTACCATCTCGTCCTGTTTTCAACTTTCATCAATGGAATTCGAGTCTTTCATAACAGATATGCTTAAACACCTGCTGATATGGCTCTAAAATGCACTTTAGTGTGGAGGTTCAAGCCAAGTTCTAGGGTGCACGAAAAGGTTCTTTTATAAGTACAAGTGGTCTTGGTGAAATAACTCCAACCCACAGAACCCACAACTCCACACACTATAAACATTTAAACTGCATAGCGTAATTATAGTCACTGTTATTGTCTTATCCAAACTATATTTTACGTATTAAGAATCACTGTTTGCCCAAAAACCATATAAAATACCTACTACATGTATGTATTAGTTTCCTAAAACGCAAAAAACACCATAATTATTAAGCGCATAAACTATAACTCCAGCTGTTGCACACTCACTTAGTTATCCTTACTTTTAACATCTTTTGTTACAGCCATTACAGAACATGTAATTAACCTCTGGCAAAAATCAATTGGGTCTATGAAAAAACTCAAGCGACGTTTTAAAGCCTGATCACCACAAACAAAAACATGAATTACTTGTGGTGATCGGGACTAGGCGGCGTGAAGAAAGTATTCATTTGCATTGACAAGCCGAGCCTGCAGAAGCTTTCGCTTTACAATGCTATTTGCATCTTATGTTTTAATATATGTTTTTGTGCCTTGCATACAACATTGTCTAGTTGATGGGTATGTTGGAGCTATTTCACCAAGACCACTTGTACTTATAAAAAAACCTTTTCGTGCACCCTAGAACTTGGTTTGAACCTACAATAGCAAATTGTTTTTGCCACTGACCCTTCCAAAGCGGTTACCCCACATGTTCTAATTTTTATCAACTGTTACAGGCGACTACGGTTAGCATGGGTATTACGTCAAGTGTGGAATAAAAACAATAAAGATAATGTAGTTTTTGTATACCGGACAAGACTTTTGTCAAGTAGCATATAAATAGAGTATGGAACTCACAATACTCGTATTTATGATGTTTTAAATATATATTAAACCGAAGAGATATACTAGCGTTATTTGATCTATGCAATGAGAAAATAATCATAGCATGTTTGGCTGAATAATTGATAAACTTTACTTTAACAATAGTTATAAACAATGCAAACATGAATGTCAAATTTTCCTTTTGTAGTCACTGGGAGAAACATGTTTTGCTATTGTTCTAGTAAAGTTTATTGAACTAAATTCTAAGACATTGTTAACCTTGATATAGACAACCTTCCTGTGACTGTAGTTTAATACTATAGTGGATAATTTGGAAGTTTGGACTCCCGGCAATAAGGCTACACTCAGTGAGAGAAATTGTTTCATATTTCTATTTTTTTTATAATTCCTGATTGACCTGTAACATTTATATGCCCTATAAATGATATCTAAAGTAATAAGAATATTTTAATTATTAAATAACATGAAATTTTATGAAAACAGGAAACCACACTCCCCCCAACTTTAACAGTATATTGTGACAAATGATACCACCTTAATGGTTTTTAAAATAATCGCTATTGATAAAATATAAGGCGATATTCTGCAATAAAATATATTATATAAATTGACCCATATAAGATTGGTGGAAATTGAGTCGTTTCCACGTTTCATATGAATAAATTTAGTGTATATCACAATAATAATTTACGAAAGGCTAAGGGCGAAACAACGCAGAAATGTCATTTAGAGTTACGAAGAACGATAGAAAAAATTTCGCAATACACCGTTGACGTGTATGTTATTATAGATACATGTAACGAAACTCGACATGAAGTGTTGTTACTGCCAGACATGGTTTGTCTTGTTACTCTTAGAAAAAAAAACTGTCATATACATACATGTCACTTACATTAATTATACAACACAGTCAAAGATTTAACTTGGGAAAGCTAGTAACATAGAAGACCGCATTCTAACTTAGAATATAGAATAGTTCGCATGCTTGTGGGTGCAACTGTGTTTTCTGGGTGTGGACATACCTGATATGCATTTATTACTATCCTAACAAAATCAATTGAGTGCACATTGTTGTAATAGTGCTTGTTTTGTGCCATTCAGTAATTCCATTGTTTTATGGCACAGTGTTGCGGCTCTTCACTTTGTCAATTCTGAAATGAGGCATAGTTTCTGAACATTCTGCATATCCGTTGCGGTGCTTGCGACATCTTTTTATTTGTTTTGTAATTACTTGCCATAAATTGACATAAATGTATCTACGAGGGTTGTCGCAGAAGTTAAAGGACTAACACTGTAGATTAAAGATTTCTTATAGTAGACAAAAAATAAAAACACTGTTAAATAGAATAAAATCTTCCTTATCAATATGTAAAATTTCGAAAACATACATAGAACAGGAATTAAAAAATAAACAAACAATCAACACACATAACGGTGATCTGGCGCACAAACGAGCGTCATTTAACGTCACACAAGACGTCATCATCTAAACCTTCTCAATATAGTCACCTTCCGTAGCAACACACTTCCTGTGGCGTGAGATCCATTTCTGGAATATGTCATCATAAAACTCTGGATCGAATGTAGACACAATCTTCAACGTTTCTGCCATGAGCTCCTCGCCGCTGTCAAAGTGGCTGCCTCGTAATTGCGACTTCACCTCCGGGAACACACGGAAGTCCATGGGCGCCAAGTCAGGACTGTAGGGTGGGTGGCTCAGACGCTGGAATCCAAGGACGTCGATCTCCAACTGGGTGGAACTCGCTGTGTGCGGAGGGGCATTGTCCTGGTGGAGAATCATGTCCGACAGCTCAAGGCCCGGTCGCTTCTTCCGGAGCGCGTGGACAAGATCACGGCGAAGGAGCTAAAATTAAAAAAAATATTTGATTTTATTTTAAGATTTTAGTGTTTTTTTAAAGAAAACAATTTATTGTATTTTTAAAGAAAACAATTTATTGTATTTTTTTAACATTTAATTTTGTTAAAAATATTACCTTCGAATAGTAAGCTGCATTGATGGTCTGTCCCTCTGGTACACGATGAATCAGGATCATTCCATGTCGGTCCATAAAGAACACAAACATGTGCTTTCCTCCGGACCTCGATACTTTGGCTTTCTTGGGTGGCGGTGTTGCGGGCGTCTTCCACACGGACGAGTCAGCCTTGGTTTCTGGGTCATAATGCCAGAGCCAGGTTTCGTCCTGCGTGATGATCCGGTCCAGGAAACGATCACCTTCTTCATCACAACGCGTGAGAAATTCCATGGACGACGTCACGCGCTGTGCCTTTTGGACGTCCGTCAGCAGCCGCGGGACCCATCTTGCGCACACCTTTCGCATGTTGAGATCATGAAGAACTCGTAGCACAGTGTCCTTAGAGGAGTCCATGTCTGCCGCTAATGTCCGTACTGTGAACCTGCGGTCCATAGCGATCCGGTCCTTCACCTTCTGTACAAGTGATATTCGCTTGGTCGCCGGTCTTCCACTGCGCGCCTCATCCTCTACAGACTCCCGACCTTCCCGGAACTCCTTATGCCATCGGAACACTAATGACCGGCAGCACTTGTATTTACCGGCATTTTGCACTTCTTTAAATGTTTGAGTTGGCGTTTTCCCGAGTGCCTGGCAAAACTGTATAACCGCACGCAGTTTCACATCACCGGTGGACGTCATGACGTTTTCGCTTGGAGAACAGTGTCTTGATGAAAAACGTTGTAACTGAGTTACTGCAGATGTTACGCCGACCAAACTTACAGGAAATGACGTTATAACGTCACGTGTAAAGCAGACGATATTTCGCGCCATTGTCACTTTATTTGCCTGATCAACGGTATGGTTAAAAAGAGTATGTTCTGTTTAACGCAAACGTTAATATGGCGTGCGCCGCTCGTCGCTTAGGTTGCTATGGAAACACTTGAGTACCGAGTAGTCGTTATGCATATTCCAATTTTTACATTATGTTTGTGTTGCATATGCGCCGGCGTTTATTATTGTAAAAGTATTCTATAAAATGGCAAAAAATAAACTTGTTATGAAGAAAGTCCTTTAACTTCTGCGACAACCCTCGTATATCAGAAATATTACATTTCAAAGACACAGCCTTCCCAAACAGTCAAGAAGTAGTTAGAAAGAGAGAGAGCATGGTTTATAAAATGGCCAATTTCAAAACAGACATCACAAACAAATTACAAAAATGAGAACCATAGAGGTTACCGCCTTGGAACGGTCAGTAGAAAAACAATTTGCCACTGGGGTTGAAGAACTAGAAAAGCTTTATCGAGAAATGATAACTCTTTGTATTAAAATTTGTAAGAACAATTGCGATTCCTGATATGCATATTTCACTTTTTTCCAAATGACTGGCTTCTACGGGTAGCACGGGAGTTAATACATCGAATTGAATAAATAAAAACCTTTCTGTTTACTGATGAGTGTAAATTTAAAGTTTATTCAAGCGACCGAAGTGAACATGTTTATCGACGCTCTGGTGAGCGGTTTACACTTGTGTCATTGAAAATGACCAATGAGGTGAGTCAAGCGTCATGGTTTCGGTAGAGTTTACATACCGCCATTAAACCCAACGTGTATTCCTCGAATAATGTCGAGTAATCGGTCATGGCTTAGCTGCACAACGTTACGAAGACCGATTGTTCTCCCACTCTTTACTGCCCACCCATATATTGTACAACAGCCCGTCACATGCTGCAAGGCTTGCACAAAACGTTCAGGCGGCCAGCAATGTCCAGAAGTTGCGTTATCGCTAGATATGAACCCAATCGAATACGTTTAAACTACATGAAACTAAAGATAAGGCACGGAATCGATCAATTACGTGATGCCATTGCTCAGGAATAGGGACAACTTCGGGCGTCAATGCGTAAAAGGTGCACTGAACTAATACGGGTTTATTGGGGTCATACAGTCTCTAGAAAAAAAACCGTTAAATTTAAGACACGCTTGATGCGGTTATATGTGCCATGTAAATCCCCACCCAAAAAAATGCAAAAATTCTTGTTTGCGTTTATTGCATAAAATGTCCCCTTTCAATCGATACCAAAGTTATATGTGCGATCAAACAATAATTTATAAAAAATATTTTTGTTAGTCTCAATCATTCAGACGCTCTGATTTCGCAAATGCGATCAGTACGTCTGAAGACATTGTTCATTAAAAAACCAGACACTTTGAAAGGAGGCTCGTAATTAGGATATTAGTATGGAACGCCGTTGTTGTCTCGTGAAAACTGGTTTTTAGACTGTCGCCCTGCCGACAGTCTTTAGCTGGAAATCGGTGTCGCCGTGACGGTGCGGGTTCTCTCCCAGCTAGAGGCACTATCATTCGAAAAGACATATCCTACGGCACACGAACTTTTTAACTGTATTATTGCGCCCACGGGCGGGTTCAAGTAAGATGGGTTCTGCGGTTACCACGAGATATGATGAAAAGTTTATGCAGACGTTGCAAGCACACTAGTTATCTTATTGCAACCTTAGAAATATTTTAGAATGAAATCATTTCAATAAGAAGATCATATTATTTTCATTAAATTTGGACCGTTTTGGATCAAAATTACGTCTGAAGTGTAAAACTTTGCCCTACAGCCATTTTTATATTTCTTATTTCTGTGTCTGCTCGATGTGGCCATTCCTGATATGCATATTTCATTTTTTTAAGATAACTTCATATGCTTACCATCGTTTGGGATGGATCAGAATCGTACTGTTTATTGGTGTAAATATTGAGTTGCGCTCAACTCGGGGCTAGGCTGCGTGGGCAGTAATAAGCATTTCAATTACTGTCCATGAACAGGCTGAGTCAAACCGAGCCTGCAATATTTTCATATTTGTCGTGGTCGAAGGTCTTCAAAGTTCCCTTTTCATCTATTTGAAAATTCTTTGGCATACCCTAATGGCGACCTTAGAAACATTTTACAGTGAAATCATTTAGATTAAATTTAAAAAATCTATAAATTTCCCAATTGAGAAAAGACAAAAGTGTTAAGACAATTTTAAACAGTAAAGAAAAATAGTTAAAGCTTGAAATCCCTAAAATTATATTCTATCAAACACAAAAACGAAGAATCGCAAAACAAAAACAGTTCAAATGCCCACATTATCAAAATGATACTGACAAAGCCAAGATTCTTTCAAAGAACTTTTAATTATGAAGAGAAAAATCAACAATTTTAGTTTTGTCATCAATTTTCGCAACCACGACAGAAAAGGCCAAACACACTTTTACAAATATCTCTTACTGTATACATGTGTTATATCAGATGATCTTAGATATTGTTGTTAGTAACTCATTACCCAGGAAGGCATTTAAATTGATGTTTAATGTTGCTTTGTTTTTGTTTTTGGCTGCAGAATTTAGAGATTTGTTTAGGTCAAACCTTTTTTCTTTACTGTTCTAACTTTTCATAACGTATAAAAATTAACATACATTAATAAGATTTATTTATGCAAAGTTTGATGGAACTTCATTTTTTCCGTTATAAAAAGGTGAAATATGCCACAGGAATCGCCACATTCAGAATAAACAGCCTCCCCACACAGTCAAGAAGAAGAGAGAGGGAGAGAGCATGGTTAATAAAATGATCAGTTTAAAAAAAACACCACTAACAATAAACAAAAATGAGAACCCGAGGGGTTATCGCCTTGGAATGGTCAGTGGCAAATCAAATTGCCACTGGGGGTTTAAACCAGGTTCTAGGGTGCACCAACCTCACACTTGCCCCAACAGGTTCTCATTTCACAAAACAAGTACAAGTTGTCTCGGTGAAAAAAGAGTTTCATATTTTTCACTTTTTTATCAATCACAGTACGATCACAACTGCTATAGCATACAACGTGACAATCTAAAACCATTATCACGAAAGGAAAGCAACGGCGTACCATATATTTGCATTCATTTATGTAAAAGGGGAAGGCAAGTACTTAAAAGACCTTTGTTTTAAAAACCATATACAAATGTACCTGATTTTGTAGCTCGATATCATATTACCTAAATTTCACTTTGCCCAGTGTGGAAGAAATACGGTTAAAGCACCGTTAACTAATTTCATTAGAAATCGCGATAGATTTTGGATTTGTTTACCATACAACAGCGCCACCTGTCGGTTAGACTTTTTATATAGCGATGTCTCTAGACGTTCGTCAGAGCAGTGTGACACTGATCACTGACAGAACGTCTAGATGTTCTAGACTAGACGTTTGTCCATTAGCATATAAAAATATTGGAACTCACAATACTCGTACTTATGATGTTGTGTTAGAATTCAAATGTATTTCAAACCGAAGCGAGCTAATGATCGTAACATGTTTGGCTGACTAAATATAAGAGATAAAAGTTAATGGTAATTGGTTTCTTACACAATCGCTATTAATAAAAACGGCGATATTCTGCAATAAAATATATTTCACCCGTATGGCATTTGTGGCAACTGAGTCGTTTCCACGTTTCATATAAATAATTATAGTGAAGAACGATAGGCCAGTTTCCCAATAAACCATTGATTTGTGCATTTGTATAGATAACAAAACTCGACATGAAGTTTTGCTACTGTCAGACAAATTTTGTTATACTCAGAAAAAAAACTCTCATGCAACTGTCACATGTCACTTACATAAATTGTACAACACATTCTAAGATTTAACTTGGGCAAGCAGGTACCATAGACGACCACATTCTAACTTAATAGTTTGTGTGCTTGTGGATGAAGCTGTGTCTTCTGGACATGTATATATTACTTTTTCACAAAATCAAGTCAATTAAGAGCGCATTGTTGTTATTTTACAACATGTGAGGTCACCGCGCGCAGTTTGTCTCAATCACTGTCAATCGATTCATACATGTAGAGGATTCTTACGTTACATCAGCAAGGTCAGAATAGTAGCTAATTTTCACAACCTCAAATGAAGTCAAGTCTATTAATCAAAACAGTCGTGTTCTTGGAGCATGAGTGCGGTCTTCCACTCCTGAGCTTTCTGAGTCACGATCATGATGCATGTGTTATGCCATTCAGTTATTCGATTGTTTCATGTCGCAATGTTGCGGCTCTTCTTTTTCTCATTTGCGAAATGATGCATAGTTTGTGAACCCTCTGAATATTCGTTGCAGGTCTTGTGTAATTTACTTTTTAATAAAATTACTTGTCATACATTGGCATGACTTATATGTGATGTACGCATTCATATCTATCAATTTTTATCAGTCTTTATTAATTGTTTGAATATAATTGCATTGTGTCGTATATTTGTTTCTTCAAGGTACATGTATAATATTACAAATTTCAATTAATATACTGTTTTTTTTTAATACAGACAAGGATGAAAATCAAAATTTTAAAATACTTAATTTAATGCAGCCGCCTAGCTCCGGGTTAAGTGAAACCGATATTTGCGTTGGTAAACGGTACATTTTGTATCCACCTGAACAGTCAGATGCCTAAACTTGACAAAAGTTTGCCTTTTATGCCTACTCACTTTTATAAACATTTTTTCCTAAAACGTAAAATTCAAGAGCCTCTTTGTACAACTTATGCATAATGAGAGTCAGTTGATCTCCAATTATCTACATAGAAAATATAACAATCAGGAAAATGAACCAAACATTTTTGTATTATCTCATTATTTATCCATAATATCAAGGTTTTTCTGATTTTGAATAGCTCAAGCAACAATCATATTTGAATTTACAACGATTCAATTTCCCAACATGTCAAAATACCATTTTATTACCAAATATCGCCTTAAAATTTCTTAATGACGAATATTACCAAAATCATTTTTTTATAAATCATTATTGTAAACTAATAATCGTTAATCGTAAAATGTTGTCTAGGAATACTGACTTCAAGGGGTTAACATTTAATTTATACTTTAATAATAACAGTTACTATACCAGCAATGATTTCTCATAATGTTCTCATAAAATGACAGAATTTGATATATGCATATCAGGAATTGCCACATTCAAAAGACAAAGCCTTCCCACACAGCCGAGAAGAGAGGAAGAAAGAACATGGTTTATTTAATTGGCAACTTTCAAAACAGACACCATAAACAATTAACAAAAATGAGCACCTTGGAACGGTCAGTGGCTAAACAATTTAACACTAGGGTTTAAGAGCTGAGTTATATGCCATGGTGTCATTTGTACGACAATGGCCAAAATTCTCGTATGCAAACATTGTTAAATTCAAGTGCAAACTGATATATATTTCTTTATTGTTTAAAACTCCAATTCACATATTCAAATCCTTAATGTCCCGCGTTAAACATTTTGCCTTTATTCAAAGATTACGTTCAAAGAAATCATAAACGTTTTCACAAAGCTTCAGAAACGCAAAACTATTTTCAATGTTTCAAAGTTTTAGATCAAGAAATATTTGAATCAGTAATAATACTAATTTTATGCTTTCAATGAGATGTACATACATGTATTAATATTTACAAAATTTAATCTGGTTTCCACATTAAGAACTCCGTTCACCTCTTTACGATATCATCATGTTGGCTTAAGTGAATAGATTATTTGAATTTATTCAATTAGGCTGTCCCCTTTGAAAAAGGTGTCTAATTTTACATCATTTAATATCAAGCTGAACATATTTTAGTTTAAGTTAGATCAAGTTTCTAAGAATCTTACTTAATTAGCTTAATGCATTAACATTGCAGTTCGTTAATGCTGGCTTTCTTTCAAACATACGCAACCAATCGTTATTAAAAACCAGTCGATGAATAGTGAAGAAAATTCAGTGTTTCATTGTGCATGTAATACGTTGAGATGATTAAGGTGCATTATCATCATCAGAAAATTTATTCCCACTACAAAACTCGTTAAACAACATCAATTTCCACTGACTGATATACTCCACTATGAATATAATTCAATCTTTCAGGATTTCTAATCATTTAATCCAGTTTTTATATCAGTATAAAATGGTAAGTTAAGACGGTGCTATTAAAATATGTCGGAAATCTTATATTGCGTTTTATTCCAGTACAGTAGTTTTATCTCCTAATGAGTTTCGTGCACAATTACAGCAATTCGTCAATACTTTTCAGGCAACAAAGCGTCAAGTGCGTCTGCCAGACGTATTTTTATAAATTGTACTGCAACTTTTTTGCCTAAGGAAAAAAAAGCAAATTTGAAAAAAGGGATTACTGTACAAAACTGTCTACTTACCGGGTTTTCACCTTTCAATAATTTTATAGCTTCATCTTAATTTTATTGCTCTACCATCATTGTTGTCGTCCTCATTTCTTAGCTGCTATTCATATTAGGTATCTCCACTCAACCCTGTTGTCTTAAGTATTATTGTATCACTACACGTTTTACGTCGCAGCCAGTAAGTATCTCTTTCTTCTTTCTTCATTTTTTTCAATCACAGTTATATTATATTGCCTCTATTTTTCATATTTAGCACAGCTCTCGTAAAATTTACTACCACTGATTCGTGTTGATGATAATTACTTCCTGTGCTTGTGTCCGTTATATCCGCCTGGTGTGTAAACATTGTTAAGTCCCGATGCACAGTCATTAAAGTTGTTGAAAAATATATTTTATTTGTAACGCCGCATAGGAGCATCGCCGCATAAACACATTTTTGTTCGTTTATGCGGGGATTTTCAACGCATAAAAATACTTTTTTTATGCGGTAAAAAGGCACACTTTTGACGCATAGAACAATTAAAACAGATACTTGTACAAAAGTTGTAGATGTACATAATATCATCACTATTGGACTATAAGATAAGTATATACTGACTTCCCAGAAATGACCCCACTCTTTTTTGTGTGTCACGTGATAAATTTTACCGCCAAATCTTACATCAAAGATTTGCCGCTCTCCTTTTCGGAACACTTACATCAAAGATTTGCCGCTTTCCTTTTCGGAACACTTACATCAAAGATTTGCATGATTCCTTTTCGGAACAGATCAAACGCGTTCAACATTGCGGTTGGAACCATGAAGGTCATGATAATCCTGTATCATTTAAAAATAAACATGAAGGTATACATGTAACAGCTATTATCACCTACAAGCACAGTCATAACAGGAAAAGTATAACACAAATGTGTTATATGTGGACGACATTTGAAAAAAGTTAGATGCTGGGTGTAAGAGTTCATGCAGGTGATGGATTGTTTTTAAACAAAGAAAGAATTAAGTGATAATATATTGTTGTCTTTTATCGGCAAAGGGTATTGAACGTTGAAGGATGTGCTTGTGTATTACAATGTCATGTAGTTGTGGAACGCGTTGTTTACAAGGAGTGCGGTTTGATATGAAATATACCGGAAATGGTATGGAATGAGGTTTATGATGAAATTTGTTTGCTGAACATTTACAAGTTTGCAGTAAATGTAGTGAATGATTTGAAAACAAACTAATTGAACAGTTTTCCTTTTAAAAATAATGAAAATTAGCTAGAAAATAGTGGAACAGATGGTTGCTATAGTAACATGAATTATGATGAAGAACTATATGTGATGATATGTATTCATTTTAGGATATAAAACAATTTCTCACATTTTAAGGATTTACGATACAATGTACTCCTCCTTGCACCTTTATTGATAAAAAAGTATCAATATTTCAAAAACGGCAATATGCCTTTCAATGAAATTTTGCACAAATGAATGTTAATTTTGTTTAGTCTGATAATTTGCTTTTTAATCGATGGTCGAACAGGGAGGAGTGTAGTGGATCCTTAAGAGCACTCAAAATTTCATAAATGTAACTGATGTTTCATTATTGTCATTGTAGATTTTCATAAGTAGATACTCTACTGAGAGCTATGTAAGCCATTCCTCATTGTAATATCGTTTTCCCGATATCAACAGCAGCTGAAGATAATGTTAGACCTTGCACTTTGTGGGCAGTTACACCAACATTTAATTTTCATTAAGGAGTTACCTGGAAGTTAAACATTATCATAGCACTAACCACATTACAATGAATTTGCTCTATATAAACTCGACAGTAACTTTCAAAATTGTCCTATCACGTACTACATGGCAATTATTTTGGTACTTTCAGGGTGAAAATCTATACTAACTGTCTATATTCAGACACAGCATCTTGATCCCGTAAACCAGGGGGCTGGGGGATGGGAGGGGATGGGGGTGAGTCACACTGCAATACCACCTCAAACCAAATTATTCTGAACAACAGAAAAAGACCTACACAATGGTTATACAATCATAATTTACTTTATAGACACGAAATCACCTTCTTCTTGTAAAACGGAAACCCACTAGAACCGTCAAGTTCAACATCAGAAACATTTGTAAACAAAGAACCATCATATATAGGTCACATTCACGCGCCAAAATCAAGTCACAGGATCGCCAAAATTCGTAAACAGAACACAAACTTCAATATCTGCCAAGAATATCTATCTGAACAATGTCTCTTACTACATGTACACTCTTTCTATAACTGCTTACAACAATAAACTTTCAATTCGCATATATTTTAAGTAAAAGAAAACACAAACTCATCGATCTATTTATATAATCTATATATATTTATACTCTATATATAGATCTATTTATATACTCAATTATAAATAGCTTGAGCTGGAACTTACCGTTCGCTAACGCTTAAAAGAAAACACAAAACTCATCGATATATTTTATAACCTGGTGCACCTTCCCGATCAACAGTGATCTAGAAAACGAAACTATCTAGTAGATGTAGATAACAAAAACTTACCGCAAACAATCCTATATGATTTTATCCACTCGCACTACCTAATCATGTATACAATTATGCTTTGCGTGCTGAACGCCATCTTGAAAAAACAGAGGGGTCAGTTCAAAGTTATCACGAGAAATCACAACCATCAATTATCTGACTAAACCTACATGGAATTGCATCTTGGTCATGTAAATATTTTGTTTATATATAAACATAAAACTTTTGCATACATAACCTACGATATAATTTAACAATAAAAGTCCACAAAATCAAGCAACACAAAAAATACGTTGACATCTTCCCTCTTACTAATCGGATTTCATTGGGTAATACCGTACCGTTGTACATAAAACATGGTTCCCGTTCAGTACTCAACGATCTATATATAAAGCCGGGCCACATGGTACTCAACATTTGCTATGAACCTCTATTTAAAGCCGGGTCAATTATCCCTTAGGGCCGGACTAGTTGTACTATAATAAAGATCATCAAGTAATAGTTACAACATGATGATAGTAATAATATATTATGACCCATAATTCTTCCAGAAAATGTTGTTTTTGTTAATTGAACTTGTTTAATATCCGTTCAATGAGTCCCAAGTAATGCACATGTGATATGTAAACATTGCCATAATCCCAGGGCTTTTGAACAAATCTCTATGTTGAGACAGTGGTTACCATTACGTAGAATAAGCAAGATGTAAAAATCGCTAACGGGCAATGTGTGCATAAATAACAATAAACAAAATTTACTGACTTGGACAACGAGCATGCCATTAATATACCAGTTTATAAATGAAAAGAATATCTAAATTTTTACTAATGAAAAGAATATCTCAATATTAACTTAATCAAGGGCCATAATTCCGAAACAATAAAATAGCAGGTAACAAGCTTCCTGAACAAACGAATAGAAAACTCTAGAGACTGCTATTTTTATTAAACTTCGAAACAGACGGATATCATCGTCATCAACGTCATCATCATCGTTTTCTTCAAATAGTAGAACTCTTTTTTAAGCTCTATAATAAATGGTTAAATTAATCCTCTTTATGCGGCAAAAAGGCGCAGTTGCGCCGCATGTAAGAAATTTCTGCTTTATGCGTTGAGCATCGCCGCATAAACGCGTTCGATCTGTTTATGCGTTGAAAATCAACGCATAAGCGAACAAAAATTTGTTTATGCGGCGATGCTTCTATGCGGCGTTACAGTGCTTCCAGCAGAGCACATATTTTCATATACACATAAATTCATTCTGTGCTAATTTCACTTTGATGGTCTTATGCATTGTTACTTCGTATTTCGTTGAATAAAGTTACGTAACTTTTAGCTAACATTACAGTAACTATAAATTTTACACTTATTTATCTAATAAACTGAAATTTCATAGACTTATATTAGTGATGACGTCACACAGTTTTGTCCCGGGTTGTGATGTGAATATGTGACAACTCTCTTGTACGAGTAATATTGTAACTTGCAAATTTGTTTTTTTAAGTTTCATTTGCTTTGAGTTTTTATAATTGCTATTTCAAACCAGAACAAACTTATTTAAAATATTTCATACTAGAACTAACTTACTTAAAATAACTATCATTTTATAACCTTTTTCATAAAAGGAACATAGCTATACCATCATTTGGGACGAATGAAAATTGTACTGTTTATTTGTGTAAATATTGAGTTGGGCTAAACCCGGTGCTTGGCGGCGTGGGCAGTAATATGCATTTCCATGAATGACCATGATTACGCTCAATCAAACCGAGCCTGCAATATTTTCATATTTGTCGTATTCGGCGGCTTTCAAAGTTCCCTTTTCATTTATTTACCACCTCGACCTCTGATGAACTTACGTGATCTTTAAATTATAAAGTTAGAGTGTGACGAATAGACTGTATTCAAGCTAAATAGCTGATTATATATTAAGTTAATGAAATTGCAAATGTTTATACACGAACTTTTTCATCAGAAAGTGATATTGCAACGGCAACAGTTTTCAGCTTAAAACTTACTGCAATCGATGGGGATTAAATAATAACTTATTTTTCGTTCAGTTTGTAGGTGTCAATTTTCACTATGATTTTTTATACTTCACATTAGGTTAAAGTAAACCGCATAACATGTGCAGTAGCAACCATGATTGTCATGATAAACGAAACATACATAGTTTAGTTACATAGTTTAAAAGGATTATTAAATGCAGTTATGAACACGTAATGTTTTAAAACATTAAATCTAAAAGGAAAAAAACTGTGTGACAAGTAATATCCTACGATTTTAAGTCGGAGAATCTTCCTTATGACAATGTGTAATACTGTCATTAAAAGAAACCATTGAATCGCTTTTAAATGTAGTTTTAATTAAAACTATTTGTTTAAGTTTTATCAGAATTATTGGAGCATTTACTTACATGACTGAACTTGCGCAGCCGTTTAAATTCGAATACCTATTAAAAGTGAAGAGTATTTGTTGTTTTATTGTAGATGTTTAAAGACATGTACGCTTCGATACCTTTCCAGAAAATTTATTTTCGCTCCATTGACAACAATCCTTTCAAAATCGACTGGGGTTCAAGAACTTGTATTTTAAGGATGTGGATTTTGACAACATCAAAATGCTCTGGTTATAAGCTTCAATTTTCACTAAATATACAACCGCATATTATTACTAGAAAACATGGAAGAATTAAAAAGTGCCGTCGAAAGCAGGTAATAAGCATTAGCTTCGTTGAAGCCAAGGAAGTATCTGAATGTGAATGTTCCTTTTCTTTCATCAAAAGAAACCATAGAATTTCACATCAGTCTTTTCACGATCGATTAATATTTTAAAAAATACTTCTCAACATCCTCAAGAGCTCAAAATAAATCAAACTACTTGAAAAGTAACCTTTATAACTATTAAACGACCTGAATATGTGAAAGAACGTTTATTAATCTCAGTGACAGTTTTACATTTATGACATTTATATCGCATTTGATACAAAAAACGGTCAGAGGCCTCGAGATTGGTATTCTGCTCAATGATTAGGTGAACGTGTCTGAAAGGGGTATTCAGAAAAAATCACGTGCATGCGATTCAGACCTAGATACGTTTGGTTTTAAGTTCGACCTCTAATAATTTTCGTTTGACCCGATAACTAATTTGTTTTTATTTTATCTCATTTTTTTAGAACATTCCTGACGGTCAATTATTTCTTCCATTAAGTTGTACTACTTTTAACACTTATGGATGTATTTCTTTTGGTTTCATCTTATATCGGTTCATTAGAAGACCCACACGAGTGATAGGATACTGATGATAATAATAATGTTTGTCTTTTGAACAAATAAACACTCTACTTGAAGACAGAAATAAACATTCTTTTTTCTTTGTCACAGAAACTTGAGGTCAAACCCTATATTACAAATATCTTTTTTTTGTGAATTAAGGGAAGTTTATGGTGGATAGACTCGTTGCGTACCCATTTTTTTACGGTAAAAATGAAAGTGTCCAAATGTTATGCAATTTGGTCAGAATTATGTGTGAGAATCGCTCAAATGATATATGCAATTTTTACTTAAAATAATTCTATGCAATAATCAACGTTAAAGAGACGCTAAACGCCGTCGTGTATAATTTTAATTGTGACGTTGGCATTTATCCAAATGCAAAACCCTAAATTAACGTTCTTTATAATTTTACGAAAAAAGTAACCCGAAGACCCCCATTTGTTATTTTATATTTCGAAAATTTAAACATCTACATGTATCAATAATATGTTAAGAAATAACGAAACATCACGTCTGCTTTCGCGCTTATTTTACGTCAAAGACAATAGAGGTA
Source organism: Corbicula japonica (assembly GCA_038501625.1). NCBI lineage: Eukaryota > Metazoa > Mollusca > Bivalvia > Venerida > Cyrenidae > Corbicula > Corbicula japonica. The sequence continues at coordinate 8,078,539 of JAZAYU010000022.1, read as the reverse complement.
CTCTTATTTAAACTGTACCAAAAAGCTCGCGTTACGTAGATTATTACAGTATGATATGTCAAGTACATAGAATGTCTCAATTCAAAGATTTTACTAAAATCATATTACGTTGTATGTTCAAGGCAAATTTCGTATCATTTTGGCACAAACTTCATAGTAAGATCTCTACGTTTAGGGAAAAATGGAGGAAATCAGGGTGCCTTCATAGATTGTGTTATTTTTAATAAATTAATATTATGCATTTTTTCAATCAAGCGATCCTGACACATTATTCTGATCACATTTCATAAGATTTGAACAATGTTTTTAACGGCGAAACTGTTGAGCAACATGTCCATCAACCTTAAGGTCGAGTTAAGTTTCTTTATTGTTCCAACATTTCTTCACATATGTAAATATGATACATTAAATTTAGTTACGTTTATTTATGTTTAGTTTTATTGAACTGAATTGCTTTTAAAGATATTGATTATTTTCTTTTCTTATTTTCTTTATTGACGAAAGTGAAATGCCGACTTTGGACGGCACTTTAAGAATAGGTTATAAAATGATACAATTGACAAAAGTGTAATGTTTAAAAATTTTGCAAATGTGCATATCAGTCTTTGAAACCTCGAACGATCCCTAAGAACAAAAAAGGCTTCTTATGAATTGACGCCTGCAAAGCCTTCAGTGTATGAGTAATATTTATTTTTCAATAAGTAGAGAGTCTTGAAGAAGAGTTTTGGCAAGAAGTGTATGGTAAGGCATGATAAGCAAAGCGACGTTGAGTTTTGTAAAAATGTTTTAGAGCAACGTAATGACATACGAACTATTAGGGCGACATCATTGTAGCGCAGCAACTCTTTGTATACAAGCTGATTTACTGCAAAATGTGACCTCCGTATTATGTTGCATGCGGGACATCGACATCCTAAAATGGAAATTATTTTATTTTTTTCAAACAAAAGCATATAGTTTTATGTTATGAAAATTATGATTTTGTTTGAAAGGCGTTTTTATAATCTGATGTCCGAGGTTTTAGACTGTATGTACTCGTATACCTTATAGCAACCTTTCAACTTGTTTGTGTTATACTAATAAAGTAACAACATAATGAAAGCATTTTTTATATAATCAAGAAAGATTGCATTTAGAACGATATTATATCACGTGCCATTCGCGTTCATTAAATACCATTTTCTATCTCAGAATTATCACTTTGCAGATTGAAGTGTTAATTTCATTTACTTCATGCACATCTAAAACGTTGACATATCTCATTCGATAAAATACACGCTGCACATACATTCACTTTCACATAAGATATGCGGGACTGAGAAAAGAGAAATATTCAAATCAAGTATCCTCCTCATACAATGTGAGTGTAGAGAGAAAAAATGTGCATAGAGTTTAGATCATCAGCAATTACAAATTTGACTCCGAAATTAGAACAAATGTAGGTATCGCCTTGAAACACACCGAGCTTTACGATAATTCTAATATTTCCAGTAAATACGATGAAAAAGGAATTTTGAAAGCCACCGAACATGATAAATATATAACATATTGTAGGCTCGATTTGAGTTTGATCGTGGGTTTAAATAGAGATATAACAACCCATGCCGCCGAAACTCGGATTAAGGCAACTTAGTACATGTATAAACACCAGTAAGCAGTAAACAGTACAATTTCGATCAATCCGAAATAACGATGGGATACATGTATGGCGGGGAAATAGAACCTTTATTTTGTTTTTGTTTTTTTAAATAATACACTTCTATGATCAGCGGCTTATGGTTGCCAGATAACAGAATGGGTTTGGAATGTGTGACACTGAACGTACTAAAAACTTAAAAAGCCTGAAGTAAATCATTAGACTAGGGTTGATTGAACAATATCTGTTATGGCAGGGATATTGATGCCATCCATTTTTAAACTGACCGAAATATTAAAACAAAAGTAATTTTAGAAGAAATTTTATTTAAAACTGGCATAGCAGCCGTGTGAAATGTCGTCGTATTGAGAAATTGGTTAAACTAGTGATTTTGTTGGGAAGTGATCAAAATTTATTCCTATTCAGGATTGGCACAATCTAAGAATTTCATCCAAAGGATAGCTTGTTTTACAACAATCATATTAGTTAATTAACAACCATCAGTAAGAGTCTAGTATGGTTCAAAGATAAAGCTTGATCATTCTATATATTTTGTTGTGGCAAGATCAATCGGTGCACAAATTGATGATCTGACCAATAGCATTGTCACTTCGCTCTATCATTTGTCCCGCTGACAATTGATCAATGCCTAGTTAGTACGATGTATTTATTGATAACTGTAATCCGCACATAGTCTTATCAGAGTGCACAATTTGTCTACAACCGTCTTAGCAGAAATAAATCTATCTTTCAAATGTGTTAAAAAATCTGTATTTTTGGTTCCATGAAATATTATTATTATATTAAGTACACAATTAAACAACCATATTATATATATATATATATATATATATATATATATATATATATATATATATATATATATATATATATATATATATATATATATATATATATATATATATATATATATATATATATATATATATATATATATATATATATATATATATATATATATATATATATATGTCTATTTCTATCAAACGCAAGGAATATAATACTGTAAAATGCTTTAATTAGCGAGGTCAAATTTTCGCGATTATTGTAAAAAAATCAGTTATTTTACTTCTCGTATTATGAATTCGCGACATCGTCAGTCGTTTATATGTTTTGCCAACTTTATTTAAATTATTAAATCAAATAAATGAATGGTACCAAAAAGGAATTATATGTAGTGTTTGAAGTGATTAAAAGTTCTATTTTAACTTGTTTATTTTCGGCTATACTTATTGTCCGATATATGGAAAACATCATTTATTATATTTGCGGTATTAATGAATTCGCGAGGTAAGCGATTCGCGAATATTAGCGAAAATAAACCTAACGCGAAGAAAATCAGTTCTACAGTATCACATTCTTTAAAACAGCATGAGGTATTTTGACGATATCTTTTTATATATACTCGGCAAAAAAAGTTCTGCACACTTGGACATTTTATAAAATATCTTTTTAATTTCACCAAAGACAACAAAATGATACCTATCAAATAAATTAGCAATTCAAAGTTAACAATGGAAAAAATAAGAAATAAAATCCGAACACTACTTTATAAGCAATTCATTGTTGAAGTCCCCGGGAGTTACCGTCTAGGTGGCCGGTGTGGTCCAACATTTACCATAACGGTCAAATTAACGAAAACCTTCCTTGTTGACCATGAGAAATAAATTAAAGTTTGAATGTTATTCAGGAAATTGCTTGGTATTACATGTAACTATTGATTTGTACTTCCTGTTACAGGCATCACAGTGCATGCTCATTATTGCATAAAACAGACACTAGTGAAATGTTGACTGATTTCATAGATTTCACACCTTTACCTCAACAGCGAATTTTGCAACTTTTGATTGTTGACCCCTCTTATATTAAAAATGATATTTCTCGGTTATTTACCAAAAAAATTTAATTCTGTTTTTGTCTTTAACTCTGCAAACAATCAATTTTGATATAAATGTTAGTATTTATACCAGTTATTTGCTATATTATAAAATGTACGCAAAAGAAAACTTGTGTGCAGAACTTTTTTTGTTGGGTATAGATTCATAACAATCATTTTCCATCTTTGGTTGGCAAAATATATCGTCAAGCATTTTTTTAATAAATCTTACAACTCTGAAATCAAGCACACTTTCTTCATTTAAATCGTTAAAATATTGAAAATGGTTTTATAACTACTTATTTCTAGTTCAAAATACAGCTGCAGTTTAAAATCACTACTGCAACAAAGTATTTCTCAAACAGTGTTTTATGAACACCGTTATTATAATTAAAAAGACATACATGTGACATTGGACTGAGAAAGCTGAGCCAAATGAAAAACAATGTCTTAAGTGTTTTCTGAAATAATAGCGTATATGGAGAAAACGTTGATATGTTTATCATGAAAAACTACCGACACAAACGATCCTGCAATATTTTAATCAATTGGCGTGTTCGGTGACTGTTCAAGTTCTTTCTTATCATGCTTATTTATCCATTTAAATACACAGTACAGTAGCGCTATTTGTCTCTTACGTTTGTCTATCCGCATATTCAATCAGAGTCTTTTGCATCGATAAACAATTTCGCCAAATGAACGCTGCATTCATCAGAAATATATAAAGTTGCGCTCGGTCCGTGTGTAGGCGACGTGGACAGTTACACTTGTCAATGACAAATTTAATGTTACTTGAAGGTAGTTGCGCTTTTATTTCTGAAGAAAAGCTTTAAATCACCTTTATCACATTTTCGCATTTTGTGTTGTTAGATTGTGCGATTTTGGTATACATATTTTAACTGATAATCAGATTTAGCAATTCAGGAAGACTTGCAGACTTACATAATCACATCACATAAAACAACCAACAATAAATCAATTGTCTTACTTAATTTTAGATGTTTGGTATAACAAGCACAAGAACACGTTAAAGAAACATAAACTAGTAAACATTTTTTGTTCTTAAATGTTGTCTATCACTTACGACAAGCTGGATTGTATCAATGTCTTTGGATGCAATATTCCAGACAGTATAAGATTGTTCATTCACCCCGGTATATATTTCTTGTATGTTTTTTTACCTTTGCCTATGGCGTTCGCTGTGATATGCAGGATTGATATTCTCAGATCCCCTTTCTAAATTATTTTTTATTCAGTTACGCCCGTTGTGTTCTCATTCAGACCTACCCTTTGTTTTATCTACGACCCTCCGCCGCTGATCATGGAATGGTGTTCATCTGAAAATACCACATCGCCGGTTCAATGTTCACCGCCATTTGCCTATCATCGTTTGGAATGTTTCTAAATTGTACTGTTTACCGATGCAAAAAATTGAGTTGCTCTCAACCCAGGGTCAGGCGGTGTAGGCAGTAATATGCATTTACATTACTGCCCATGAACATGCTCAATCAAGCCGAGAAATGCAGTATTTGAATATTTGTCATGATCGATGGCTCCCATCCCATCTTTATCTATATCAGAAGTTTTTTTCTCGCCAATAAAAATAAATAAACACCTTTGGTTTGAATATTTCTTTGTAATCTTCTACCTGCCTTTTAATAAACGCTTTCGGTGTCTTTACCTAAACAGGAAAATTGAATGTTTATTACGCAAAACAGTAAATATTTTTTTGACTGTTTTCTTTTGCATTTTAATATTATAATAAGCGGATGAGAAATTTCAACCTGTGTTCCTAGAGAAGAACGAATAATGTCGGCGTCAATGAGAAACACTACGCAATATTACAGTGGTATACTCTTGTCTTAAACAGAGGAAAACAATAACCTTATTTTGCTGCAAAAGAGGGAATGAAATTATCAAAGGTCATTTTTACAGATGGTTTTCATGATAATTATATTTCATGGAACTGTCAAGACCTTTTTGAGGAGCTAACATATTTATTGGATAATATTTATGTGAGATTTGGTACATCTTTTTATAAACAAGTAATAGGCATTCCAATGGTTTGTTGCTGATCTGTTTTTATACAGTTATGATTATTACTTCGACAAATAATAATTATGAACAGGCTCAATCAAACCGAGTCTGCAATATCTTCACATTTGTCGAGTTCGAAATTCGGTGGCTATCAAAGTTCCCTTTTTATAACTTTTACAAAATTGATACTGAACATCACCGCCGTTTTACCTTTTTATTTGATGATTAAAAATATCTGCTTGCGTCATTCCACAGTCGAAAGGTCAAGATTATCCCTCCAGTACAAATTAACCAATCAACTATTAAAGTTGGACAGTCCTGATTGTCTATTAGTAACGTCAAGATAACTGGCAAACAATACATCTGTGATATCAAAGATTTATAATTGTCACAAGTGACAAGTCCAAATTGGGGTCCTAATCTGGCACTTTGAAATCTCACAATTTCAAAAAAAGTCATATATGCATATCAGGAATCGCCACACTCAATAAACACAGCCTCACCAGGCAGCGAAAAAGAAGAGAGAAAGAGAGAGAGAGAGAGAGAGCATGTTTTATATAAGTATGTCAATTCAAATAGGACGCCACAAACAATTAACGAAGAAGAGAACCTTTGGGGATACCGCCTTGGAACGGTCAGTGGCAAAACAAATTGCCACTGGGGGTTTAAACCAGGGTCTAGGGTGCACCAAAACAAGCATAAGTTGTCTTTGTGAAATAACTCCAACATTGCAAAGCCAAAGGGTAGGTACTCAATGATCTTTCCGAGACCAGAGCTCCTGGGGTAAAATCAGCAAGAACACAGCAAGCGTTAATTCCGTTAAATGTATCGGTACACTTTGAAACTGAACAAATTGATTTTATTTTTATTTAAAATATAATGTTAACCGAGTACTCGAGAATATAATATTAAGTCTTCGATACACGAATGGTCGATCGAGTACTCGGCTACTGGAATACTTTTCGGCTGTGCGGGAAGGCTGTTTTTCTGAGTGCGACTATTACTGATATGCATGTTTCAATTTTTATTAACAAAATAGAAGCAAAGAATGATGCGTTAATTTATTGCTTAACGTCATGTATCATATCTGTGTTCGGTTTCTTGAATTATAGAGTCTGACGAAAGTGTTTTGTTTGAAATTCAGTTAATTAATGTTATAAATATTAATCATCGTTTCAATATTTTGATTTGGATATTTTGGAACACTAGTCATTAAGCAACTGAATGGCATTGTACCTTCGGTATCGCTTCCGAAATGAAACATTGTAACATATTATTACCATGATCCTTTTTTTGTTACATCAGTAAATTAAGTCTACTTAAAGGAACTAACAGTGTACAGGCGAAAACTTGGATTGAGATCTTTTGATGTTGCTTTAAAGTAAATGAAAATAGATTTCCATATACGTTTACAGGTACAATTTATCACGTAATGTTTCTAAACAATGTTTGATGCAATGTGATATGAAAGGTAGGTATTGTTAAGAACACCTGCTCGACCAAAAAAGGAATCATTGAAAGCTCGTGCCAGTAGACAGTTTGATTGATCGATTAACCATAGTCGTAATTTAAATTGATAAATTATAATTGTTAGGGATTCTTCTGATGTCTGGCAAAATAATAACTCAGATTAATGATATATTTGCCAAGATAATGGTCAGCATTAGGAACGGTCATGTGTATAAGAATTTCAGACACACCTGAACTATAATATCGGAGTTTTTGCTTATATTTCACTGTATTTTTTTCTTAGACATAATGCACATTATACCGTATACTTGTAATGGGATATTTCAAAAATAATCTTTTATACACTATTTCATAATACTTAAATAGAAATTAAACCAAATTATCTGTACATAAATCATAGTATATCATAGTATATCAGCGTCATGAACTTAAGTTGTTGTTCAGCTGAAAACGTCTTGGATACACTTATATGTTGCTTGGCGCAGCTGACTCGACCCAAGTCTTAACCGTTATGGGAATCTTTAATATTAGAGCTAATTCACAAATAAACGTGTACTCATTTGTTTATATAAGTACCTAAGCAGGCAAGTGTGAGGTTAATGCACCCTAGAACTCGGTTTCAATGGTTCTTAGTTTCGTCAACTGATTGTTAAAATTGATCATTTTATAATCCGTGTTTTTCTCTACCTTTTTGCTGTCTAGGAAGGCTTGTCTTCTAGATGTTGCAATTCCTGAAATGCATATTTCACCTTTTTCATCGTTTGTTTTGTTTGTGCAATTGCGTTACATTTACCGATTCGACAATGTTGCATACGCATTTATCTGTTTATGCAACGCTTAAGTTTTATAGTTAAATCTCTGTGTTCACATGTGGGCTGGAAGTCATAACACTTAAAGTGACAAGAGAAGCTGGAATTCACCACGATGAAATAAATAAAATAGGAGGATCTAAAATTATGAGTTCTTTGTTTTTATAACCTTTCCAACTCGCAATTAAAAGCGTTTAGTCAATGACATGCAGACTTAATTGTAACACCGCAAATGAATGTTATGCAAACGCTATGCTGTGTGCTTTGGTAATGTACAACCGTTTTGTTAAAACCTCAAACAACTTTTTGCTACATTCACTCGGGGACAATTCAAAAATCATAAAGCCAAACTCGTTTTTGCGCGTTCTTTATGTTCTAATTGCTCTCATTTCATCTCCATAAACTAACAAAAAAAACCGACCCAGTCTCAGAATTATGCATTTTATACTTTGAAATGAATACAGCTTTAATCCTACATTATTGACTTGTCATGACTTGATCGAATCTCTCTCGTTTAACTTGACTTATTAGTATATTTATGTTTGATTTAGAACATTTTACACATAATTATATAGATAAACAAGTATTTATATTGCACCTCTTTTATGGCAGTGTTTTTGACTGTTGTTAGGTGGGTGGAATTCTTATGAACTCGGTGGATAATTCTTATCCAGCTCGAAATGTTCTAGAACCTACCAATTTCGCTTGACAATGTACAGGTAATTTAGCTATTTCCTTGCTATGTGTTTAAATGTTATTGTCGGCATCGTCGGCTATGTGGCTGGGTAGGGGAACATTGAATAAGGCATCTTGTGCATAATTGTCTTTTAACGAGAACTTAACGGGGCAAAATGTGGTATTGGTGCAGGCTGGTCTGAATTCACTTAGACATAATTGCTTGTGTCTTCCATATGAAATAAGTTGCATTTTCAACACTTTGCAATCCCATGTGCTTGCATAATGGAGAAAAACATTGTTTTTCACTTTAAACAAATTAACCGATTTTACAGACTTGAAATACTAAAAATTAGTGTATGACCTAACTATTGTTATATTCAATATTTCTCAACCACTACAATCGATTTGCTTTTCTTCGTGTTGCACGCGATCATTAAAGCAAAAGGAAGACAGATTGAGAGTAAGCGATGTTTTTTGAAAAATTCTTTTTAAACATCTTTTGCATATTGCACTGTATATAAATTGTCGTTGTGTATGTTACTTGTTCTGTTTGGCAATTTTATTCACGTATGCTGGTGTGTCTGGTTTCCTTAATGTTTATGTTTAACTATTTCCGGAAACAAATTCTCTGAAATATTCGCTCTTTAAACATCCTTCAAACGGTTTATTTTGGATATTGGATAAGCAACATTCGCGCTTTGTTCAGCATCATTACGTTATCAAATACATGAACAAACAAACCAAAATTATTCCGTGAATTTTCCGATGCAGCGTGGAACATTATGGTTTATCGGTTTAACCCTATGTAAAGAATTCCATTACACTTGTAAGCTGACACGTAGACACATGGAAGCTTGGCTTATCTTAAGTTAAACGGTTATTGGGCATTATTTATTAATTTTAATCTCATTTTGTAAAATTATAATATGCCAATGGATGATGCCCTGCAAATGAAATCATAAGCACGATAAATTCCGTTCATTAATAGAGAGATTGCTAAAAATCTGATGTGCAAGTAAAAAATTGATTTGGGAAACCTAATGATGTTGAGATTAGATGATAAATAAAACGATCGACCATTATTTTATGACAAATAAACACTTATTTATGTTATCCTACACTCCAACAGAGGCTAGTATGGAAACTGTGAACATAAACACAGTAGTGAATTGAAAAGGGGTTTTTATTTTTTAAAGCAAAAACTGATTCCATATAATACATTTTAATATATCTGGCCTAAAGAAAAAGCGCCATAGCTGGAATGTACCCAGCATTACAATCCGGCCAGATATGCATTTATAATAACAACTCAATTACAAAGAACGTACTTTAGGTGAACATACATTATAAATGTTTGAGTGAGTAAAAACAAGTGTATAAAGTTATGAATGAGAGCAATTCATGGAGAGGAAAGACTAACAGCATCGATTGAAATAATGGTGCGAAATAAGGTTGCGAGGCAGATAACATGATAACATTCTTTGATTAAAAATGTTTAATATGCCTTTCATTAAAAAGAAACTCTAATTTGAATCACATTTTCATGCAGTTTGGTATTTTAAGTGATATGATAATTATATTTGAGTGAAACCTAATAATTTGAAAAAAAATTAAAAAGGAATTTTGAAAGCCACAGAACACGAGAAATATCAAAATATTGCTGACTTGGTTTAATTGAACTTGTTTAAGGGTAGCAATGGAATGCATATTGCTGTCCACGGAACTTACTTAAATTGAATTAACAAACAATGGTTTCAGGCCACATTGCTGACAAAAGCACTTTACGTTTATTGCAATGTCATAATATAAACCACTTATCAATGCGAATTGTGTTTATCTCATTTATTAATTAAATATACGAAGAATGGTTTGGTTTTTAATTTCGTATTTTGTGTTGATTTTAAAACATCCTTGTAGATTTACAGAATATACAGCCTTCCTCATTGTCTCCTTCTAGACTTGTTTATTGTTTACTTCTCTAAAAGATTTAAGAAAAAAATGTTATTATTATTGTTTCTAGAAGCCAACTACAGCTGATCCTTTTTAAGTTGAACACCTTGCAAAATCCTTGAAAAAATATATTGAATGAGATATAAAAATCTTTGTTGCAAGTGGAGCTCTAAGCAGAATGTAGGATCAGGATATAATTTAAGGAAACATATTAAACTGTTTTTTGTTGTGTCAAGATAAGGAAGGGGATGACGTTGTCTTTATTTTGTGACAGACAGTTTCAACAGGAAATGTCACTGGTTCGTGTCGATATCACAGTGTACTTGTAAGAGAACGCTAGAACATGGCCTTTCAAAGGTGGGAATATTGCCCTTTATTGTTATTGATGTCCAAGTAAACTTTAAGTTATAGTGAGTGTATATTAAGTGAAGATTTAACAATTAAGAAACCCTCAGGGAAAGTAACGTAGCGAAATAAAATTAGCAGATGCGGACACGGACACGCACGCGGACCACGTTCACGGAACTATGGAATGCCAACTTAACAGTTCTAGTTTTAAGTCAATAAGTCGACAGCATAATTTTAAAACCAATCAAAACTAATTAATAATATTTTTTTATAAAACATACTTGATGTGATACACGTAATAAGCATTTCATGAATTAAATTGTTGTTCTATGCGTCTTCTGATTAGTATCGTTTATTACCGTTAAGCCTATTTATCTGGGATTGATTTTAAGTTTTCGCAGACTTTAAAATAACCTTCATTTCGATTTGAATAGTAGACAACGTTCAACGTAACCGTGCCAAAATAGAACTATTTGTATATTGAAAGCTGAAGCTGTTTGCACATTTTCTGTAAACTACCGTTCTTTGTTTTATGCTTACCTTAGACTATGCGTCTTGTGCAGTAAAATGTAGTCTCATTATTTGCCATGAAATTACCCAATCAAACTTAACCACTCATATTTTCTAAATAAATATTTCGTGTTCGGTGTCTTTCAAATTTCCATTTTCATTTGTTCTCGATTGTTGCATTATGGTTCTGCCAAACAAAACCAGAAAACGAAACCTACATACACAGCAAAATATTTGACAATGAAAGAGCAAAAGTTAATTATACGATCATTTTCAAAAATAAGACATAACAAACAATTCACAAAACAAAAATCTTGGTGGTTAACATATTATTAACTGTCAGTACCAATACATATTTGGTACTTGGGGGTAAATCTGTGTCAGAACCAAAATGTCAATTAATTATGTTGTACTTTACTTTAAACCAAAATATATTACGCGAAGCAAATTGATAACAACCCGTAACAAACTTATTTAGATGTTGACATATAATTTGTCTGAAAGTCAAGTACAATTATTGTCCTTACGGAATTCCTATCAAACGGAGGCCAAGTTATGCCTGAAGCAAGCATCTGTCAACTGATCGATATTCAATTATGGGAAAATCTTGATTTTAATTATAAAACGTAACCGTGAATTTTGTTTTGTGGAAAATAATGAATAACCATCAACAAAACGTATAAAAAATCTGTAATAACTGAAATTGTACGATGAAAATGATCTTAGAAAACGGAAGAGATGGACATTGGGTCTTGTTGCAATGCATATATCACTGCATTTAATGTCATACATTTTCTTTATCTTCTTCTGCAGTTCCGATGAGAATCCAAAAAAATTAACTTTAAAGTTGTCAACTACTGTGGTATCATTATATTTCGCGATGGTGTAATTTTCGCGTATTTCGCGCTATGGTAAGTGCACGAAAACTAACCCTAGCGAAACCAAACCATTAAATATCAAGTCTTTTTTAATAGAAAAATACAAGTGCGCGAATTTAAGCCCTCACGAAAATGTCATTTATGTCATTTGCGCGAAATTTGATACCCGCAAAATTCAATGATACAACAGTATTCATTACAACTATTGTCTTAAATTAAAAGAAAATAGGTCGATAAAATAGCATTTTACTTTACTTTTTTATAAAAAAATAAGTTTTAAATATGTCATTATAAATTTCTTTTCAACTTGACGATTTTTGAAAGTCTGCAATACAATTTTCATAGAGACGTTTTCAGAGACAAATACAATTTTAAACATGATAACGTTAATCACTGTTAATCACTGTAAGTGAACCTAGCATATAGCAGTTACAGTAATGTTTTGATAATTGAGTAAACATATACATATCCCTTCGTTGTAAAATGTAAGTTAATTGTTACGTGAACTTGCCTTAGTAGCCGAATTAAAAAATTATTAATTTACAATATTTTACGATCATTTACTTTGATATTTTTTAAATACAATTTATAATTAAACATTATAAAACATCAGACAACCAACATTAGTTTAAGGGCTTACCACACTCCTCCCAACCACGTTCATCGATAAAAAGAAAATTATCAAAATCTCAATAATGGCAATATGCCGTTCAATGAAACTTTGCACAAATGACTGTTACTAATGTATCTTTATTTTGCATACAGTAAGACACGTCAGAAAAGTAAACAAAACAGCTAGACCTAAAATTTCCTTAAAATTCTATTTACATAAATTCAGAAAAAATAAGCGATTCAAAACATAATTTTAAATTCCCACGTGAGTGCAATGATACTGACAAGAAAATGTTGTGTACTATGTAAAAAAACTTTTAAGAACTTAAAGAGAAATCAGTAATTGTCAGCCGTTTACGCGACCAGGAAGCGACCAGGAAATTGAAGGTCAAACACACTTTTACAAATATCTCGTAAAGTTAACATATGTAAGTCACGAGGACACAATAAATTGTTGTCAGTATCATGTTACTTATGTGGGCATTTGAAATGATGTTTTGTGTTGTGAAGTTTTTGTGAATTTACGTAAATAGAATTTGAGGGAATTTTTAGATCTCGCTATTTTTCTTTACTGTTCTAACGTGTCTTACCATATGTAAAATAAAGATACATTAATAACATACATTTGTGCAAAGTTTCATTGAACGGGAGGAGTGTGGTAAGCCCTTAAAATACAAAAGTTTGATCTATGTTGCAATAGATGTAAAGTGAACTTTGAAAGTCACCTAATAAGACACATAGGAAAACATTGCAGGCTCGGTTTGACTGAGCCTGTTCATGGACAGTGATGGAAATGCATGAAATTCGTGGATAACATAATAAGGACGGAAAGATCGAATATTAATTACGAACAGAGGAAAAAAAAGTCATATATCTACATTCTGAAAATATAATCCAGTACGCATAAGAAAAATATTAGATGTTACCGCTGTGACAAGCAGTTACGTGTTTCACGTAGGGAAACATCTGATCAATCAATTAATTATTTGCAAATTGGCAGATTATACTGTAAAACTTTGTAGATGGTTTTTGTTTGCCGTTGTGTGAATTACACCGAGCCTTGATGCATATAAGTAATTATTCAGAACTAATATGCCAACTCTAACTGATTATAGACAAGTGGATAGTCACGTGATACTCTCACCTAAATAGGTGAAGGTCAGTTCTCTGCAGCTGCCTTTTCCAGCAGCCGTATCATGCAGAAATAGGCAAGTCATGTTTGTTATAATTCATTTTTTCCTGCTCTGAAGCTTGAATGAAAAGAAAATCGATTTATTCCCTTATTTCGTGAAACGTATCTCTTTCCCTTTTTTCTGTATAGCATGATTTCCCTCTGATTATAATTTGCCTCTCTCGACTATAAACTATAATGCAGTTTTTGTGGCGACATCAATCGTCATATTTGTTTGTATTTGCTTTTGATTCGAATTATCGGGCAGTGTTAGAGAGCAAATCGGCGATAATATTTGTTCTGCTGCATTGCTAAGGCTGTTACTGCTACATGTATCACTAACGCCATAAAAAATGCTGTTACAGTACTGCCTTTACTGCCAACTTTAGGGGACCTTTTACTGCTATACAGTAACTGCCAGCGTTGTTACTGATTTAACTGTCAGTAACAATAATGTCCTAGTTGCGTCCTATTTTTGTTTGATAAAAACGTAACGTCAAGTTTATACATGCATCTGTAAATGTCTATCCATAGCAAATATTGTATTTATTTATTGATTACTATTTCGACAAATAATAACTATTGATCTTGAACTTGAAAACTTGAACATAACAACTCAACTTTAACTTATTACATCAGATTCTTACTTAACCTTATATTTGACCTGTGAGATAAAATGATAAGTGAAGGCATCACAAGATCGCATTTTTTGATATATTAAGTCTCCTTTTTGTTTGCATAAGAACAAATCTTGGATAAGTGTGCAATAAATAATTAACTTTGATATGATTTTAGATTTTTTTTCTGTATTTCATTCTGAAATGAGCTCTTGTAAATTAATTATCACGTGAGTTTGCAAACTGCAATAACTAATCAAATATTTGTCTGTTTTTTGAAACCATTACGTTAGAAGCTACTATGAAAAACATAAATCATTTGACAATCCAAAATAATATACATATGTGGGATAATTGTTGCATTTACATGAAAAGTAATTTATAAAGATTTATAATTACGTATGTGATGGGTGAGTTGGAGCTAATTTATCAAATAACTTGAACTTGTGTGTTCACATGAGAACCTGTGAGGTTGGTGCACCCTTGTACCTGGTTTAAGCCCCCCCCCCCCTTCCCGCCCCCAGTAGCAAATTGCTTTGCCGCTGACCGTTCCGAGGAAGTACATGTAACCCCTTTCTCTTTTTTGTTAATTATCTTCAGTTCTGATATTTACACTTAAATGATCTCTGTAAATATCAAAATATTTGAAGAATGTGTAACATTGTACTGCACGTTTGTTTGGACATTTTGTTGTAACAGTTAAAAAACCGCTAACCCGTTAACTGGAAAACTGTTACCGATAAACCAAACTAAATTAAACTAAGTCAACAGCAGGTCAGCGTCATTGTATATGTTGCCGGTTAAAACAAAGTTTCAATCCAGGGCTGGTTTGTATTTTTGCAGAAGGAAAAGCTGTTGAGTTCCTTTTTTTCTAGTACAAATGTGTTTTATCTCGGTAGCAAAGTGGTTTTCCCGTGCATTTTTTGTGTTTCGTTGAGAACTTACACTTTTCTTTCAGCGACTGTAACGAATGTAGTAACGGAAACACAAGCATCCATCAAATACCTGTAGTCAGGTCATTTTTCGCTGACTAATTTCTTGTTTCAAAACATCAACGGGATTTTAAAGCGGACACGGTGATTGAAAATGGCTGATTGGAAAGTCCGATTATTGGTAACAATCCAATTTGTTGTAAAGGGTTTTAACGCGTTTGTAACGCTGACACAAGAGCGGTTGACGATATGAATTCTTTTATAGCATCTATGTTGTGCGCATTTTTCTCACGCCCTGGTTGAAAAATATCAATAACGAAACGAAACACTTCACGGAAATGGGCAAATTTGGTCGTACACATTTAAGACGACTGGTTCAGCGGAGACAAAAGTGTCGAACTCTCAGCCTCAATTCCGACACATTACAAACATGACATACTGTAAAACAGACAATAGCTTGTCCCGATGTAAAATGCCCAGTGGCTGTGTTTACAATTATTACTTAGTAATACGCTTTAAACTTAAAGTTTAATTCATAAGTTTTTCTTTTTACTTGTTCTTTTTTTTATTACTGCACGCACATTGATATATCTGGCTACTAAATAGTGTATTTTAACCTGTTTTATTATTTGGTTGAACATTTTAATTGAAGTGTTTTGTTCAAAATTCAGTTAATTTGTGTTGTGAGATAATTCTGGTTATAGTTTTTATATTTAAATTTTATTTTTTTACCTAGTCATTTAGCACTTTAATTGCGGTGCATCTTCGGTATTACTTGCGACGTTCCGAAATCAAACCTTGTATCGTATGTTTACCATGATCCAATTTTCATTTAGTATAACAATAAATTAATCCTTCTCAAAGGAACTAACCCTGTACGGGCGAAAACCTGGATTGATTTATTTTGATGTTACTTTCAAAATTATAGAACATGAAAATAGTTTTCTACTAACGTTTACAGGTTTATGACTAAATGTTTCTAAACACTGTTTGATTAACATGTGATATGAAAGGAAGGTTTTGTTAAAAACACCTGCTCGACTAAAAAGGAATCATTGAAAGCTCGTGCCAGTAAACAGTTTGATTGATCGATATGAACATTTCACCTTCCTCGAAGAACTTTTAAAAGACTTCAAGAGAAGCCCATGTCGTAATTTAACATTCTAAATTGTGTTTCTTATGGATTCTTCTGATGTCTAGCAAAATAATAACTCTGATTAATGTTTGTGTTTGCCAAGATAATGGCCAGCCTTAGAACCGGTCGTGTTTCTTTTATAAATGTCAGACACACATGTACTAAAATATCGGTGTTTTGCTTGTATTTCGTTGCGATTCTTTTTCATGAACATATGCATATTATAAATTTGTATCAGAATATTTAGATAATTGTTAAGTGGCACTAACTGTTAACATCTTCGCCCCCCCCCCCCCTCCCAAAAGGTCATATAAAAAGAAACACTGGGGACGATGAAGTGTCTCTATAGTGTTATTTTTTTGCAATTTCTTGCTAGTTAGCCAAATTGCAGGTAGGCAATATGGTTTTCAATTTGCACACGAAAACAGATCAAATATCCGCAAGAACAACATGACATACAGACAGAACCCATAGCTACAATGTTTTGTGAGATACAGTAACCGCTAACTATTATTTTGCAACATTAAATACTCTTGGGACAATTTAAGAATGATTAAGTCAAACTCTTTTGTTCGCTTTCTTTTTGTTCTAATTGCTCTCATGTCATCTCGATAACCTAACCAGAAAAAATACCAGTCTAAAATATGCAATTTATACTTTGAAATGAATACAGTTTTGATCCTACATTATTGACTTATCATGACTTGGATTTGATCGTTTCTTTCTCGTTTTACTCGACAATATTTATGTTTGATTTCAATTGGTTCGTGTTTGCACATCTATTGAGTGATAAACAAGTATTGTGATTGCACCTCTTTAACGACAGTGTCCTTGAATGTGTTTAGGGAGGGGGAATTCTTAAGAACTCGGTCGATAATTCTTATCCAGCTCGAAATGTTCTAGAACCTACCTATTTCGCTTGACAATGTAGAGCTATTTAGCTACTTGCTTGCTATGTGTTCGCCTGTAATTGTCGGCATCATCGGGTACATGTAAGTGGGGAATATTGACTAAAGTAAGTTGTGCATAAATGTTTATACGAGAACTTGACGGGTGAATATGGCATTTGTGTAACCTGGTTCTAACTTAATATACAACTTTTTTGCGAGTCGAAAAACGGGAAATGCAATCAGTATGGTCAGAGGCTCATGGTTTGAAAGTAAATTTGTTTTAAGGTCATTCATATTTTGATTCACTTAATGATTTTTATTCCTATCTTCCTAATCACATACTACATTTAAAACTGTTAGAAGATTTTGCAATTCCATTTGCGTGTACACTGTATAATGGTATCAAACATTGTTTTGCATTTAATACATTTTACAAAGATTTAACAAATTTTACAGACTTGAAAGACTGAAAGTTAGTTAATGCCTTAACTTTTGTTTTATTCAATCTTTAAAACAAACACAAAAACACAAAAAACACTACACTGTGTTTGCTTTTCTTCGTGATTGATGCGATCTTTTAAGCAAAAGGAAGACAAATTGAGAGTAAGCGATGTTTTTGGGAACTGCTTTTGAAACATCTTGATGTTTTATGTTTGTCTATTTCCGAAAGCGGATTCTCGTAGAAATTCGTTCTTTTAAATTCCTTGAATCAGTTAATTTTGTATATTGGATAAGCAACGTTATCAAATATATGAACAAACGAACCAAAATAAATCCGTGAATTGTCCGATGAATCGTGGAACATAGCGCTTTTCGAGTTTAATCCACACGATAATTCCGTTATACTTTTAGTTTGACACGTAGACTCAAGGACGTTTGACTTATCTAGGTAAATGGCCATTGGGCATTTATTTAATCTCAGTCTCACTGTAAAACTTTGTAAAATGTAAGATGCAAACAGATGATGCCCGAATGAGGGTCTTCATATGAAATCATTAGCATGATACATTTTGTCCATTAAGAGAGAGACAAATATGAAGCCGGATGTGCAAGTATAAAATTGACGTTAATTTCCTGGTTAATTACCATACGATGATCTTCTGAAATCCTCGTTGTATTCTAGAAAAAAAAATTAAATCAGATATAAAAATCATTGTTGCAACAAGAGCTCTAAGAAGAATGTACGATCAGGAAATAATTTAAGGAAACATATTAAATTGTTTTTGTTGTGTCAAGATAAGGAAGGGGATGACGTTGTCTTTATTTTGTGACTGACAGTTTCAACAGAAAATGTCACTGGTTCGTGTCGATGTCACAGTGTACTTGTAAGAGAACGCTTAATTTTCAAAGGCGCGAACATATGCACTTTATTGGTTTAACGCTTTTATTCTTTTTATAGAATTGTAAAGGTAGGCTCTTTTCTTTTCTTAGAAGTTGCCCTACATGTGTAGCCAATCAGAAGCTTAAAAACTTCAAATTCCTCTGCGATTTATTTCAATTGAACTGCTTTCTATTTTCTTTTTTAAAATTAACAAAATAGATCGATCTATTTTCAACTGTGCATGCGCATGGCTACAAATGTAGGCCAACTTCTAAGTTGCTCGCTTCGGCTTCTATTTTCTATAGAAACGTCTCAATAGACTCTATACTATACATAATGGTTGAAATTATTTTTGAGCCAATGACAATGCAGTATTTTTCAAATATTTCGAACTTTAATTATCATAAAGACGCGCGTCTGAAATGTGTTTATTTATAGGTCGATTTCCTCCATAATATTGTTCGAACATTTATTGATAAACATGTAAAGTTCGCCGACGATCTTCTACAGTGTTCAAGGAGGCGTGACTTAGGAAGTCTGAGGAAAAGAAAATCATTTAAATATTTTAGCTCTGAGTTTTTGGCTTATGATAATCTTCTTAAATTGCTTAGTCCTTTATTTCATAAATTCGTCTGTTATCACATAGACGGCCAGTTTAGATCCAGATCAACCATAAAATCAATGTCATCTAATCAGTATTTGCACTTTCCTTCTTTTTGTCACAAGTAACCTAGTGAATCTAACAGTGAGAAGTGTCGATCATGATCAGACTTCACGGGTGAGCCTCTTGATCCGGATATAAACTATTTTGCCATGTTATAAAAGATTTATTTATGAAGTAACGGGTAAAATGGAACTTCCACGGATGAACCCTTGTTTCTCAACCCAAGGAAAGACTGTTACACAAGCCTCCAAATAAACTATAACCTATACTTAATTTTCTGAAAAAATTTTTTTTCTGAATATGACTGATATGAAATTTTGTTTAAATGACGTGATATATATCATGGCCATTAATTTTGAAATACTGTTAAACCTGGTACGGCTTATTTTAAAACTGAAAATATTTTTAAAACAAAGATGTCTAAATGTTTTGAATATTTAACATTTGTCTTTAGTTACTGTGATACCATAAATTTATCCAGATACATATACAAAGCTGAATCTCAAACAACAGATTATTACGATGACAATCAATCTGTTTTAAGTTAATATAATGGTTGAAATTATTTTTGAGCCAATTGCAGTGTTGTTTTTTTTTAATATTTCGAACCTTACTTCTCATAAAGTCGCGCGTCTGAAATGTGTTTATTACAGGTCGATTTCCTCCATAATATTTTTCGAATATTGTTCGAACATTTATTGATAAACATGTGTAGTCCGTTAATGATCTTCCACAGTGTTCAAGGAGGCGTGACTTAGAAAGTCTGAGGAAAAGAAAATCATTTAAATATTTTTTGAGCTCTGAATTTTTTGGCTTATGATAAGTACGATCAGTTTAGATCCAGATCCCCCATCAAATCAATCCCAGCTGATTAGAATTTGCAATTTTACTTATTTTTGTCACAAAAAACCCAGTGAATCTAACAGCGAGAAGTGTCGGCCGTGATCAGACTGCGCTGGGCCTGACCGTTTAATTTTCATACAAGCCTCCAAATAAACTATAACCTATACAAAATGTTTGGGAAATGCGATGGAATATTTTATAACTCACAGAGGTATAACCATTCGAATTAAAATTTGTTCGGTGGCTCTCAAAATTCCTTTTTCATTCGTTGTCGATTGTTACCTGCACTGTGTTTCTACCTAAGAAATAGCAGAAAAAGAAAACTACCTAGACACAATAGCATATTTGTCAATGAAAAAGCAAATGTTAATTGTACGATCATTTTCAAAAATAAGACATCAGAAACAATTCACGAAACACAAAATTCAAGCTGGTAACATCTAATTAACTGTCAGTGTCAATAAATAATCGTATTTGGCACTTAGGGGTAAATCTGTGTCAGAACCAAAATGTCAATTGTTTATGTTGTACTTTACTTTAAACCAAAATATATTACGTGAAGCAAATGTGATAACAAACCGTAACAAACTTATTTAGGTGTTGACATATAATTTGTCTGAAAGTCAAGTACAATTAGTGTCCTCCCGGACTTCTAATCAAAGTGAGGCCAAGTTATGCCTGAAGCAAGCATCTGTCAACTGATCGATATTCAAAAATGGGACAATCTTGATTTAAATTGTAAAACTTAACCGTGAATTTTGTTTTGTGTAAAACAATGAATAACCATCAACATAATTATGTAAAAATTTCTGTAATAACTAAAATTGTGCGATGAAAATGATCTTAGAAAATGGAAGAGATGGACATTGGGTCTTATTGCAATGCTTATACATTGTATCACAGACTGTATTTAATGTCATACATTTTCTTTATCCTCTTCTGCAGTTCCTATGAGTATCCAAAAATTAACTTTAAAGTAATCAACTATTCATTGCAACTATTGTTTTCAATTTAAAGAAAACAGGTCGATAACATAAGAAACTTAAAAGTTACTTTTTATAAAAATAATAGTTTAAATTTAATACACGTATGTCATCATATATAAATTACTTTCCATCTTGACGATTTTGAAAGTCTGCAACACAATTTTCTTAAGTGACAAATACAATTTTAAACAGGTTGACGTTAATCACTGTTAATCACTGTAATTTTATATGTTATGTTATATAGCTGTTTTGATAATTGAGTAAACAAAATTTATACATATCCTTTCGTTATGAAATGTAAGTTAATTGTTACGAGAACTTGCCTTAGTAGCCATACTATAAAATTCATTAATTTACATTATTTGACTATCATTTATTTTGTTTTAACAAACAATTTTTTTAAACATTATAAAATATCAGACAACCAACACTAGTTTAAAATACAAAAGTTTGATCTGTGTTTAAATAGATGAAAAGGGAACTTTGAAAGCCACCGAACACAAAAATATGAAAATATTGCAGGCTCATTTTGATTGAGCCTGTTCATAGACAGTACTGGAAATGCATGAAGTTCGTGGATAACATAATGAGGACGAAAAGACCCAGCTTTAATTACGAACAGAACAAAAATAGACTAAAATCTACATTCTGAAAATATTATCCAGAACGCGTAAGACAAATATTAGACGTTACAGCTGTGACTGTCAGTTACTTGTTTCACGTACAATAAATAAATAATTCGCAAATTGGCTGATTACATCGATCCTTGATGCCTATGAGCAATTATTCAGAGCCAATATACAATGTACCAACTCTAACTGATTACGGATAAGTGGACAGTCACGTGATACTCTGTGATTATAATTTTATGGCAGATATGGGCAAACTTAATCAAGTTCTGCTCCTGTGATTAATTATGATCGAGGCAAAACATGCCGATTTCAAATTTGAAAGAAAACAACAACACCCGTTTAATCGGTGTGTCACACGAGTGTCAAGTTATCGATAACTTATTTAACATATACGTAACCGACTTTGAATAGCAGTTATCATTTATCAGTTGTACTACGATGCTACTACGATTTAAATAAGGGAAGCCACTTCTCTGCAGCTGTCTTTTCCAGCCGCCTTATCATGCGGAAATAGGCAAGTCATTTTTGCTATTATTCAGTTTTTCCTGTGTTGACGCTAGAATGATACATGCCTACTTAAAAGACTTTTAATTCGCTGTTTTTTTTAAATAAAAAATAGTAGTCTGGTTTAAGCACCCTTATGGCATATTTATTTGCTTTTGATTAAGTATTCGACTTATTTGACAGTGTTATATAGCATATCGGCGTTAATATTTGCTACGTTCTGCTGCATTTCTTCAACCTGTTTATCCATTTTTAAATGTTTCAACATCAATTCTTATACATAAATGTTCCTTTATCTTTTCGCATAAAGTACAAAATGTTTTCTGTTGAGTGTTTGAAACTTTGTTTACGTAATATACTAAACAGTGTAAAAAGTATTATTGGGTAGAACGTGAACGTTCAAAAACAGCGAACCTCTTGGTTAGTTGTTTATGAAATTTTATATAATTATTTATTTTTCATATTGCCTGAAAAAGCGAATACATACAGGTACGGAAACATTTTTTTTTCATTATTCATTATTTAAATTTTGATATCAATGGAATCAAAATCTCTTGTATTGCTTATAGCTTCAAAAGATTTACAACCATTGGCTTTCACGAGAAACCTATCTGCTGCTCACGCCAATTTAGCTTTATATTGTTGTGGTCATATTTCAGTTAAGTCAGTGTAAAATGGAAGCTTTGCTGTGTTGTTATCAGTTTTAGATTAATAAAAATAGGGATCAACTTTTGCTTATAGCCTAAACGTCTACCACTATTAAATCGACTGTTGTTTTTATTTAAAATTTAAAGGCTTTTGCAACAGAGAACGTTTTATTATTATTACTTTTGATATCGCTATAACTTGTTATAGAGGTGAAAATATGCTTGTAATATGCTTGCCTAATTAAGAAGTTACCTCCATAACGGTACATTGGTATCGGTTCAATTGGTTCTTTCAACTAGTTTTCATTCTATGAATACCAACGACTTGAATAGTAATTCATAATCAAAACACACCAACATGACAAAGCTACTTATTACTTTTGTTTGCGGGACCGTTCGGTTGTCGGTGGTGCGAAACGTTTCTACAACGATTCACTTATTTGCAGAGAGCGGAAATCTTCGCCGATATTGTAAAGCGGTGTTGTGACTTTTCATAATTGATCGTAAGTATGTCAGGAAAAGTATCTTTATACTGATAGAATTTATGTTGCTGGGGACTGATGATTCCGTGACTAAGCTTGTCCTTTTTTAAAATAATGACTTTTATACCTTATGAGGGAGACAGTGGCTAGTTATAAGTTCCGAATTTATTATAAAAGATGGAATATTCATAACAGGAAGAGCAACAATCAGAACACACAGCCTACCGACACAGCCAAGAAGACGTGAAAGAGAACGAGCATGGGTAATCAAATGATCAGCTTCAAAAGAGACACATGAAAAAAAATGAGAACCCGAATCGTTACCGATTTGGAACGGTCAGTGGCAAAACATATTGCCACTGGAGGGTTTTAATCGGAATTAAGTGTGCACCGACCTTACACTTGCAGTCTTTTCGATTTTCGTGTTTTATTACGATGAAAGCAATCGGGATAAGGTTGTAATCTACTACAGTATCTTTTCGTTCAATAGAGCGTGTTTTTTCATATAAAAAATAATATATGCCTATCAGGAATCGCCACACTCAAAAAACACAGCCTCTCCACGCAGCGAAAAAGAAGAGAGGAAGAGAGAGAGCTTGTTTTTTATAAGTATGTCAGTTCAAATAGGACGCCACAAACAATTAACGAAGAAGAGAATCCTTGGGGATACCGCCTTTGAACGGTCAGTAGCAAAACAAATTGCCACTGGGGGTTTAAACCAGGTTCTAGGGTGCACCAACCTCACACTTGCCTTAACAGGTTCTCGTAACACAAAACAAACACAAGTTGTCTTGGTGAAATAACTCCAACCCACACATCGGCTCAACAATGTTGCATGCAAAAGCACACAAACATATAAAACATAAGAAGCTATTAGCATTGCAAAGCCAAAGGGTAGGTACTCAATGATCTTACCGAGACCAGAGCTCCTGGGGTAAAATCAGCAAGAACACGATGACAGGGATAAAAGAAACGAATCGAGCTTCTAGGTTCTTTTAAGAAAAGATTTCCCTATAAACCTTCATAAACTCTTAAACCCCTGCCACTATTTTAAAGTAGTATACTAGTTTTAAAACGGAGAAAGTGTTTTATTGTCAATACGTTGTCAATGTGCTTTTATTGGTTTCACGTCAGAGAAGCAAATATTGATTCTTATAATTAATGAAACAGTATTTATCAACAGCGCCTTACGTTGCCTGTTTTATCACAGTTTGACTGCTTCAATTATCTAATATGTGTTGTTATAATAGCCATATACATCCTGTTCTGTTTTATTAAGTTCGCGATGGCTTGTCATGTTTCTAATTTTGATGTTACTCTCTTCTTTTGCACATTTCTGATGAAAGAGATCACAGGAAGCACATTTAAAGAGACATGCAGGGTTAATCAATCCTTAGCGATAATCATGCATTCGCTTGTGCTAATATTCTTTAATTAGGTAACCGATTTCTCCAATATTTGTCATAAAACGTTCTAGCAAGGTTGACTAGGATAAGATTAATGTCAAGGCAAACGGCTTTTTTGTCGCCACCTTTCGTCAAACCATTTCGCTCATTTCAAACTGATTAATTTTCTAAAACGAATTCGATACAATTTTTCTCTCGTTTCTTTGGTTATTATGAAAAAAGTTTCAGATTGTGAACTTGATTTTGATTGATCTTTTACTTCAGAATATTTGCACTTACCATGTTATGATAAATTTAAATCTTTGCCCAAGGTTATAAAACTGAGCATGGAAACCAGTCTCAAATCTCAAGATTCTGTTTGGCTGAAATGGCGACCAGTCGCCATTTCAGCCCATCAGATGCTTGAGATTTGAGACTGGTTTCCAAACTCAGTTTTATAACCTTCAACCCTTGTTTGAGAATGTTTCCGTTTTCAGTTGGATTGGTCCGGAGCGTGGCTATCACAAAAGTCGCGCACATACTTTTGGAAATGTTAACATATCGTCATAAATTAAGATCAATGTGTTAATGTCTGAATTTACTTGATGAGACGGGGCATTTGAAAGCCATCGAACACGAAAGACATATTACTATTAAAAAGTAGATTTGTTTGAGCCCGCATGGGCAGGTATAGAAACTTACATACCTGCTGCTGGCCCTGCTTTAGCGCTATTAATTTCTACACATTCAAATAAAAAGAAAACGGTTTGAAACGCAGTCTGTGGTCCTTGAATTTGCCAACGGCAGAGGGCTTTAGAAACTGGTATTTTCTAGATTAAATCGGGGTAGCTGTGCATTAGTTTGGACATTTATTTCTTCTAAGGCTGTATCCAATCAAACTAATTTGCTAATGTTCATGGGCGTATGGTCCCCATTATGATGAATGTTTTGAATTGATCAAATCATGAATTATGTTCCTCTTTGATTTTTGGATGTGTGGGGCGCGTTTGTTTAAGGATCTGGCGATTTCTGATTGTCATATTTCACGATTATCACAATAAACCACCGTCACAAAGCTACACGTGTCAGTTTATTCCGAATATTCCGAATATTTGATTTTTGTCCAAAGTGGTGTTGAACCGTGTATGTAAATTTAAATGTTTGCAAAAGCTTTTATACAGTTACAGTGTGTCTTTATAAGGATACATTTCTGTTGTAGTTGGAGCATTTCCTGAGTCGTAGAAAAAAATTATCATGATGTTCAAACCGGCAATGTTTCCCCAAATGACTTGTTTCCATTTCTGCCAAGCAGTTGCTTGTTATTATTTACGTCTCTGTAGACAGCGCAACGTTCATCATTTTACAGTTTCTTTTTGTTTGATTTTAATACTGTACAAAACTCAAGGCGGTCCTACAAATTTTGATCGGCAAGACAATTTCATCTTTCTTTGTATAAATTGAAAATAATGCATTTACGTTCCCTGAAATTTCAACAAATTTTGTTTACTTACCTAATACATTCATCCCCGAGCGATCCTAATTTAAAGTCCCTAGGTCCTTGCAACTCTCAAGAAATAATCACAATCGTTGATGTGATATGGGACCAGTTAGGAACAGGTTGTTGTAAACACGGCTGATTCGTATAGTTTAAGACTTCTATATAGACTTCTAAACGGTAAGTAGTTAATCATATTCAAGGAATTTGCTTACTGAATATCGTATATTGTCTAATATCATTTGATTACTTATACACCTGACAAAATTGACAATTATGTTCAAACGAAGATAATATAGACAGTGTAAAATTTAGAATAATATTACCAATCTTTTATTTTGCAATGCTTGTTGTTTGAATTTAAATTTTTATAATATAGAGTTTTACATGACGGCTTTTGGCAAATTTAGAACAGGAACGTTGTAAACCATAGAACGCGACAAATATATTAAACAATTCATGCTCAATTGTCCAGGGACAGTAAAGGAAAAGCATGTAAATGCCCACATGTCACCTTGATTTAAGCGCAAACTCAATATTTGGATAAGACAAAAGAACAAATTTCGATCAATCCTTAACCATGGTGTGCATACATTGTATGACTGTGAACATTCAACCTTTCATGCGGTGTTTTCAGATTGATACCAACATGACCAAGACGATTTCAGGATATGCGGCATTTGGTCCCAAGATTAAAAGCGTTGCTCTAAACGAGAAAACAATCAGCAAAAAAGTACTAATATAGATATTTTGACAATCTGAGATTATAAATTCTACGTATCTCAGAATAAGCCCTTGGTACACATTTTATAAGAAGCACTTTAAAACTCGAAGTTCAATATAAGCGAAAATGTATTTTGTTGATCCATTTGCTTTTGTTAGCCAATATTTTAAAAGAATTATCATTCGTCTTGAATATAAATATTCCGTTTGATGAATGTGCTTAAGACTTTGCACATATTATTATTTCCACAAATTTATATAGGTTTCTTAATATTTTACTCAAAGTTTGCTGCTAAGCACCAGGTTTTCCTCATAGCATCTTGAATCCTACATCATATGGAGTTATGCTATTTTCCCATAACCTTCAACATGTGTAAGGTGATTTTGCTTTAATTTCCATTGGAATTTTGATCACTTAAGATTTTATATGTAGTAATTGCAAATGTTAGAATGCATTTATCAGAAGCAGAATTGTAGCAGGTAGTTGGTATGGTGGAGCAAGTGGCCCCTGATCGTGAAGTTGGTGACGTGTGTTTGGTGCGGACCACACAGTTATCATCCGAACCAGGGCGAGGTTTTAACAGTATGGTACACCTGTAAGACGACATGGTAGAGGCAAAATACGGGAGACCACTAAGGCTGAGGATCGTGTTCTGGTCAACCAGGCACGAAGACAACGTTCTTACCTAAAAAACGCTTCCGGGTTACGAGTATGGAAACAAACCATACGCACACCTTTGCAAGACCATGTATACAGATCCCGCAGTCTCAGGACCATGATAGCTCCGATATGATTGATCCATGGACCATGTTTCACCGATATGTCTAGCTACTGCCTAGACTTCAAGAATAGCGTAAAAGAGTATGGCGAATGCCATGGGAACGGTACCATGGTACCATGCAGTAAACATTGCTGAACACGACCGTTATAGTGGCGGCTTAATAATGGTCTGGACTAAAATCAGCTGCGATGGACGTATTGATCTCGTTGTCCTTCACAGAGGCACATTGACTTCCCAGCGGTATCGAGATGAAATCATCCACAACCTAGTAATGTTGCATGCTGGCGCTATCGGTAATGGATTCATTTTAATGGATGATAATGCTCGCCCTCATACAGCCGAGTCATCCAGCAGTACTTGAAACCAGTGTGTGTATTACTCGTATGGACTGGCCGGTCCGATCTCCCGACCTTAATCCCATTTAACATGGAATAGGAGCTACATGTCCGTATTACAGCCCGTCAGGTCCGTCAAAGAAGCATCCAGGAACTTGGTGCCATCCTTGTTTACGAGTAGAACACCATCCTACAAGCTGTCCTAATAAACCTGATAGGGAGCATGCAAAGACGTTGTCAATCTGTCATATACAGAAATTCGTCACATACAGTACATGCCATTAAAGCAAAAAAAGTTATTGTCAAAGTTTGTTTGGGGGGTTTTGTTTTTCCCAATTTGTGAACATACCTAAATGAAAACCATTTCATAACAATCTTAACAAATCAACATGAAATCATATTACAATTGGTAAAATAATCCTGTGGTGTATTAATCACTATGTCATATGTATGAACATAAACAAAGCTAATATTTGGCATACAACCTAAGTTAGGTAAACACATATTCTTGGTGTTTAGCAAAATTTGAATCGTAAAATAAATTTCATAACTTTGTATGCATAAAACGTTTCGTGATCATATAAAACTACAGAATGTAAGATAAAAATATCGCATTAGATAACACGTAACTTTGTAAAGTACGCAGATTAGGCTTGTGGAAATTAGGCACATGGGATGAAGAAATGTACATTTGAGCTAGTCGACTTAGGTTTATTTTATTATGCACTCCATGAACGAGTTATGAACCATGTGAATTCTTGGTGTCTGTTAAGTAATACAGACAAAAATGTCCTTCTTTGAATCAGTTGTTTATATATTCTAAATGCTGTCAAAATATATGAAAAAAAATAAATCTTTGAAAACCATCGGACACAACCCATAAGAACATATTGCAGGTTTGGTTGTTCGAACCTGTTCAAGGTCAGTCATGAAACTTCGTATTACTGTGCACGCCGCCTAGCCCCCTGGATTAGCGCATCTCAATATTTACATTTGCACAAGTGAACAGTACCAATGTTGATCGATATCAGACATAGAGAAAACAATAATTTATTCAGTTGATTCAATGCAGACAAATATATAATTTCCAAAATAAATAAAATTTTGAGAAATAACGAACATGCTGTGTAATAGTCACGCAACACAGAAGTGTTAAAAATATCAATCAGTGACCAAATAAGTATAATTTGTCATGACTTGCACGGTATTGAAAATCAACGTATAACATTTATCGTTGTTGTTTTATTGTCTGCAGTCGCCAGTCGTATTGAATGTTCTCAATATCTACGATGGTGGATCACCCTTTTTCTCAATGCAATTGATTGCATTAAATGGGAAAAAAGATAAAGAGTCTTTATTATGACCTATATCGCTCTACCTCCGACATTTGGTCTAGACCGATCCATAAGCAGTACTCATTAACAAGTCAACATCGTCCAGACTTCAGTAAGCCGCAACTTATATTTAATCACATTACAATTTGTACACTAATCCTGATGTTTATAAAACACTATGTCATATGTATGAACATAAATATTAAACGCTAATATTTGACATACAACCTACGATAGGTAAACAAATATTCTTGTTTTTTAGCAAAATTTAAGTAGTATTTTAACAAAGGTAATTGTTTTAGGTTGAAATGTTTATTCCTTCACGTTATTTGGATTCACATGATGTTTAATGTGTTTATACCTTTTATATACATCACATGCACACTTAAATAATTATAATAAGAATAATCAATTGCATCAACTTAATATTGAGAAAACATCACGAAGGAAATCTATTACAAAAGAAATATAAATATAAGGATTTGCCACATTCAGAAGACACAGCATCCCCACACAGCCAAGAAGAAAAGGGGAAGAGAGAACATAAATTATAAAATAAATGACGAAACTCAAAACAGATGCATCAAACCGGTTGGAAATAGAAAATAAGAACCCGAAGGGAACGGTATAAAATATATAACGGTGAAAATATATAACATTTTCAAAAGCGACTTTACTTCCTCTATTCATTAACACCCTCTGTGTATTCACATGGATATATTACATATTGTTAGATATAACCATTCATTATCTATTCGCAGATATGTAGATGTGCTTTCATAAAATAGGACATGGTTTTGATTAATGCAATATTTATTTCAACCATCATATTCTTTCTTCACTTAACATTTTCTTTCAACTAAATATATGCTGATTATGATTATTTCCTCGTATTCACTAGTGGTTGGAATCGGATGAGAAATTTTTTTATCGATTAATCGGCTTTCATAATGACCGATCATCGATTAAAGTCGATTAATTTACGTATGTCTTTCTGAACTATTTTTTTTTAATTTTATTAGTTACATAAATATATTATAATGTTATTAATCAAGTGAATTCATATTGGCTTTGTTATTGAGCCTCCTGTAGTCATATTGGCTAATGAATTCATTTGAATAATGACATCTGGTCTCGGTAAGATCATTGAGTACCCGCCCCTTCGGCTTTGCAATGCTCTTAACTTCTTATGTTTTATATGTTTGTGTGCTTTTGCATGCAACATTGTTAAGCCGATAAGTGGGTTGGAGTTTTTTTCACCAAGACAACTTGTACTTGTGATATGAGAACCTGTTGGGGCAAGTGTGAGGTTGGTGCACCCTAGAACCTGGTTTAAACCCCCAGTGGCAATTTGATTTGCCACTGACCGTTCCAAGGCAGTAACCCCTTGGGTTCTCATTTTTGTTTATTGTTAGTGGTGTCTTTTTTGAAACTGATCATTTTATTAACCATGCTCTCTCCCCCTCTCTTCTTCTTGACTGTGTGGGGAGGCTGTTTTTCTGAATGTGGCGATTCCTGATATGCATATTTCACCTTTTGAGTAATTAACAAAAAATCTATAGTAACTGTTATAGATTTTAAAATTACTAATTAACCAGCCTGGAGAGATGAAGTGTTGATTCTTATTCAAAAATTCAAATGTCTGGCAATCTTCAATCAGTCTACAGATCTGACCTGGTTGGTATAAGATACCAAGGAGATGCAGATATGCAAGTTGTTTCATTTTGAATAAATACAAAAACAACATTGCTATTCTGACACACTGTATCAGCCAACTCTCTTGTTCATCCAGTCTGAATGTTTATTATCCAGAACGAGTTTACTTCCTGACACATTCCATACATGACTTTCGCATGAACTACTTAACATGTCTGTAAGTTATCCAAACTAAGCTTTGATCCTTTTAACATCATAATGCTTAATACACTTGCTCAAATCAAGAGTAATCCGTGAGAAGTCGCTGTTTATTTAGTTTCCTTCTTGCTGCTGACATCCGTGTTGTTGTTGTACTACAGTAGCGAGTTAAACTCGATGACTTTTATTGCACTGAAAGCTATTACCAAAAAGTGGCAACATAGTCTTAACCTCTGCCGCTATGGGTCACTTCAGATTTTTTTCTAATGATTAAATGCTGAATTAAATGCGTGTCAGTTACACAACAAAATACTTCTTCTTGTTTCAAAACACTACCACTGTCAACGGGCAGCCATCTTGCAACTATCGACATGGCGATTTGTGTTAATGCAGATGATAGGCTAATTTGGATGACCACTAACCAATGAAATTGTGGGTTTTAGTCACAGGCTGTTCTGGTAAACAGATTTGTGCATATCAAAAATTTTCGTCATCATCTATAATTGACGAACTGATTGTATCGTTTGGGGTTTCGTCATAATTCGTCGTCTTTATGATTAATCACCCCACCACTAGTATTCACCGACAATATTCTACTATTCACAGTATTTACTAGTATTTTAAGCTCATCGAATAAATACCAGCGCACCAAAACGTTCGTAATTAATTTTAAGAAATCATTAACTTTATTTTTGTCTTGCAACTTTCATTACTTAATCTTAACTGTAATGGTTTGCTAAATGTACAAGTACAATACAAATCCATTTATTGTGGTTCGCTGTTATCAAATGTGTCAACTGTGAATAAAGGAATGTTTATGGATAAGCAACGAATTTCCTGTCTAGATGTTAGCGCATATTTTTTGTTGTATTCTTATGTACTAATTTTACGGACATTTATAGCGATTGTAACAGTGAAATGTACTCACGTTTAGAACAGCAAGAAATGCTTAAATGTGTTGGACAATTTTGTTGTTATATGTTTATTGCAATCTCGATTAAACAGCTGTTCGTGTTTGCTATATCCAATATTGCACGTTCTAAGTTATAGTTTGTTTCTAGCTTAACAGTTAGTGTTTATGCCTTACTTAACTTTAATGTCTGTAAATACTTCAAGATCAAAGAGCAATCTTTAAGAGCCTTGTGAATATTCATTTTCAAAAGTCTAGTTCTTATCTACATCAAACGATTATACATGATGTTTACACGAACAATGACCGAATAATTTTATTATAAGAGTTTCAATACAATACATTTGTTATGATTTTATCAAATCGAAGGCCTGCAGTCTTAATCATAAAGAATTATGAGGCTCAGTCCACTTTTGCACCAAGTCTTCTTAGCAAACTTATCAAATATTTTCTTAATCTTACCAATTTTAGAGTTCTTATTGAATACTGTTGCATTGAGATCTTAGCGTATAAGATACGTTAAACCTAAATAATAATTGAATTAATTTATTGCAATTATAAAACAATTTCAAAGGTTGTGTATGATGTGTGGTATTTGTTGATCAAAATTACACTTTAAAGAAAGAAATTGTATGTGATAAACTAATGATGAAGTCTGTGAAAAAGACACACACGAATGGCAAACCAATTAGATCTATATCTTAAAAAATACAGAAAAAAACCTTTCGCACACTTCAACAAATACAACATAATAGTGTTATATTCCATTCGACTTTAATTAAAATATTTTTCAGGGTGGTGATTACTGATAACTAAAATGCATTTTCATGGACATTTAACCTATGTTATCAATCGTCTGCCGTTTTCTCAAACATTCAAATACTTTGTTTGAAAGTGTGAATGTGTCTTCGAATGTTTGAGAAAACGGCAGCCGATGGAGTATGGAGGTTGAATGTCAATGAAAATGTTTTTAACAGGATACGGTGCTCTTTATCTGGTCGAAATCGGCCCAGCAATTGCTGAGAAATAAACAAAAACCTACCTGAAGCGAGTAGTTTTGTATGTGCACGACATCCAAAAGTCACGTGGTATAGTCACCGTGTTTTTATTACGAATCATGTAATTCAAAGTTTCATTTTAAATAAACATTTGCGTTCATTGAGAAATTAAATTTATTGGATAATTTGTTAAAGCAATAAAACCGTCAAATTAAATTAATTGAATCATTTAAAATTAAAAAAAAGCGAATAACAAGATGAAAATTATGAATTTCAAAAACATTCTGGTAGAGATTTATTTACTTTAATTTATGCGAGTGCGTAAGTTGGTGCATATGATGACAAATAATGCCGTTTTTCATTTTTTTCCTTTTGTTTATGCTTAAGAATAAACAATGTAGTGCTGTTGAGCACCCTTTAGCTATTTCTTGTACTAAGCAAACTTACCAGTGCGCTGCAGGTATGAGGACTGTGCCTCACAGAACCTGTTTTAATCCCGAGTGTATCAATTGTTTCACTTACGTCCTTTGAAGGTCGTCGAGCACGATATTTATGTACCATGTAAATAGTTCTTTGAAATTTACTTTTTGTTTTTAATATTTCGGCCAGTTTAAAGATGGGTGGTTTCAATATCCCAGCCTATTTAAATTTGGATCTTGTTCAATCAACCCCAAGGATATACTTCCTGCCTTTTAAATTTTGCCTTTGGCGTTGTCTGTGATATGCAGGATTTATATTCTTAGATCCCCTCTCAAAATTCTATTCTGTTTAGTTCCGTCCATTGTTTTCTCGTTTAGGGCAAACACATCATTTTATCTGGGGACCATACGCCGCTGATCATGGAATGGTATTAATCTGAAAATACCGCATTGAAGGTTCCATGTTCACCGCCATATGCAACCATCGTTAGGGATGGATCAAAATTGTACTGTTAATTGGTGTAAATATTGAGTTGCGCTCAACATGGGTCTAGGCGGCGTGGGCAGTAATAAGCATTTCCATTACTGCTCATGAACAGGCTCAATCAAACCGAGCCTGCAATATTTTCGTATTTGTCGTGTTCGAGGGTCTTCAAAGTTCCCTTTTCATCTATTCAGAAATCCCACAAATTATAGTTTTCCCCGTAAACAGTTTATCCGAGCATGCGATATTTTCATATCAATGTGTCATGTTTGATGGCAATCAAAGATAGTTTAAGATCTGCACCGCTGTGTTTTTGTGTGAATGTGTGTTTGTGTCAGCTAGAGAAGGGTTAGGGAAATAGTTTGTGGAGGCTCCAGATTTGGCTTTTTTGAATATGGACACCAAACAGAGATATAAATTACACTCGCGAACTTATTAATTGATTTGGTATTCTTTGTGATGTTATGAAGGTGTGTCAAAAATAATTACTTCCTGACTTGTATTTTAAAATTGATGTTGACTTCATAGTTCCGAGTGGCGACAAATATGTTCTTTAATGTACGAATATATCTGAATACATTTTTCAATCGGACGCAAGTATTATTTTTTGTAATTTGAAATGACATACAACTAGAAAATAAAAGGGGAATTCTGTGAAAGTAATATTTACTACTATTTCTTAAAGAATTGTACAGAGTATTGCATAATCACGAGCAAATTCAACACTGGTTTAAGAAATTGAAACCGAGATCAAACGTTGAAAACGAAAAAAAAACGCGATAAAACAACTAATATCTTCACACCTGCGTTAAGTGTGACTTTAATTTCACAAGACTTTAAGCATAGTGCACATGTGTTAGACAACTTGATTTCACGATACAGATGTTTCAATTGCCTTAAATAACTTGTCAATGATAAAAACTTTACACGTTTGTGTCTTTAATTAAGCACTAAACTCCCGAGGATAAAAAGCTGCTAGACATATGTTTGCATAGTATATTTCAAAGCTCTTTTTATTGGCTTTCATTTCTATCATGTATTTAGAATAACCTGAGATATTAATTATTCAAGAAGTACATAATAAATGTGTTAAAACATTTCGTTATTGTTTCTTCTCCAATACATATTACGTTATTTGATTTGTCATTCATCTAAAACGACCAACCTCAAACAAATTATCATTCCTCTTACTGTTATATAAAAGTAAAATTATTTGATTGACAGTTATAAATTAGTACTTTCTCCTTCACCGCCTAACTGCATTATGTATTTATTAATGCTTATTTACCCATGCCTTTGATATGTTAAGCAACTAGACAAAACATCGACTTTCATAGGAGAATATTTCATCAAGTGCCAAGAGCAGGGGTAATTTGATCGACAGAATTTCAATATAAAGCCAATAATAATTTACAAAAATAAGTAAACAACCGAATCCATAAGTAAAGTTTTAACTGCATCGCATCAGGATATTCTTCAACAAGCCTATAACTTAAAATAATTTATTAATTAAATCGTCTTACAAAATCTTGTATTTGTTACTCATATCAGTACTGTTATCAATAAAATCACCCGTAACCGATGTCATGCAATGATGGTTACGTATATCAGGGTTATCCGATCAAACTTTTTGGGGCTTGTCCCGGCTATCTCAGTTGGTTGCATCGCCGGAATTGCAGGGCTGGGCGCTGTCGCCCTGACGTTCGCACCCAGCTAGAGGCACTATCATTTTATATAAAGATCAAATATTTTCCTCTAGTAAGTTGATTGATCCTGATTGTGCTTATTTATAAACATATTTAAAAAGGAAAATCGCTGACTATTTGATAAGCAAATTTCCTTTCGATTAACATAAAGGAAGGATAAAAAATAAGGTAATTATACTGTTGTATACAACAAATTTTATACGATTAATTTTAGGTTGTAAATCTGCTCACTTGAGAAAGCCACCTAAAATAGCACTCTTTGTTCTCTATCCGTAGCAAGAAGCACACATCAACTCATTTCCATGATGTAGTCCATTAAAGATGGTTTAAATGTGACTGGAAAGTAGCTTGTTATTTCGCGAGTTCTATTAAGCGACTGAAAGGCTGGCGGCACTTGTAAGTGAAAATAACAAAAGGCTAGTGTGATTGATAAATGGGCATTTATTAAAATACCATATACTTGAAAGTAAATATTATTAAACATTTTGATTTTTTTAACTTATCTGAGCTGAGACCAAATCGCCCCTATGAAAAGCAAAGAGAACATTAACAAAATTTAATATCAAGAATGATACATACATATAAACAAAATGAAGATGATATGTCAGCCAAGCAAATGAAGGTGATGTGGAGGTGGAAAGGGAGGAGGTGGTATTCAATCTGAATTGGAATTCCGTCTTCATTGCTTGAGGAACAAACAATGACTACGTGGGCTTAATACGATTCGACACTGGAATCAGGTGTGTTTTTTAGTCTGTTTTGATTTGCCGACATATTTACATAAGGTTTTATATATTAATTAGAACCAAATCACTAAAAGTAATATTGAGGGGATGCAGAATGTTAGACACGTTGAACCCCGACATAAATCATTTTATAATATATAAAATCCATATTTCCAAAGGAGTAGATTAACAAAAAGGTGAAATATGCATATCAGGAATCGCCACATTCAGAAAAAACAGCCTCCCCACACAGTCAAGAAGAAGAGAGGGAGAGAGCATGGTTAATAAAATGATCAGTTTCAAAAGAGACACCACTAACAATTAACAAAAATGAGAACCAGAGGGGTTACCGCCTTGGAAATGTCCAATAATTATTTCACTTTTTCAAATAGTATTTCAATGCTTTCCGTACGGAATACAGGCGTAGACAGTAATAAACTACTAATTAAGGCTACTTATTAAACAATTATGATATTGTTGAAAAAGAATTTTGTTAGAAAACTAATAAAACCTGGTACCTGATGTGATGTCGATTTCGGATGTCAAAAATCAACACTTTTCTCTCAAATGAATAAAACTATAATAATTACAATATTCAGTTCCCTCCAGGGCCAACCAGGTTTATTTTCTTCCAATTGTTTTTGAAAATTTCTTTTATAAATCAAAATAAAAAAAACATCATACATTGTCCCATACTGGCACTCGCCCATGCAAATCCATGCCCACCTGTGTTTTCCAATAGGATACTTTAATTGAGTTAAATCTTGTGTGATGTTATTTCTGCAATGTTTTGAAAATTATTATTATAGTCAATGTATGAAATATTTTTAAAAAAATTGTGGTATTGCCTAGAGGGTACATTAAACTTGAAATTGTAATGAATTATTTGTGATTCTGATTCATTTGAGAAGAAAGTGGCATCCGATATACACCACGTTTTCTAAGTTATTTTAACACAAATTTGTTTTTCAACAATTGACTGTCATTATCATTATACATTTGTTTTTAACAAAATAATGACAGCAGTAGTGGAAATTTAAAAATAAAACACCACATATTTTTATTTTCACACCTCATCATCTTCAAAACAATACGGTGCACAATTCAGATGTTTCATAAACTGGTCAAAATATATTAATAATGCAAATTCCTACTATTTAACCATTTGAATACATATAGTTATTCTGATCTACAAAGACAAACATAAATGTGTGTGCATGTCTGAAGTCGGAGTAACGCAGACCTGTGCAAGAGAACATGTTTTCCCCTTAAACACCGTACTCGCCCGATTGGCTGTTCTTTTCTTAAAAGAACATAGAAGCTCGATTTGTTTAATTTATCCATGTCATCGCGTTCTTGTTGATTTTGCTCCAATAGCTCTGGTCTCGGTAAGATCATTGAGTACCCGCCCTTTGGCTTTGCAATGCTATTAGTTTCTTATGTTTTATATGTTTGTGTGCTTTTGCATGCAACATTGTTGAGCTGATGGGTGGGTTGGAGTTATTTCACCAAGACAACTTGTACGTGTTTTGTGACATGAGAAACTGTTGGGGCAAGTGTAACGTTAGTGTACCCAAGAACCTGGTTTAAAACTCCTAGTGGCAATTTGATGTGCCACTTGCCGCTCTAAGGCGGTAACCCATCGGGTTCTCTTTTTTGTTAATTGTTTGTGGTGTCACTGATCATTTTATAAACCATGCTCTCTCTCTCTTCTTCTTCCTCTTGACTGTGTGGGGAGGCTGTTTATTTCTGAATGTGGCAATTACTG
The DNA here is from genome assembly GCA_038501625.1 of Corbicula japonica. Classification (NCBI taxonomy): domain Eukaryota; kingdom Metazoa; phylum Mollusca; class Bivalvia; order Venerida; family Cyrenidae; genus Corbicula; species Corbicula japonica. The sequence continues at coordinate 8,039,972 of JAZAYU010000022.1, read as the reverse complement.
ATATGCATATTTCACCTTTTCAGCTTCTTCCAGTAAATGTACATTGTGTTTTGCTTGCATTGTATAAGCACACAGGAAACATATATAAGGAATATCACTTTCTTCCCAAATGTATTTTACTTTCTTCCAGCTTTTAAAATTCAAAGTGACATGTGTGAGCTCTTTATGCTATATTTTTAATTTCTCCTTTGCGAAATGTTGTGTTTAAATCAGTTATCAAATACGTAAGATATCCCTTACTGACGACACATTGACTAATTGGTGTTCAGTGTTCGACTCCATAATGTTTTATGGTTCTTAGTTAGGTTTCTCGCTATCGGTATATCAGTTCTTGAACTAATTATCTCAGGGACCCACATATCGTGACTGTGTTAATAAAAATCTTTCCAAAAATACCCCTGTCATTTAAACATATGATTAAACTGTCGTGTCAGGCAAATGTCTGATTGTTTTCAGTTAGGTTCTTACGTTTGGAAATGATATATGCGAGTAATTATCATGAAAAAATGTCAGTTTTATGTAGGCTAATTTTGAGAGACACTTTGCGGTTATGGCTAGAACTAAGAGTTTACTTAATAAATATATATGTCTGGCTATTAGTATGTTGTTTTTTCGTTGTCTTTCTTCTGCATATAGAAAAAAGTGAAATATGCATATCAGGAATCGCCACATTCACAAAACACAGCCTCCCTTTGCAGCGAAAAAAGAAGAGAGGAAAGGAGAGCATGTTGTTATAAGTATGTCAATTCAAATAAGACGCCACAAACAATTAACGAAAATGAGAACCTTTGGGGTCATCGCCTTGAAACGCTCAGTGGCAAAACAAATAGACACTGAGGGGGGTGGGGTGGGGGGGTGTGTTAACCAGGTTCCAACCTCACACTTCAACAGGTTCTCATATCAACACACAAGTACAATTTGTTTTTGTGAAATAGCTCCATCTCACCCACTAGCTTATCAATGTTGCATGCAAAAGCGCATAGACATATAAAACATAAAGCTAATAGCATTGCAAAGCCAAAGGGCGGGTACTCAATGATCTTACCGAGACCAGAGCTCCTGGAGCAAAATCAACAAGAACACGATGACAGGGATAAAAGAAAAAAATCGAGCTTCTAGGTTCTTTTAAGAAATGATTTCCGCATTAACCATCATTAACACTTAACCCCTGCCACCGTCGTGTAACCAAATAGGTGAGCATAATGATCAACTGTAGATGGGTTAATCACCAGGCCTGCAGAGCGCTGTAAAATATCATTTTGGTAACTTTTCTTTTTTTCAATTTAAAGATGGTTTTTAAGATTAACCGGGAAAAATTAACTTTGCCTTTTTATCTTCTTAAGTTTATAAATTAAATCTCCATAAAAACTGGCTGTGAAATACCTTGCTGCAACATTGATTTTAAACTGCACCTAAAGTACAATTTACATGTAACTATTATTATAAATCTACAAAATTAAACTATTCGTATTTGTTTAGGAATGACATACCTTCAATACTCTTCCTTTTTGATGTCGTATACAGCTCATAGAAATTGTTATTAACTTTATTGTTATTTGACAGACAGGCGTTGTTTGCAAAATATTTTTATTAAATTATTGTTGTTGGTGCATAATAGAATTAAATAATTATGTATTTTTTATGTTTCACGTAAATAGTTGCATGCACATCCATGTATCTGTACAACGTTATATCCTATCAGAAGGAAAACTAAATTCCCCCTTTAACTTCATTTTTCTAAACAGGCGGGCATATCCCAAACCCAATGCACAAAGTAACATTCCACAGTTGTTGTTTCTTCAAAATATCATTAATTTTCGCGGTTTTTCTGAGATTTGAGAGCGCAGATGAGCAACGATTAGGTTACAATATATAGTTCTATTAATAAATCAATAAAATAAATTGTTTTCAAGCCTAAATTTGATAATTATTACATCCGGTTCAAAAATGTAACACATAACCAATCTGAATCTAGGTTAATAAAAAGATGCAAACAGTAATAATGTCAAAACTATCAAATTTCAGTTCTACTTCCTCTTCAAAGAAGTGAAATATGCATATCTTGAAAATTTTCGAAATAAATCAAGCCTTATAATCCGAGTTGAACATGTCACCATAGCGTGCTGCTTTAAGTGATGGATGTCTCTTGAGTAGCTTTGCAAGGCATTTTCTTTGAACGAACGCAAGTTTCAATGAAAAGATTTAAGGAAAATTTTTAATAAATTTCACGTTATGTAAATTGATATGAATTCTTAAAACTAAGATTATTTTCTTTCGTATTCTTTGTGTTCCGTGGCATCGGAATTACAGGCAATATTCGAAAAATGTCAGTCTGTGATTTAGTGTTCACACAAAACCATTATCTCCCACAAACTCATATCAACCATGTATGATGTTAACAAATGTAAGCTTTACAGGTACATTTATGTAGAAATTGAAATAAACATAAATAAATCCGAGTTACTGCTTGCTTTACTGACATGATTTGTTAGTTAATTGCTTACTATAAGTATAATTATAATACTAATATAATGTTTTTCTTGTCAGTCTAAACCACTTTTTGTCAAAGTAACTTGTAAGTAAGGTTTTGGCTTAAATTTTGATATAATTATGTGGATAGACATCTAGTACATGATAACTGTTCTAAGTGTATACATGGAGAACCGTCTGTATAAATGTAGGTTGATTGGAAGAGAGGAATACAATTTGGAAAATAAATGAGAGGTGTGAATATAATTTATGAATACTATATACCTTCCTGAGTATACATTTTGGGAGTAAACATGCTGAAATGTCTATATCTTTCCAGTTTATTGGTAAAAATGAAAAAAATTTGGAAAATGAGTAAGAGTTAAGTACACAAGTTAATGATACTATATTTAAAAATGTTGGTTGAAAACTTTTTGCACATTGTTTGCATTATACCTTTATTCACTAAGACAACTTGTACTGAGAACGCGAAGGGGGACCTTGAGGTTGGTGCAACCTAGAACCGGTATGAAACCCCCGTGGTAAACTGTTTTGTCATAGACTATTCCTCTGTTTCTCATTGTCGTGTCTTTTTATAAAAGATCATATTATAAATTAATGCATCCTCAATACATTATGGCTGTGTGGAGAGGAATTTTCTGAATGTGGTTGTTCTTGATATGCATATTTCAACTTGTTTTCTTTTTTTGAGGCCCCAGATTATCATAATATCTATTATTGGAATTAACATTGTATGTTTTTATAATATTTCAAATATGCAATTTCACACAAACATAACATAATAATAATAACAATGAGATCTTATATCATGTTACTTTTCTTTTTATTTTCGAAAATTAAAATATATAATAAGTGGGAGATTTTGTAATGTGTGAAGTCCCTAGCATTTGTATCATCAAGTTAAAAAAAGAAAAGAAAAAAGGGGTTTCCAGATCGTTTTCAACATCAAGTTTGTATCTTTATATTATACTTTATACCAGTTTGCCTGGTGCACATCCAATTTAATTTTCAAGAATGCTATTTCTTTTTCTATACAATGACATGTATTAATTTTTGTTTGAAGGTAATATTTTATTTAAGTTTTGGAATACAGTTTTGATATCTCATTTTAAATACATCTCGAAAAATACGAATGTATAAAAAATTTACCTAGCAGAATTATATTATTTGTACTACTGTTTTTAACTGTTTTTGGTTTTATACCGAAACTTATATTTTCTAGATTCCAAGAAATATTACTCCACGTTCTCTTTAAAATGAATTGAGTTTTGTCCAAAAATATTGTGCGTGTTGACATTCCCAGAAAAAGATGTTCTTGTGTTTCTAATTCTGAATTAGTTAATTTACATTTGTAAAGATATTTATTTGTAGGTATAATTCTTCTGGCGGCTGTAAAAAGTCTCCCCGTACATTCAATTAGTGCTGTTATCAGTTACGTCCTTTGAGGGTCGTCTAGCACGATATTTATGTACAATGTTAATTGTACTTCTAAATTAACTTTCGTTTTCAATATTTCGGTCAGTTTAAGATGGGTGGTTTCAATATCCCAGGCAATATAAATTTGGATATTGTTCGATCACCCCCAAGGATATACTTCCTGCTTTTTAAATTTTGCCTCTGGCGTTGTCTGTGATATGCAGGATTTTTGTTCTACGATCCCCTCTCAAACTTCTATTCTGTTTAGTTTCGCCCAATGTTTTCTCGTTTAGGACAAACCCATTCTTTTATCTGGGGACCATACGCCGCTGAACATGGAATGGTATTAATCTGAAAATATCGCATTGAAGGTTCCATGTTCACCGCCATATGCATACCATCGTTTGGGATGGATCAAAATTGTACTGTTTATCGGTGTAAATTTTGAGTTGCGCTCAACCAGGGGCTAGGCGGCGTGGGCAGTAATAAAAATTTCCGTTGCTGCCCATGAACAGGCTCAATTAAACCAAGCCTGCAATATTTTCATATTTGTCGTGGTCGAGGGTCTTCAAAGTTCCCTTTTCATATATTTCTAAATATTTGTACAGAAAATTTCTTATAACTGTGTCTATAGTTGACAGAAAAGATAGTATATAAACAGATTTCCAACGAATGTCTTCTTTTGATAATATTGTGTTCCATTTTTCCTCTGACTTGGTCGTTTTATTTTGAGTTTACGAGTTATGAAGTATGTTATTTAATATTTTATTTGGATGTTTACATTTTTTTTTCAACCATGTGTGCGTTTATGTTACTATTTAATATTGTTTGGTCTGGCATTTTTATTTATTTGTTTGGGATGCTGGAAATAGTTTTATAATATTCTATTAAAGACTCTATTGTACATATTAAAAACTAGATGTTCAGCTTCAGTAAAAGGGTAAAAATGTTTATTCCCAAATTCGTATTATTGTTCTACAAATTTGATAATTTACTATACATTTCGTTATCATTATGGAAAAAGATTTATTGTCGATTTTAATGCCCGAATTATTCCAAATAATGTGAATGTCTATATGATTTTTATCTAAGTGTAAACATTTTACATCATTTCGCCATGATAACAAGACATCTTAAAAATTGTTATTCTTGCAAATTGTTTTCTTATAATACCATGTTTTGTATCATGTACAGAATTGTCGTTAGTGTTAATAGATTTGCTTTTTCCTTGCTTAGTGTGAGGTTGGTGCACCCTAGAACCTGTTTTAAACCCCCAGTGGCAAATTGTTTTGCTACTGACCGTTCAAAGGCGGTAACCCCTTAGGTTCTAGATTCCTATTTTGTGTTGTCTGTGGCGTCTGTTTTGAAATTGGCCTTTTATAAACCATGCTTTCTGTCTTCCTCTCTTCTTCTTGGCTGTGTGGGAAGGCTGTGTCTTCTGAATGTGGCAAATCCTGATATGCGTAATTTACTTTTTACTTTCTCCATCGTATATGACAATTAGAACATACGAAGATGAGCTGTGAGGATCAAGAACTAGCACAATGAAACGATTAAAAAGTTTATATGAAGTAACAAGATTTAGCATTAAAATGATTTCTAGTCCAAATTTTAAAACTAATTATACTAAATAAAATTGCTTGTCTTCACTCAGACTATATAACACAAACCAATGAGAATCACTTAAACTGTAACATAAATGTGAACCGTGAAATGTTAGAAATGACAACACAACCTTTTAACGTGTTAAGAAAACAGAGTGCATTTTGGTGTAATCAATCTAAATAATACTGCGTGCAAAAAGTTCCCTTTCCATCTGTTTTAGTACATATAATAAAGATGTTTTGTATAGAGCGTCGTCAAATGCGGAGAACGATTCACAAAACAATTTCATTTCAAATGTCCACAACAATTACACAGGTTATTTACAAATATAATTAATTTTTCGGATATAGACCGTCAAATTATAGTACATGTACCTTAGATGATATAAACATGATTAATGATCTTTTTAAATATGATTTGCACATGAACAAACAAAACAACAACAACAAAGTAAATACATAAACAAAAAACGTAAAAATAATATAGCAAAACCATCTATAATTTTATCAGTTTCAAAATTAAGGGATGATAAAAAGCATTAATATTTGTTTTGATAAAATATTGATTTTACGTTTTTAGACGCGGAATGTCCATCACGCCTGTAGTTCTAACACGTTCCGAATATGTCCCTGTGTCTTTGGTGCGTACTGGTTATTATTATGACTTACAATGTACGTTATATCTGTTGTCCGCTCATCCTGAAAACCGTCAATGCATAAAAAATGTGACACTTCATTAACGATTTATTGTGTCGGCAGTTATACAACAGGAAAATAATATAAACTCTCAAAATTACTATCGTTGATGTAATTATTGAAAACACGCGTCTGAATGGAGAGGCTTAGGGCTACACTGTTTAATGATTAACTTTCTTTAAATAATACACTTGCTAAGTAGCTCACTAAGAAAACCTTACATAATAGTCAGTGTCTTACATGTATCAGTTTTTGTGATAAACAAGTTTATTATAAGGCGATATCTCCCACATAACCTCCCAAGAAACTAAATAATTATATAAAAAAATTGTTTTCTTTTTTCGATAAAATACTTAAAGTTCATCTCTAAAATAAATGAAAAGGGAACTTTGAAAGCCACCAAACACGATAAATATGAAAATACTGCAGGCTCGGTTTGATTGAGCCTGTTCATGGGCAGTAATGGGAATGCATATTACTACCCACGCCGCCTAGCCCGGGTTGAGCGCAACTCAGTTATTACACCATTAAATAGTACAATTTCTATCCATCCCAAACGATGGTATGCATATGGCGGTGAACATGGAACCTTCAATGCGATATTTTCAGATTAATACCATTCCATGTTCAGCGGCGCATGGTCCCCAGATAATAGAATGGGTTTGCCCTAAACGAGAAAACAATGGGCGGAACTAAACAGAATAGAATTTATCTTAGAATGTAAATCCTGCATACATTGTATCACAGACGACGCCAAAGGCAAAATTTAAAAAGCAGGAAGTATATCCTTGGGGGTGTTGGACAATATCCAAATCTATATTGGCTGGAATATTGAAACCACCTATCTGTTAACTGGCCGAAATATTAAAACAAAAGTAAATTTAGAAGTACTATAAACATAGTACATAAGTATCGTGCTCGATGACCCTCAAAGGACGTACTTGATAACAGCACTGATTGAATGTACGGGGAGACTTTTTACAGCCGCCACACGGCACAAACAACGCTACTGTGATGTTGAAATAGATGAAAAGGGAACTTTGAAAGCCACCAAACACGACAAATATGAAAATATTGCAGGCTCGGTTTGATTGAGCCAGTTCATGGGCAGTAATTGGAATGTATATTACTACCCACGCCGCCTAGCCCCGTGGTTGAGCGCAACTCAGTAATTAACCATAAACCATTAAATAGTACAATTTCGATCAATCCAAATCGATGGTATGCATATGGCGGTAAACATGGAACCTTCAATGAGGTATTTTCAGATTAATACCATTCCATGTTCAGCGGCGTATGGTCCCCAGATAAAAGAATGGGTTTGTCCTAAACGAGAAAACAATGGGCTGAGCTAAACGTAATAGAATTTTGACAGGGGATCTTAGAATATAAATCCTGAATATCACAGACGACGCCAAAGGCAAAATTAAAAAAGCAGGAAGTATATCCTTGGGGTTGATTGGACAATATCCAAATCTATATTGGCTGGGATATTGAAACCACCTATCTATAAACAGGCCGAAATATTAAAACAAAAGTAATTTTAAAAGTACTATAAACATAGTACATAAGTATCGTGCTCAACGACCTTCAAAGTACGTAACTGATAACAGTACTGATTGAATGTAAGGGGAGAAATTTTACAGCCGCCACACGGCACAAACAACGCTACTGTGATATTGAAATAGATGAAATAGATAAAAAGAATGTAAATTATATATGTTATATATACGAGAAAACCCGCGCTATTTCGGGATATTATCTGTTGCGGAAGATTTTATAGCAAAGTCGGATATAGAGTAATGTAAATAATGTAACCTTTGCAAATAAATGAGTTTAGTTATCTGACATGTCTCAGTGCCATACAATTATTGCTGGATAATTGAATTTACGGTCACACATACAAAAAGATATCATAATGGAATGCTTATGACGTTGGAAACATCATAGAAGCAATAGGTCGTTTAGCAGTTTTTTTTAAATATGAATCCTGTGTATTACAGCGAACTTTTAAAACATTGAAGCCTACACTCAAGATGATTAATTCATCCGTGCGATATTAATTCGAGTGTTTGCAAAACAGTAGTGTCGGTAAACAATTATGACCCACGTATTATAAAAGTTCCGATTTGAAAACCAGCGAGCTAAAGTGAACTGCGCGACTGAAATATCGCTTGTGTTGGCACAACACGCCTTCTCATTGTTTTACTTGTCTTTTTTTGAAATGGATTTAATTATCGACGCATGCACTTTTTTCCTCTACATTACGGTTATGTGGGTTGACACTTTCATAAAATAGTCTATTGCTGATATGACTATTTCATTTTCTTTGCTGCAATAAGTATTGATAGACGGCTGTTATAAAAAATAATAATTATTATTGTTCGTGAGCGTTGATTGGTTGCTGTGTACGTCAATACAATACAATACAATACAAATTTTATTTATTGTCGGTATTGGTCAACATATAATAACATAAGCTATAAAGCTTTTGACCGACCAGGAAACTTGGCTATAAAAAAATTGCACCAGGAAGTAGAATGCAATCTTTTTTTTTGTTCTCGCGTCATTATTGATATCTGTATATTTAACGTCACTCGTGCAAAGCAGATATAAATTTTATAAAATTCCATTTACAGTGTGTGGGTTCGTATTTTTGGAGATGCATGTGTAAACATTTTAATGCGAGACCGAAGGTCGAGCGTGATGTGATTTTCATGCGCAATGAATTAAAAAAAACAAAACAACACTTCATACTGCATACTGTCATTATGTTCCTTTGGTTATATACCGTTCTCGCTCGAAACAAATTAAAAAACATATAACAGCGAAATTCCAGTCGATGACGTGTTTAATTATAGTATAAATAAACCTACATTCTGCATACTGTCATAATGTCCTTTTGTTATATACCGTACTCGCTCGAAACAAAGTTAAATACACTTAACAACGAAAATCCCGTCAACAAAGTGTTTTACTTAATTATGTACCCAACAAGAAAAGTTCTGCACACAAGTGTTCTTTTGCGTAAAATTTAAAATGTAACAAATAACTGGTATAAATTCTTACATTTATATCAAGATTAATTGTTTGCGGAGTTAAAAGACAAAAACGGAATAAAAATCGGTTGGTAAATAACCGTGAAATATCGGTTTGAGTATGACAGCGGTCAACAGTCAAAAGTTGCAAAATTTGCTGTATCAAGAGGTGTGAAATCTATCAAGTCACTGTTGTTTGTTTTACAGCAATTATAAGCATGCAATGTGCAGCATGAAGTACATGTAATCAGTGGGTGATAACAAGTTATTTCCAGATAACACTCAAACTTACGTTTTGATTAATTAAATTATCACATTGTGTCACTCACTGACCTAAAGGTATGTCATAACAGTTAAGTGATGATTCGAATAGGTTCAAATCTGTATTTGTAAGTCGTAGCATCTTTTTAAAGTGTATATTATTAAGAACAACAAAATGGCATTTAAAATCCAATCTTATTTTAGCAAAACACAACTGTAATTTAACTTAATTTATTTCTCACAGTCACCAAGGAATGTTTTCATTGTTAATTTGACCGTCATTCCAAATGTCTGACCACACCGGCCACATAGACGTCTTCTAAAGAAGAAAAAACACGTGCAGTTGGTCAGCTAGTTGACCTAACTGGGATTTTTGTTCACGAATGGAACCTAATTCCACTATTTAAAATTAGTCGGCTGATGAATTCCATGAGTCAATGCTTGGAAGAATGCCGGATTTATCGTTGTTGATTAACACACTATTAGTTTAGTTATTTTTGCAACTTTTGTGTAGTAACCCCCGGTGACTTTAAAAATGAATTGCATGTAAAGTACTGATCGGATTTTATTTCCGACTTGTTTACATTTTTATCTTTGAATTGCTTTTTTATATCATTTTGTTGTGTTAGGTTAAATGAAAAAGATATTTTATAAAATGTCCAAGTGTGTAGAACTTTTTTTGCCGAGTTTAGAATAATAACAAAAGAAAATTTATGAATGACGTTAGAATATCATAATATTTGTAGAACAACGACATAAATTTCCTATGTTGGATTAGGGTCCCGGGAAATTACGAACAGAAAACACAACGAAGTATGGCGTCGCATACAACACAGATACGTGTAACTGTAGAATTACGGCATCAGAAAAACACACTGTAGGGCATGTTTTCCTAATCTTGCAGATACACGCTGTATTATGCTAAAATCATTCAAAGATACATGTATATAATAAAACGGCGATACAATCATCCTGATTATACGCATTCATATTCTCTGTGGGAGTTTCCAGTAAACCTCGCTATGAAAAGATTGCATTTATGTTTTCGCGCACACACATGTATATGTTAAAGGAAACATTGGTAATATATTAATGGTAGTTTTTCCGTGCTGGGATAGGTGTACCAATGGTCCTTTCAACGCTTTGGATGGGTTACAACACGTGTTAAGAACAGCATAACACAAAACATAAAACCGCCCCACAAAGACAACTTGTATCAAAACATTTGGACTTCTAGCTTTTCAGAAATACTAATATGATGAACGCCATTATGTTACTAATATTATAAATTCGAACTGAAAAGAAAAATGAATGAACAAAAGGGAAAAAAGTAGTAATTTTATCCTAGTGCTTGCGTTTTAGTAAGATTATACATTGTAACATTTTATTTTTACTGGAAAAAAAAAGAAAATATTGAACCGATATTGACGCGTTGAAATACTTTTCAATGATTGATGTGTGTTTATTTCTGCGGAAAATAGCTATGGCACGTAACAAATGATTTTGTATTTTTCTGGTTTGAAATAAATCATCTGTGCATGATAGTTTGCAGAACGTCGACCGACTTTTGATTTGATGATCAAAAGATTGATGTTGCGGGCCGTCATCACTTTTTATTTTTAAATTAGCGGAAAATTACATAAAGTCCTTCCGCTATTGAAGATGCGTCTTCTCATCATCTTCGGCGGCTGCACTACGGTGACCAAAAGCTATAAATCCACAAGATCCGTTATTATATCGAGGGGTGAGAACGAAACGGTACTTAGTGATATTAAATTAAGAAGCAGATCGAACCTTTTCAGTTTTGTCACCCACTCGACATTACATGTATAGAAAGAATATTCAATAATACCTTTCGCCCATCCTTTTAAATTCTCAAAGCTAAATTTCCAAGTTTAAAGTTGACAATGGCATTTTCCTGCTCATCCAAAATGTGTTGTGACAGTATCGACGTAACTGACGTCCTGCTGCATGGTTATTGTGCTATTGCGACATTACAATTACAAGTAGTTTCTCCATAGAATTCTGAGGCCAACAAACTGAATATTTCAATAAAAAGTGCAAAGTAGAAATTTTACCTAATCATCATGAAACCATGCAGACCTCACATCCGATGCAATGTGCGTGATGTTTTCTTAAATTGTTAAATTAAATAGTGACAGGGCATTTGTTCTCTTATCTTTGGACGTGTAAATGCGGTTATCGACACAATGATCAAAAGCATCACTGTACTTCAGACATTACTTAATAGATCCCTATCGCTTCAGAACGGGAATGACACAGAACACTGTTTCAAACAGAGTTAGAGAAATGCCTGATGTTTCTGTAAAAATATTACACCTGGTCCATTAGATTTCGTACTGGAAAGTTAAACATAAAACGTTTAAATACTTTACAGAATATCGGTAAGCATTACTTTATATTATAATAAACGCAATTCTGATCAATATAAACACAACCTCAACGTCTATGAACACAGAAATCTGTGGTATTGAACTAGATAAAATAGGTACTTTTAAAGCCCCAGAACACGAGAAATGTTCAAAAGTTTGCAGGCTCGGTTTGATTGAGCCTGTTTATGGACTTAATTGAAATGCATGTAACTGCCCACGCTGCCTCGGCAAACTTGCGCGCAACTCATTCGTTATAAAGATATGTATCGTGCTCATCAAGTATAAAGAGCGTAATTACTGTAAACTATTACTATCCGTGATATTCACCTGTGCAGATATCGTGTTGCACTGAATCCAGTTATCGGCGTGGAAAGAAGAAAAGTTTTCGACAATGCAGATATGCTCTTCTTGTCGTTGGACCATACGCCGCTGAACATGGAATGGTTTTAATCTGAAAATACCGCATTTACGGTTCCATGTTCACCGCCATATGCATACCATCGTTTGGGATGGATTAAAATTGTACTGTTTATTGGTGTAAATATTTAGTTGCGCTCAACCCGGGGCTAGTCGGCGTGGGCAGTAATATGCATTTCCATTACTGCCCATGAACAGGCTCAATCAAACCGAGCATGCAACATTTTCATATTGTTGTGTTTGGTGACTTTCAAAGTTCCTTTTCATCTATTACAATGTTCTTAATTTTTGATTATATCAGTTATCATTGTTTATGACTGATGGAAAATAAAAACAAGTCTCTCCGTAGACTTTAAATAAGAGATTTTTACAGTAACAGCAGTTTGAGATCATTGAGCACGAAACATAGTATATAAAGTATTTATATACGAAAACATGAAGACTAATATTTAGGCCATATTTATCATTTTAATACTGATTTCAATATATCTGCAATCTATTAAGTGTTGTAAATCATTATAGTAAGATGATAGCTCCTTATTCTGAAATCAATGACTTTTTCGATTGCTACGATATCATATATCACTGATTAGGAGCTATTCTGTTTAGGTCTTTTGGGGGAAATGTTAAAATTGAGTAGCGTTTAGCTCCGGTCAAGGTTTCCATAAACAGTCTAAATCTGTCTAAGCCTGCGAACTATTTTTTTCGTGCTGAAATGCAATCAAAGTTCCGACTTAACTTATCTCATTTAGAAATTGGAACATATTTAAAAAATTACATGTGAACACTTGTTACTTGTTACAGGTGTGTCAAAAATCTACAAAAACGAACAAAAAAAAAAGATTATTGGAATGATGTGTTTTCCTGAATGTTAAATATGACATGACTTTTTCCGCAGATACCAATAGAAATCTGTAATGAAAATCGTTACATTCTCTTTTTCAACTGACAGCAGTTGAATCGAGAGCGATTGTGGTGTTAATAAAACTGTTTCTATGTAAAGATTGCATGTGTCAATTATTCTCAGACTGAGGATTTGTTCTCCTTTACACCATATCTTGCACAATAAGCTTACTCCGCTATTTCTGCACGAGAGACATAACCATTCATTTCCGAATAAATTCTATATGTTGGACTTACGCAATTCAATTTTGGATCTATATTCATTTTTAGCTAAATCCTGTAACGATATGGCCTACAGGCTTATAGAAATCTTTAAATTTGAATTTGAACAATATCAATATGTTGGTGTATAATAATTTGCTAATCACAATTTGTTTTAATTCGATTGAAATACGCTTTATCTTTTATAAGATACTAGGCATACTTTGTTAATAAGTTATTCTTAAACTAATTAGGAACAACCGACTTAACCTTAATGTCTTGGGGTTATATATGAACAATCTTATGATTTATTAAAATAAGACATTTTCGAAAATATCAGGAAAGATACACTAACATGCATTTAAATATTGAGAATTTTAGTGTTTATTTTAGGACTTTTCTGCCAGAAAATAATAAATCAGGTTATATCAGGAAACACATATGAGGGGTGATCCGAATATTCGCGGACAAGTGCTTTGTTTCATTAATTATTTTAATAGAGCAGTGCAATGTTAACACAATTTAAATACATCTATTATCTATTGATATACTAAAAGTAACAGTCTTAACGTGTTGTGGCTTCCATCGAAATGTTACTGTCGTCATCATGGTCCAACTTTTGCTATTTCCAACGGAAAATAGTTTAAAACATAATGTCCATGAGATCAAATTTTCAACATTTGTCAACCAAATGACATCTGACTTATCCACGAATATCTGGCATGATGTAAGTGAAGTCACTTCAAAGGTTGACTTCTAACATGTAAACATAATGTGTCTTCTGTGTTGAAAGGTGCTAAATGATTGAGCAAAGACCAGTCGTTAAATTTTGTGAGCGCAATGGGCTTTCAAAGAAGAAAACTACTGTCTTGATCAGCAAAGCCTATGGTAAAGCTGGAGTAAAGAGAACGGCAATCTACAAATGGTTTTGGAAGGCCGAGAGAACATAAGCGTAGCGACCGTCAAGCGTTGAAGACGTAATATTTACACTTCAACTTCGTCCTCTACGATAAAGTCTTATTCATCCAATGAATCATAATTTCTGATGGTAAACAGTGTGACGTATTATTTTAAAAGGCGTGGCTACAGTAGAGCCGTTCACAATTTATTGGATGTTGCACATATTATGACGTAGCCGAGCACACACGTTTTGCCGCGAGTTGCTGCGAAAAATCGTGGCGTAAATCCCTTAGTTTTCACCGTGGCTGTTCTAACAACCATTTGACAAAGCCGTAATATCACGGTTTTTTTTCTTAATTTCTGTATTAATGAGAGTATTTATGTGTGTAAATATAAGTTAGATTCTCTTAAGTACGCGATTAGCCCTTTGAGCATCACACACTTTAAATAACGCAACTGTGAAATGTATCAATACCGAAATCGAAACCGATTCAATCCTTAAGTCAAACGTCGCCGCCGTTAAGAAGTTGGATAATGATAGGTACATCACTCACTATTCGAGAACTCATTGACAAGACCGATTGTAAATATGGAATTATTTGAATGATAATTCATAAATAACTAAATATCAACTATGCAAGAGGGATACTAAAACTGTTAACTGATAATCAGAAGTGAACAAGAATGGGTTCATGCATTGCGTTTGAATACGTTTGAGATAGTGGAAGTGGAATTCGTGAGCAGAATAGCTACGGTTGATGAGACCTGGTTCAGTTGGTATACTCCGGAGACCAATGCAACGTAGAAGACCATCAGATAACCGTCTCCTGAAAGGTTCAAGCTAGGCCAGTCCATGAGGAAAAATTACTTTTGTGGGACCCACTTTGAGGATGTTAGTATACGTACTAGAGAGAACGCGCGTGCGAGAGGGAGTACAACTTGACCAATTAAAGGACAAGACTTAATAAACAATACATACTACATGAAACATATAAGATGCGAGATTTTTTTGTGTTTCAAACTGTAGATAATTAATTAAAAATGAAAAGTTGGACAGAAATATGACCGAAATATCCATTTTTATCAGGTCGTCGTTGTTTTGTTTTGTTACCATAACAGCTCAACAATTATCTCTGCAAAAAAGTAATATCATGGGAATTTACTGAGCAGACATTGACATCAAAAAACGCATCTAATGATAGCATAAAGAGATATTATCGTCCAAAGATGTCTACGCGTTTTGCTCACATGCCAAATTATTTGACAGCATTGATGTGTCTATTAGATAACCTTTGCATTGTGTTAGATCAAGAATTTGTATAAGCTATTTCCGTTTATTTCTGTTCGCCAAATAGCAGTAGGATAGAAGTTTTGTTGTTTAAATTTCGATCTTAAATGATATGGTGACATGAACATGATATGCGATTTTTCAGTTTTTATTCCTTATTCTGAAGCTCGCTGTGGATGATTACATATTTGATTATTCGTACGAGGTGTTATTGTTACGTTATTCATTTTTTTGTGATTATTATTATTCCTTGCTAAATTCTTTGAGAAAGATGTGTATAGCCACTATTTACGAACAGTTAACAAAACAGATGGTAACTTCAAAGCAACTGTCAATGAAAAACATCTTTAACACATGATGGATTAACTGTTCAAAGAGTGCTCCGAACTCGCAACTGTACGCAGGAAAAAGTTTATAAACCATCATTAATTTAAATTTACACGTACTCATCCGAATATAATACAATGTTGCAAGCACAAAGACATTCTATGTGCATTGTTAAGCAGAGTAAAGACACATCAGTGAGTGTAACCTTAATTATATATCACAGTAGCGTTGTTTGTGCCGTGTTGCGGCTGTAAAAAGTCTCCCCGTACATGCAATCAGTTCTGTTATCACTTAAGTCCTTTGAGGGTCGTCGAGTACGATATGTATGTACTATTTTAATAGTTCTTCTACATTTACTTTGTTTTTATTATTTCGGCCAGTTTAAAGATGGGTGGTTTCAATATCCTAGTCAATATAAATTTGGATATTGTTCAATAACCCCCAAGGATATACTTCCTGCTTTTTAAATTTTGCCTTTGGCATTGTCTGTGATATGCAGGATTTATATTCTAAGATCCCCTCTCAACATTCAATTCTGTTTAGTTCCGCCCATTGTTTTCTCGTTTAGGGCAAACCCATTCTTTTATCTGGGGACAATACGCCGCTGAACATGGAATGGTATTAATCTGAAAATATAATTGAGGGTTCCATGTTCACCACCGTATGCATACCATTGTTTGGGATGGCTCAAAATTGTACTGTTTATTGGTGTAAATATTGATTTGCGCTCAACCCGGGGCTAGGCGGCGTGGGCAGTAATAAGCATTTCCATTACTGCCCAGAAACAGGCTTAATCAAACCGAGCCTGCAAAATTTATATATTTGTCGTGGTCGAGGGTCTTCAAAGTTCCCTTTTCATCTATTATAATATTCAAGTATATGTAGCATGTCAATATATCACATTATCTGCTTTTTGAATCGCTCCAGTTTGAGATAATGGAACAGTGATAGAGTGATAGCTGTTAACTGTCTTGTTTGTTGACATTTTCTTAAATCGTCAAATAAATCCTAAAGGAAGCCAGGAAATTTCTGGCAATGCAGATCTGTCAAATTTAAACTTGGAACACACAGGAAATTGTGTAAATAGCATGCTATTATCTAACGATTGTTTCTAAAGAAAAATTACAACATGCAATGTCTGTATATGTTTGCCGTTTATATAATATTATGTAAGCCGTTTTGTCCCTAGATATAATTTGAACATTTTCACTAACTCAGCTCTGCCTTATCAGCAAATTCCATGAAGAAAACACAGAAAATGACGATTCTTGAAAATATTTTTTCATTGACTGTTTTATGCGAGTCGTAAGCACCGATTTTCAACAGTTTTCCAAGACATAATTTTATTTAGATGTTTACACTTTTTAATCTGAGGCTATAATAACAAACATTTGGTATTCTCAGTAATGTTTTAACAAGAAATATACGAAGCGAAATAAGCATATCATATCAGGAATCACCACACTCACAAAACACAGCCTCCCCACGCAGCAAAAAAGAAGAGAGGAAAAGAGAGCATGTTTGTCAAATTCAAAAAAGACACCACAAATAATTAACGCAAATAAGAGCCCTTGGGGTTACCGCCTTGGAACGGCCACACATAATTTGCCTCTGTGGGTTTAAACTAGGTTCTAGGGTTCACCGACCTCACACTTGCCCGGGTTCTCATATCAACACACAAGTACAAGTTGTCTTGGTGAAATCACTCCAACCCACCCATCAGCTCAACAATGTTGCACGCAAAAACACACAAACATATAAAACAAAAAGCTAATATCATTGCAAAATCAATAAGCTTACCGAGACCAGAGCTCCTGGAGTCAAATCAGAAGAATATGATGACAGGGATAAAAGAAACAAATCAAGATTCTAGGCTCTTAAACATGATTTTCCCATAAACCTTCATAAACTCTTTAACCCCTGCCACCGACGTGAAACCAAAGAGGTAAGCATAATAATCAACTGTAGATTGGTTAATCACCAGGCCTGTTGAGCGCTGTATAATATTATGTTGGTAACCTTTCTTTTAAAATTAACAAATGGTTTTTACAAATTACCGGGAAAAATTAGCATTGCCTTTTGTCGTCTTAAGTCTATAAATTAAATCTTGTGATACCGATATCCTTGTTTTAAAAGTTTTTCTGTAATGCAAAGATTACTTTTACTGAAATCATTAACATCATGACAAGCTCTAGAAAGGCTAACAAGCTGTGAGATATAAACCCCGTAAGATGTTGCGCGAGCAACATCTCCGTCTAAAAAACGGAATACTTACTATATTAAAGTTAAAACCATCTCTTTTATCATATATTTTAGTAGTGACGTATTCGTTTTGAATAGAAAGATTAAGATCAAGAAAGTTTGCTTGCTTATCTGAAGTATTTGCTTTATTAAGTTGTAGTTCATTACCTTAATGATAAATTTTATACAACAGTGATGGAAAATAAATTATTTTTTGTCTCGTATGCCAAATGTTAGCTTTCAGGAGCCAACAAAGACCTTTGATATTCTGAAAGAATATCTAATAGTATGCTGAATTTATGTTTAAGGGAAACTATCTCAAATAAATATGAATAATTTTTGCCTTTTGCGTTGTCTTTAATATGCAGGATTTATATTCTCAGATTCCCTGTAAAATTAATTCTGTTGAGTTCCTCTCATAGTGTTCTCGTTTAGCATACACCTTGTTTTATCTGGGGAACATACGCCGCTGGGCTCGAAATGGCATTAATTTGAAACTACCGCATTGAAGGTTCCATGTTTATCGCTTTATGCAAATAAATCATTTGGGATGAAGCGAAATTGTACAGTAACTGTTTGTTGGTGTAAAATATTGAGTTGCGCTCAACCGGGGCTAGGCGGCGTGGGCAGTTATATGCATAATATTATGTTTTTACATTGTGTCTGTTAAGACACGTTTGCTATTAATGTCCGAGTGCATATTACAGGCAACTCTTTTACCCGGGGCTAATCGGCGTGGGAAGTAACATGCATTTCCAATACAGCTCATGAACAAGCTCAGTGAACCGAGCCTGCAGTATTTTCATATTTGTCGAGTTCAGTGGCTTTTACAGTTTCATCTTCATCTATTCGATAATATTTAGACTTAAATTTATAAATTAACTATAGTGGTAAAAGATTGTGAAGTTCAAAGCTTTCTCTGATGACTATCTTAATTTTGTATTTGCTTTATTTAGCATATAAATATACATAGAACATGATAAAGTTTTCAAGTCAACATCATGCTTTTTAGTTAACTCCTTTAAAATGAGATTCAAATAATTTCCTCAACGTCTGCACTCATTAACGATTCACAGATTCTTTGCACTCGTTAATCCGGGAAAGAACCAAATGATTAAAAGCAAAAAATATGCTTTTACACAAGAAAGGTTTCGTCGTCTGGTTTGTGGAAATTTAATTGAAGTCATTATTGAAGCCATATTAGCTTTAGAAGTTCTTTAAATTATCACACGACGGTGCCTGTGGTATTAGAGTTTATAACTGTATATTGCCTTCAAATCCTGGTCAAGTGGCACGTGTTCATCGAATATGTACCTATGAGAGTACAACTTTGTTCGACTGTGCCATCGCCTTCTTATGTTGTGTGAATTTGTTTGTTTTCAAATTTTTCGGGTTATTGGGTAGGTTGAGTGTATAGTACTCAAAAGTTATGTGCACACTTAACAAATTCCTATTAACCCGTACAAAAAATGAATCTGCTTAGTGCAATTAAAAACAAGTTTAGCTCACTGGTACACAGAAAGCAATTCTCAAATGAATAATCATTGCATCCGCTATCAGTTGTGATCATTTTCGCATCTTAGGATCATCAACATTTGATGTAAATCTATAGGACATGTTGTGGTTTGTCATTCCATTGAAATAAAATAACTTCCTGTAGCTTCGTAATGGCCTGCTGGGCACACTCTTCTCTGTTTTATCGATAACGTGTTAACGTGGATGTTAAGGAGAAAATTCTATTTTTCTTACATTGGTTTGTGACAAAGGTTTATGAGTGGTCTTACGATTTGGAACGATGCAACTCTCTATGATAGATGTGTAACAACCTTTCCAAAAGAAAAATGTATTAATTTCGATAAAATAGACCGGTAATTCAGACACGTTTTTAATATTTCTGACCAAAGAAACGTGATTTCCGAATTTTGAAATTTAATTGATTTCTTTTAATTTAAGTTTTAGAGTTTTAATAAGTGGGCACTTATCAAACAAATGTATTTCTAATTTTTTTGTTTTTTACGTTCTTTTACGTAAATATTTAACGACATAAATGAGTAACGTCAACGTTCAACATAAGCAATGTTATCAATCTAGAAAATAATATCATTTGACTTTTTCGCATAACAATAAACTATGCAAAAATGATGCATTTCTTTTTCATTTACGAATAACATTAGGGTGTTTTTTTATAATAAATTTACAGTTTTGCCAGTTAAAAGCATTTTGACGAAACTTTCGTGGTCTTCAGTCGTCAAACTTTCCAGTTTTAAAATGTTGGTGAGTTTTTTTAGATTGTTAGGTGTCGGTGAACATGTAGAAAACAAAATTGGTTGTAAAAAAGGCAAATTCGATTGCCGCACGGGGATTACGCATAAATACGTTAAACAATTGCACCCTTTTCAAATAATTATTATTGTTTGATCTTATTTAACACAATGTCAAACTTTCTTTTAATTTTGATAATTTTACCTTGAGATATTCATCTTTAAAATTTGTGCACTAAGAACTTATGAAAAGTGTAGTCACCACAGCAAGTTGTGTTAATTCGAAAGAGATCTTGACGCGGATGTGTGAGGTTGGTGCATTGTGGAAGCTGACTTATTCTACGATCACAAATTAGATAAGCAATGGACACTTCATGGGTGGAAAGTCTTCCATTTGCTGATTGTTTACGTACTTTTGCAGTGTCTCTTTTGCATAAGATATCCAACAAACACAACAAATAAGAAAGGTATGGTTTGATTGAGCATATTCGTGGAAAGTAATGGAAAGGCGTTTTCTTATCTAACAATTTTTATGTAATATTCAGGTTATACGATATAATCAATAAATATTATATTATTCGCGACCAATTAATTTCCGCTATATTCACTGATGGCTTTGAAGCTTTGAAGCGTGATAACTAATTTGCACAAATACGTCTGCAATATTTCTATTAGTTTTGCTTACTTTTTATTTCGAATAGAATCTACATCTTTGACACAGAGATAGATGGTAGACTGTTCGTGCAAGTAATTTGCGCGCATTTATGTGAAAGTTTCTGCATTTGGGAAAGTTCGTACTAAGCTTTAAATTAACTGACTCAAAACAATGATGAAAACAATCAAATTACTGACAAACACAACCTCAGATTAGATATTTAATAAATAATCAATAGCTTCCGGTGAATTATCGCAGGATAATTCACGGGGCGGCGTTCAGATGCGTAAGGATATATCACGAGGGGCGTAGTGATATATATCTACGCTGCTGAATGACGCCCCGTGAATTATCCTGCGATAATTCACCGGAAACTATTGATTATTTCAATTCTAACACGACATATCTGACTGAATAAGCGAAATAATCATAACTCAATTTTAGCGCGTTGTAATAAACGCAAATGGGTTTTAAGGTCGGCAGTTAGTGTTTACTCCCTAAACATCTCCATAATTCAAATACTGATAATAATTAAAAGATTAAATAACACACTTGAATACATGTACATCCAACCGCGCATCCAGCACTCTCCAGTCGTCGTACGAACCGTATTTGTCATTCCAACGGTTTAATACTGCACCAGGAAATAAGATGTAAACAACGGAAATGACGTGATGTCGTTAAAATGGCGCGTTAACGTCACTTTAACGTTGCAGCAAAATAGCGGAAAATATTTATAGAATTTTATCTAAATATATAAAATAAACATTATTCTATTTCTTTGGTATCATCATATTACGCGCGGGTAAAAGTTTCGCGTATCATGTGCTTTCTTAAATGCGCGAAATTAAATCCCAGCGAAAAATACAATTGTCACCTGATAAATTTATACCGACCGGTATTTAGTAATAGCCGTGCCCACGCGCGGTGAATTATCGTGAAACTATTCACAGCAAATTCAATGGGAAAAACGTCAAGTCGTGTTAGAATAAATAATTTAAACTAAAATACTACTAATAAAATGAATGATAATTTAAAAAAGCTGTGTTATGGTCGTCCAACGATGTCACAAAAATACTGTTTATGTGTAAAATTGCAATACATTTTTAAGTTATTATTATTCTCTACATGTACGTATGGATGTAAAATATATTATATGGCTGCAAACCAGATATTTATCGTATACTGACACGGGTTGTAGAAAGCAACCAATTTCTCAGCTTCCTATAAATTTGATCAAAATTTTATTATTTGAAATCATGTAAATGAGCATGATCACTGTGATCATTAAATACTAATATGCAATACTTTATCTGCTTCTTTAAATGAAGTGTTTGCGTTGGCGTCATCTCTGGTTATCAAGTCGATAAAGTGCATTTACAACAAAGTTTTATTTTTGTGTCAGCTTTTCTTTGAGGGAAATTGTTATACTCCCTAACAAACCTGTACATATCAACTATACATTTGTGCACATATCGTTTAAATTCGTGGTAATAGATAAGCATACAACTTCTAACAGTTTTATATCTTTAGTTTCATTACATTATTAAAACAAATTTTATCATGCGTAAACACGTGTTCATCATACTCAAAAATATTATGTGTTTAAAGTACATACATATAGGTTTTGATACAATACTTAAGGTGAACGTGGAAATGAAAGCAAAAGATAAGAAACCAGGTTTTACATCATTTTCATATATGGACAGTTTAAAAAAAATCTGGTTTAGGTTTTCCTGTTATAAAAATGTATAACAAACAGTAACTTTCATTTTTCTACTTTGCAGAGGTGTCTCATAATGCCCTTTAAAGATTTGTGAAGTTTCATCATAATAGCCCCATCCTTTAAAAAAGTATTCTATAATAATGGGCCAAAAATGTCAGGAGTTTGACAAAAAAGTGTGACACTTTTAAAAATCGCATTTGTTCAGACCATCATTTTACAAAACGCTTGAATAAAGACAAGTTTTAGTGTTGTTTTATTAAAAGGGTGAAATATGCATCAACTAATGATAAAATTAAGCATATTATACTTCAAGTATTCAAAATTTATGCCATTAAGTCAAGCATGGTAGATAAGAAAATACCGCAAGAAAAGCAATACATCTTTGCTTTTTTAAATTTATAGGACTTTAAAGATTAATAGTACAAAAGAAATGTTTTTGTATCATCAATTTAAATGTTTCTAGATGCAATAATTATCATATTATCACCTTTATTGAAATTATATTTGTTTGCAGCTCCCTTCAGAAAATACCAGCTAAATTTGTCAGGAGTGTGACATTATGCACACATTGTAATATTCTGTCAACACATCATTTACATGAAAACAAGAGCATGTTTTTCCCAGAAGTCTGTGTCATGTTTTGTTAAATTGTGAGAATAAGGAATGGCCTTAGTGAAAAAATGTTTGAGTACACTGCACTTATATGGTTGTCACGAGTGTGACTCACTTTCTTAAAAATATGATTTTTATTATCTTTATGCGATACAACAAGTTTTAAAGCACTTACATGTTTATTTGATGCTTCAACATGTATTTTAACAGAAATGCACATTTAAATAATAAGAAACAGTAATAATTGTATTGAAAACACATAAATTAAAATACTTGTGATTTATTTAATGTTGGTCAATAAAGCTCCATAACACTTTTATTCTGCAACATATGAGTATTACTTGATTGATTTTGATCACTCTAAAGACTGTACAAACATATGGAGCAACCAGTTCGGACTTTTTATGAACTTAAATTCTTACAGTTTTTCACTTCACTTGCCTTTTGTTAAAATAGCCCAAATGACAATATCTCAGCAACCAGTTGACGGATTTAAAAAATCTTTTCAGTTCTGTACTTAATTTTAATAAGCAAACAATACAGAATAACAAGTTTGGAATTTTTATGAATTTTATTTTTTCACTATTTTTTCACTTTTCCAGCCATTTTGTTAAACAGCCCATATCTCTCTTTTCATAAAGAACGCGTTTCTTACATGTCACTTTAACACAAAGAACAATCAGAACAAGAGATGCATCTAGCAAGTTTACGTCACTCAATATTTGACATTCCGGTAAAGCGTGAATAAAAGTTGAATTTTAAAACAGTCAATCTGTAAGTCAACATGTATAATTATAATCATGGTGTGCTGACTTGATGGTATATTAAAAGTAAATAAGCTTTCAAGAGAGATTTCGTTTTTGAGAAAATGGAGATATATCAGCAAGTTCAACTTAATGCAGAACAAACAGTATTAAGGTGATAGAAAATCTACTTGTGCACGCGATATTGTTATTGACAGATACACAAAAAACCTAAGATGGGAGTAACGTGGAAGGCAACGATAAACATATAAAAAGACTATCATAGAATACGAACTCTTCATAACATCAATTTTCGTGCAGGATAAAAGGACGTTTTCAATCTCTTTATGCAAATGTACAAAAGGAAATCAGCAATCTTTCAATCTAATAAAATTTAAAGTGCAAACATTCACGTTTATGTAACTTGGTTAACACTGTAACAATTGCAATTAATCGAATTCTACAGAATGATGTAAACAAACAACTTGGTACATGTAGTTAGTTTGATAATCAAAACAGGATAATTAGCAATATAAAGAAAACAACCATTTCATTAACATGGATTGCAATGAGAATAATAATTTCAAAATGTATAATGAACCCTGATATTAAACACACAATTAATTATTGGTTAAAAATTGATAATAACTATAGAAAATAGACATGCCTGTGACACATTTCCCATTCGCGTGATCTCTACATGAACATAGAACTAGAACAGTGTCGAAATAACAGCCATTCGGACACCAGAACAAACCATATTAAACACTTGGCATCTTTTCCATCTAGACTCCAAGTAAGCGTTTTGCAAATACCCGACGCATTATGACGCTCAGACACAATATTGCACTTTAATGACTTATATCGTTCTGTCAAGTGTCATGGTTTTGTGAAAATTGATACGGAAGTTTGTGTAACATAATGTTTACCGGCATTTTACCCATGTTTTCGTTTGTACACTGAAATGATTTTTATGCATAGAATGTACACATGATTTAAATTTAAATTGCGTTTGTAATGCATAGGGTATTCGGAGTCTTTAAAAAATGGCTAAGAATAACACGCTTTGTTCAAATAAAAAACATGGAAAACGGTGTAGCAAACCTGAAAGGTCAATTAAAACGTCTATTCTTCTTCAAAGAAACTTTATCCAAGAAAATGAAGGCGAAAAATAAATCCATGCTGAAATGCTGGTTGGAATAAATATACATTGTACCAAGTTAAAGAGGCGTATTTTATATACTGATCATCTGTCAGTATTGCAATATATTTTAATTGAAAACACATTTAGATACTTGCAATAATGGTCTGTTGGACGTCCACTTGCTTGTAAAAGATTTGAGTTCAAAGTTCTAACAGAAACATGCACGTATAAATTCTAATACTGAACTATTGTTTATTCTCTTATCATCTTTGTCAGTTTTGTTGTTCAACACATTTTCCTACAAGCATTCGCTTCTCATAGAAAAATATAAACTTGCCAATTTGTTTTCTCAACAAAAGTCTACTGGGATGTCATTTGGCGCGTGCTCCATGACGATGCCTAGTCTAAGTGCAATTTCATATGTAATTCAGTGCATTGTTAGAAAATGAAATCAACAACTGGTAAACATACGAATTATTAGATCTCACTATTGTTTTTGAAACATTCCTATGCTTTCATATTATCAATCTCCGGGGAATATTTGGCATAATGCCACTCAGCTTATCTGAACCATGTTAGGTGTCTTATGACGTCAGCGTGTCTGTGCCGAGGTTCGTTTTTATGTCATGTATCCTCAAACATTATACGAATGTATTCATGCACGGCGACAAAACACGTTCTATTCATGTTTCAAAATAATTATGTAAATTCCATCGGGAAATGTTTGTAACAGAACGAGAACAAATAATTCATCTCCACATATAGATAAGCAAAGAAAATATGTAGTCGAAAAAAATAGTTACTTAAGAATATGTAACCTCAGTTTAAGTCTTGCAACTTATGATTATTTTAACTGAGTGGTTTCTTAATAAAAATTCAAACAAACCGCATTAAAACATTGAATACTTAGTTATCTGACGAATAATACGTACATGTACATTATATTCAAAGAGAAATTTGAAAGCTATCGATAACAACAAATATTGAAACGAAAGCAAAGTTTTCACGTTCTTTTTAATGTGAACGTATAATAATAAACATTTGATTTAATAATATCTTATATACAACTAGTTTTTTCTTTATCATGACCGAATCAAAGATCTATGTCTTAACTCGCTCTTGTAAAAGGAAAAAGAGGTTTTTGTAACTGTCGCTAGCTGACAACTATTTATTCTGTGTGAGGGATTTAACCGTCAAAACCAACAATATCCATAAATTGTAACTTCCTCTCATGATGATTGTTTCGTACGTTATCACTTTAACACCGGGGACAAAAACATTTCTGACTTGGATGAGATCGAAATTGGAATGTCCTAGAAGCTGATATTTACTCGCCGATTCATGGCCAGCCTCAGCATCAAAATGGCAGCACTCGAAAAACTCTTTATGTTCGAACAATCAGTAAATTCCAGTATAATCCAATAATCCAATACTTTCTTGCCCCAAAGTTATTTCAATATTGTCAATTGACGTCATTGATCGATATTTTTATAAGAGTGTCTCGGCTATTTGCAAAACGAAAATATTTTAAGAAGTATTTTCGACGATTCCGATGATTAACTGTTGTTTGTTTTTCTTTTTGGCAAAATAAATTTTAATATGAACTAATTTTATTTAGCTGATTGATGTTGGCTAAACTTGTTTGACTCGTTGACCTTAAAAAATATCCGGGTATGGTGTTTTTTTTCTCCTCCACCCCTCTCTGTCCATTTTCCTGATTAAGTTGATTTTGAAGAGAATGGCTGCCTGGGTTTCGGATGCTCGGGATGTGATGAAAGTTAATAAATTAAAAAAATGTCCCTTTAACATTAAACACGCTAAATCAATAAAATAACCCGAGAGACCCTTTATACAATTGGCATTGCTATGTTAAAAACGTAAAAGAAGATAGAGGGGTAGGATGAATTGATATTGAGCGAAAACGACGCTGGTAAGGTATACTTTTCTTGATATCAAACGATTTGTCGTAAAAATTTTAATCAAAAGAGTTAAAAAAATCAAAATTTAAATTTGCAGATTTTTTTATAATCAACGAAAACCGCGATTTTTTAAGCAAAACGCGACGCCATTTTGTCTCTGAAAACGGACGTTAAAGACGCATTAAATTTGTAAAACGTGAGCCACGGATAAGAAAATTATATGTACATGAAGTAATTTGTAAGACGGACTAGGTGATGAAATTTCATAGCAATCAACGTAAAATTGGCTGAAATATCGGCTTTAGTTGCTTGAACGCGGGAAAATTGACAGATGTCTCAAAAGTGACGTTAGTGGCATACTTTGAAGGCTTCTAGTTTCGAAACGGCTAAGAATACTAAAAAAGTAAACACACATCCAAATCAGGCATATGCTCAATTATATGTATGCGAAATTTTGTGAGGAAACTCGAAAAAAAAATTGAGGCGCGTTCCACCTTAATGATTCTTTGAATTTCGAGCCAAATCTATTAAATGTAAATTAACGTATCAGTGCTTTATTTGAAAAAATAAGTCAAACTCGGTTCGATGGCTGTTACATGGTTGCAGTAGAGAGAATACAGCGGATACGCATGTTTATAGAGGATACATGTAGGTGACCACAGATTACAGTTGATAGCAGATAGGGGATATACCGATTATTAAGAGAAGGATTCCTAAGAAAGAGATGATAACAGATACGGAGGAGAGAACATAATATCTTACATAAGGGCTATGATAGAGCGAAAAAAATATCCTTTAATCATTTATAGAGATTCAACTTCGTTTAACCAGCAGACAATTCAAATATCAAGCCTCGAGCGTCGTTAATAAATAAAACGCAGAAATTATAAGCTGAAAAGTAGCTTAGTTGATGCATAACGCAAGCACGATGTCGAGTGTCCACTTAAAGATCATTGAGTACCCGCCCCTTCGGCTTTGCAATGCTCTTAGCCTCTTATGTTTTATATGTTAGTGTGCTTTTGCATGCAACATTGTTAAGCCGATAAGTGGGTTGGAGTTTTTTCACCAAGACAACTTGTACTTGTTTTGTGATATGAGAACCTGTTGGGGCAAGTGTGAGGTTGGTGCACCCTAGAACCTGGTTTAAACCCCCAGTGGCAATTTGATTTGCCACTGACCGTTCCAATGCGGTAACCCCTCGGGTTCTCATTTTTGTTTATTGCTAGTGGTGTCTTTTTTGAAACTGATCATTTTATTAACCATGCTCTCTCCCCCTCTCTTCTTCTTGACTGTGTGGGGAGGCTGTTTTTTCTGAATGTGGCGATTCCTGATATGCATATTTCACCTTTTTTAACAGAATGTTAGTTCTCAATTTCTTCAAAAGTTTGGCTCTGTGCTTATTACAGCATCGAATGATGTGATTTTGACAGAATAGAATGATAATACGACTGGAACCGTCAGTTAAAAGAAATATCTTGTACGAAAAAGACAGGTTTATACTTAATAATGTTCTGCGCTTTCAATCAATGTTTAACTCACGTAATTACGAAGATTATTAAATTATTGCGAGAATCCGAATGAAAGTCGCCTAATGCAATAAAAATAACTTTTCAATTTCAAATATTCATTATGATTGCCGAAGGACATCTAAATGGATAAGACTGAAGCAAGAACTTGTTAGGAACTAGAAGATGAATGTTTTCTCAAGGATCTAATCATTTCTGAAGCATTTCTTCAATACATGCATCTATCTGCAAGACACCATGTATATCTGTAAATAGCACGAACACAAGACAATTAAGTAAGGGTTGATTTGGAAACAATTTATTTGTCGTATGTACACGTGTTCTTGTAATAAAATTTAATATTGAAATAAAATGTTTTGAAGTTTATGTTATGACATTGAGTAAATGCAAGTATTTAAAAATACATAAAGCATATAAACACAGTACAATGAACGTTTAAGGTTACAACATAAAAGCAAGATACACGATATACTGACGCACGATAAACAATACACGGAAACATGACACACTATATAAGCACGACACACGGCGCACGATGTACTTTGCACGATATTATGATTATGATTATTTTCTTTCTGTCATAACAACAAAAATAGAAGGATTTTAAGTTTTATTGCGAACATTAATTAACACAATTAAACTGTTATCGAATGCACGAAAGATGCTATTTAGCTATACACATAATATCCACGTTTACAGCAACAATGTGGTAAAAATAATGCCCTGGCTTTATTAAGATCAATTCTTCAAGTATAATGTATAAAACAGCTTTCGTCAAGGACATGTGCGAAAGTTTAAGGTCATTTACAGAAAGTTCAAATAATGTTGTCTTGTTTTCATTCATTAAATATGGAATAAATTCAAATAAATATGAATAAAATGATCACCGGTCGGTTTTCCAATGTGTTATATATTTTACTTGGTGAATAGGGTACTTGTACGTATTCATTTTTACCGATACAAAAACAAGTTTTAATTAACATAATATTGCAGATCAGGTTAAATGCTACAAGTACATGTATATGTACAAAATAAACATATACTTCGTTTTCCGTTAAACCTTCCCTCTTGAATCATGACAATAGAACCTCCAATTGAGGTCTAGTAGGAGTAGTGTTAAATAAATAGGTATAAAATAGTTACATAATAGTGTTCTTGGCAGGTGATGGATTGTGAAAATATCTAAGTGATAGACATCTTTTGAAATATATTTGGAGTCATATTGCATGCTTTCCATATGTGCCATATGTTACAGATAAATGTCAAGGGGAGTTAGTTAAATGTAAATATGCAACCTTACGTCTCGTACAATAACCGTACGCAAGTTTTCTTAATCTGTACGATGATTCTGATTTTATTTGTTATTTTAACATTGATCATTATTATTTTATTTGTAATCGATATAAATAACATGCTGGCTTTCTAAATTTTGAAAACCAACCTCTGTGCTCGATTTGTTGTTTATATTCCTGCATCGTGATCTTTCTCTTTGAACTAAAGTGTTCAAGACAGCGACAATAGATACGTTGTGGGTTAACACTTATTCATGTCTGTTCATGTGAGAACCTGAAGAGTTCTTAATATAACATTGTAATAATAATAATTTCATGCTCCATTTGGATCTTCCCTGAATGTCGAACAATTGTTACTCAATCAATCTTCTCTTCCTCTGATGTTTGTGATTACATTAAATGTTTTATTTGCCACTTATAAAATTTATTTACAGGAAGTTCAACTATGAATTTATTTAAAACCAATACATATCACTTTTAGTTTGTTTAATGCTTGCGAAGATATGTTAGTGATTTGGCAGATATATATCGCAATGACAGCCATGCGATGTTCTAATTTCGTTCGAACATAACTTGCTTTCGCTGGCGAGTAAAATAACGATTTCTTTTTTTGTTTCTGAAAAGCCTTAGAATTGGATGTAATGATTCGATAAGATACGAGGAGGGTAGAAGACATTCTTTTTGAAGGTTGTGTTTTCTAGAAAAGGCTATTCCCGAAATTGCTGAAAATGACACGATATTTATCTATACATATCGCACGGAAGGTTCCATGTTTTACTGTTTTATGCATACTATAATTTATGAAAAAGGTACTAGTTATTTGTTAGTTATTAAATGCAGTAGTTTCCTATTTGTTGTTTTCGATGGTAATGAAAGTTCACATTCCGCTTTTTCTCTATTTGATTAAGAGTCCCCAGACTACACGCAGTCTTTTTTATTAACTTATACATCAGGAAGGTTTCAAAGAACATCCAGTTTCTTGTTGAGGTACTATCATCCCGGTTGCATAACCGGCCCTAAAATATTATCCTTGGTAGCTTGGAAAACAAATTGTGTTTAAATGAAATAATTGCACATAACGAATTTGTTTAATGTGTCAAGCAATATGTGTTCACTTTCATAAATATAATTATGCCCCCATTCGAAGAAGTGTGGGTTTATTGCTTTGCCCATGTCGGTCGTTCCGTCGGTCGGTTGGTCGGTCGGTCGGTCGGTCCGTAGACCACATCTTGTACGATCAATAATTAGACAACGCTTAGACATACAGTCGTCATGTTTGGTGTAAAGATTTTTCTTGATGAGTATATGAGTCCTTTGATTTGGAGGTCAGTAGATCGAAGGTGATGGTCACAGTGACCTTGAATACAAAACGTTTGTCCAGCCAATAAGTAGACAACGCTTTGAAATACAGTATTCATATATGGTACGGAGGTTGGGCATGACCATTAATTTAGAAAAACCCTTAGGCTATTAATTTCTAGGTCAGTAGGTCAAAAATCAACACAAAAACATTGTCCAGTCAATTACTAGACAATGCTTTCCCCTATGTTCCTTTAATTTGGTATGAAGGTTGGAGATCACCTGAAGATGCCCCCTATTGATTTTCTGGTCAGTAGATCAGTAGGTCAAAGTGAAGGTGACACTGACCAACAACACAAAACACTTACCATTAACTACCTAAGGATTGAGCCTTTGATCCTCCAAATCAGAACTGAGGTTTGTCATCACATGTACATGAATTCTATACATTTTCAGGTCAGTAGGTCAAAGGTTAATGTCACAAGTGGCCTCACAACAAAACCTTGTCTTGCCAATAACTAGACAATGACTTGGGAGATCAATAACAGACAGCAGTTTACTATCCATTTGGCTTTTTTTTTGGGGGGGGGGACATGTTTTACAAACATCTCTTGTTTGTTAAATTTTCTTGCATACGAGATCATGTAGGAAATTTCGATCCTACACACCCATGTAGAATGAGGGTTGCTCCTTATATGACGTCACTACGTCTTACGCAGTTATGAATGAACGGTGGAATGTCTGGTATATCACTCCGCTACTATAAAACAAGTAGTGCAATGAAAACTGTACATGAAAATACCCCCCCCCCCCTTTCCCCTAAAAAAAAAGGGTTTTAAGAAAAAGTATCGTGAAATATGCACTTAATCGGTAACTCGGCAGAGACTTGTTACCGCCCTTATGCATATTTCACTCGGGCAGGATCACGCGATCTTTACCCAACACATGTGAATGATACTTTTAATCATGCATGAGTAATATTATATTCAGTTGTAAATAAACTTCCTTATTTGTTAGCTTATCTTACGAGCTATTCTTAAATGCGATCTCACAAATGTTGAAAGTTCACAATATTATCATGATCACTCAATAGAATTAGTTGAATAAAATATCTTATAATTATTGATTTTCCAGTAATATAAAGTGCAGCATTTATAATACAATATCATAAGTAATAAATGAAAAAAACACAAACAAACACGCACGTATAAAAAGTATTATCGCGTTCTTTTATACGTTCCTTGAAAGTTTTCTTCTTATAAATACTTATATTCTTTAATAAGTTCTGTTAATATAATTCGTGATAAAATCTGAATGATCTTGTATGTGTGTAAATCAGTATATACGTCGCTTTAAAATGGGTGTCTTGAAAGATTCTAAACATTAGTTTTTCAATACTGATCCATTGTGAAAACAGCGCATGCGTTTCTATAAAATAAATGTACTGTGCTGAAACTACATTTCTTACGGAACTATACTCAAGCCAAATTATATAACAAAATATATAAGAATACTCCTTTATAACTACAGAAAAGTACTTAGTTTACATATTTTTTGTGAACTTTCTTCGTGCGACATTTTATTTAACACTTTTTTTTACTGATCAAGACAAAATTAATTAGAATAAACACATATTAAAATATTTGGCGGCCAAACAACAATCAAACGACTTTCATGTAAATGCACGGGGAAACGCAGACTCGAGAAACAATAAAAACACTCACAAAATATTGGGATACCGAGTTATGTTTAAAGGTGTCACAACATATTAATACTTGTTGCGTACAAAAACAGTACACATATTTTGATCTGAAAGTGTGAGTGTTTTGAAAGATTTTTTTTATTATCTGTCTTGTTGAGCAAGGATCATTCATTTTTTGAATAATGATATATATACATATATAATTGATTTTTATTTTCTTTAATTTTAGATCTCTATAAAACACGGGTTGAAAAATGTGCTATTACAGGAGTGATTGTACACTGCAATGATATTTTAATTAAATCTTATTATCGGCGATGAAACAATGTAAAATGTAAAACGTGTTTTTCTTAATTTGTTCTAGATTTACCAATAATATTGTTATAAAATTTACATGTGAAGCAAAAATAAGCCGTCGTCAGAAATACTGTATGCAAATACTCGAGAACAAGTGTTAAATATAAACGACATTCTTGAATGAACATGTGTTGTAAGTGTATAAAGTGGATTGTATGAATTTTCAACTTCATGTTACATAAATTTTTATTTTATAGGTTAGTGTTTCTACAGGTGGAAATTCAGCTTTGATAGCCCCGAAAACGACACATATCAAAATACTGCAGGGTTTATGTGATGGAACATAATTATGAGCATAAATTGAAATGCATTATTTAACTTACCGTCCACGTCGCCAAGCCACGGGTTGAGAGACACTCAGTATTTTCATAAATATATATCGTACATGTATATAGCGCTTGATCGGTCTTCATGTGGTTTTTGAACGATCATATCAGCTGAACTTAATAAATATTTTGTTTAATATGCTTAAATAAAGAAAAAATAGAAAAAGAACTTTGAAAGTATCTGAACAGAGAAACTGAAGGTCATCGCCTTTGAACAGTGGGAAGCATATCTTTAACCATTGAAAATGGTTATGTCACAACTAAAATTTATGATAAAAGAGATGATTTTAATTTTAATATAGTACATTTTCCGTTTTTAGACGGCGATGTTCCCCGTGCAACATCTTATTGGGTTTATATCTCACAGCTTGTTCGCTTTTCAAGAGCTTGCAACGATGTTAATGATTTTAATGAACGTAATCTTTGCATTACAGAAAAACTTTTAAAACAAGGTTATCGGTATCACAAATTAAGGATAACCTTTTGCAAGTTTTATCGCCGATACCCAGATTCAATTCATAAATACAGATGCAGTTTAAAATCACTTTTGCAACAAGGTATTTCACAGCCAGAAATCACTTTTGCAACAAGGTATTTCACAGCCAGTCTCTTATGGAGATTTAATTTATAAACTTAAAAAGATAAAAGGCAGTGTTAATTTCTCCCGGTTATTCGTAAAAACCATCTGTAAATTTAAAAAGAAAGGTTACCAACATGATATTTTACAGCGCTCTGCATGCCTGGTGATTAACCCTTCTACAGTTGATCATTATGCTTACCTCTTTGGTTGCACGACGGTGGCAGGGATTTAAGAGTTTATGAAGGTTTATGGGGAAATCTTTTCTTAAAAGAACCTAGAAGCTCGACTTGTTTCTTTTATCCCTGTCATCGTGTTCTTGCTGATTTTAATCCAGGAGCTCTGGTCTCGGTAAGATCATTGAGTACCCGCCCCTTCGGCTTTGCAATGCTCTTAACTTCTTATTTTTTATATGTTTGTGTGCTTTTGCATGCAATATTGTTAAGCCGATAAGTGGGTTGGAGTTTTTTCACCAAGACAACTTGTACTTGTTTTGCGATATGAGAACCTGTTGGGGCAAGTGTGAGGTTGGTGCACCCTAGAACCTGGTTTAAACCCCCAGTGGCAATTTGATTTGCCACTGACCGTTCCTAGGCGGTAACCCCTCGGGTTCTCATTTTTGTTTATTGTTAGTGGTGTCTTTTTTGAAACTGATCATTTTATTAACCATGCTCTCTCCCCCTCTCTTCTTCTTGACTGTGGGGGGAGGCTGTTTTTTCTGAATGTGGCGATTCCTGATATGCATATTTCACCTTTTTATGACAGAGTAAGTTAGTAGAAAAAACAATCCAGCAATCTGCGTATCGTAGGAGTTGCTTCATCAGGAAGGAAAACACTTAATACACACAATTTCGTTTAACGTTTAGATAAAGGAAGCAATTTTCGAGAAACTATTTACAATAAGAGAGTTGAAAATTGCTTTTCTCAAGTTTTAATTATAAATACATATCAATAATCTCCTGGTTTTATCTTGTTGTCGCTAATTACGAAGAATGTTGCAAGCAACTTGAGGTAAATAAAAGCATCAATGTGGCAGATTGCGAATCATGAGTAATCACTTGCATTCACAAATTTTCACAAAATTAGGTCTGATTGAATTCTGGAACACCACTTAATCTCTTCGGCGTTAAAATTGATGTTGGTAACGACGGTACCTAACTATGCGTATTCCAAGAAATATATTTATATTCATGCAGAGCGATGTTAACTATCAGCAATCAATGAAACCATAAATAATATTTCTGGAGCTCTAGGGACAATAAATACGAATTGGAATGTCTGGTGCCCAATGAAAATTTTCATTAATGCAGTGAACCGGTGTTGGTCAGCCTTGATTTCACATGAGTAAATTTCGTTATACTCATTTTATGAATCAATCAAAGCTGCTCTCTCTACAAGAAGTGACAGTTTATAACAATACAATGAGGCTGCGATAATCGTAATTGGACAAATGTACATTAATACACTATTTCGGAAAACCGTCTCGTAAACGGTAACTATATAGATTAGAATACAAATTAATGCTTAATGAGAAACAAAATGCCTGCATTGAAACATGCGTTTCTATGTAAAATGTTATATAATGTTAACAAAATTCTCAAGTTAGATCATTTTGCTGGAAAGGTGTCTTATTATAATTTCAGATCTTTCAGACGCTATCCCTTAAATGTTCACTTACTTTTGACATGAGCAATGTGCTTACTTTGTTATAGTGTACAACAATCTATGAAAAGAGAACTTTGAAAGCCAACGAACACGAAAAATGTCAAAGTATTGCAGGCTCAGTTTAATTGATCATGTTCATGTGCAGTAAAGAAAAACTTTACAACTGCCTAAGCCGCCTAGTCCCAGGTGGACCGCAACTCAATATTAACACCAGTAAATAGTAATTTTGGTCCATCCTAAACGATGGTTTGCCTATTGCGGTGAATATCGTAATCAGCTACTGTATAACAAACATTGAATTCCCACAATGAAGTTCTTGAATTTTCTCATGAGAAAAATCTCTTCACAGAAACTTAATGTTATTTCAATTCTTCAAGGTATTTAAACAATTCGCATTTAAAAACATTTCAAAACTATTTTGAAATACCACATATGGAAAAAGCAATTATTTGAGTTGATTTGGTTTAAATTAGTTTTCAAGATTAGTATTTATAAAAGTTAAATAATGATTTATCAATAATCTAAATCAACAACAAACTTTTCAATTATCATATTCATACAACAAAAATAAGTTGTATACCAACGATTGACTGAAAACTTAAAACATTTCTTCATACATTCAATTATCGCCACCACTCTGTATGATTTTTTGTAAATACCATATGTTTCTAAAATTAATAAGGAATTACGTACATACGTGTATCAGCGTACATACGTGTATCAGCGTACATACGTGTATCAGCTTACATACGTGTATCAGCGTATCATCAGTTTTCAACACTATTGCGACTTACACGTAGCCGATATCAAACTATGATACCAATACATTACAATAATACATTGTTTGAAAACAAACGTTATTGTTTGCTATGTTTTGTCAACGACTTTTCTTGAAAATTGTTTTACCACTGACCGTTTCAAGGCCGTAACCCATCGGGTTCTCATTTTTGTAAATTGTGGTGTCTGTCTTAAAACTGGTCATTTCAAAACCAGTTCATGCTCCCTCTCCCTTTATTCTTCTTTGCTGTGTTGGGAGGCTGTGTCTTATAAATGTGGCCACTCGTGATTTGCATATTAACAATCTTGGTTTTTTTTATATTTTTTTCATTTGTTCTAACAACGTTTCCTTTAATTTGATGTTCGGTATTACATTTTAAGAAATTGATATCTCCATGTTTTCTTGACTAGTAATAATCACTGAAAATACCATACGGACATTCTTCGTTGTATACCCAGAGAATCACATGACTTTCTAACTATATACAGATGCGTCTCGTTAAACAAAAAGTTTTTGCTTCGTAGTTGCCGATTATTCGCTTCCCAATTTATGATTTTCCAGAATCTATTAATAAGAATTTGAATCAAGTTAATGCCATACTTCTTTAAATATATCTAAGACTTTAGACTTTCTTGTTCACAAATGAAAGCGAATATGAAAACAAGGTAAGCAATTTAAAACTCAAAATTAACATTGAAGACAGTTTCCAGTTACAAGAAATTTTAGTCGTCTTTTGGAGAACGCGCCTATTCGTTTGCCTAGGCTGAAATGTTTGATCTCTTTAGACTACACTGCATTATCTTTTACCGTGTATTTCGCACAGCACGTTACGTCTGATTATTAGGCTTGTATTGATATTTTCCATTAGGTCATTCAAAAACCTTTCAAAGAAAGTACTTAATTACTAAAGTATCATTTTGACACTTTATTTATTTTGCGATAGTTTGTTTTATGAATAGACTCCTCATATTTGCACGCTAGCTCTTACATCGATAACAGCATCACATACCAGTCAAGTGCAATACCTTGCCAATCGCATGTACTAAGAAAACGACATAAAGTATGTATTCAATTTGATAA
The DNA here is from genome assembly GCA_038501625.1 of Corbicula japonica. NCBI lineage: Eukaryota > Metazoa > Mollusca > Bivalvia > Venerida > Cyrenidae > Corbicula > Corbicula japonica. The sequence continues at coordinate 8,002,135 of JAZAYU010000022.1, read as the reverse complement.
AATATTTGGATATGAAAACCTCAGATTGGTCGTTCGTATGAAATTAATATGAACGATTTTGGACTTCTGCTTTACATTGGCTGCAAATGTATGAAAAATGTAACACTGAAAGACACCTTAAACGACAATAAATAATTGAAAAGTTGAAGCTCAGTTTCATTAAAACTATTACTGAGCAGTAATGGAATGGAAAGCAATGACTTACAGCCTTGCCTACGCTTCAGTTTAGCGCGAATATATATCTGTGCAAGTAAAAAGAATACGTTTTGACTCTATATAAGGGATAATTTGCACAATTCTGTGAATACCGGTATTGCACGTTTTGGTTTGTAACTTCAGCTAAATACTATTCCATGAAAAGCAAAGTATGGACCCCCATATATTAGAGTGGATATGAGAAACTACGTGCATAACAAAACATAACAGAATGTGACAAGTAATGGAGGAATATAAATTATGCATTAAGTAGCAAGTGTAAAAAGCAATAGCAGACTATATATTCTGGGATGACTGAATAATAATATAAAGCGATACTGGCACGGATATTGACCCCGACATATGATGTTCAATCGTGGAAGCCATAATATTGAATAAAAACTAATTTTCGTTACTGTTTACAAACCTATAGCTTGCTAAACTATCATAGCCTACAACGAGAGCCGAAAGCAACGTCGTCCACATTGGCACTCATTGATGACTGTTCGAATAGTGAATACAATTCCAAATTAAAACATAAAATACTATACCACTAATTTGTCTTTCAATAACAAAAAATAAATGTTGGCAGAAAAAGTTTCATCTTTACGATTGTTACCAAAACTATAACAAAATTAAAGAATAGAATCCGTTTCTTACATAATTAAACCATGTTGGTCAGAGTTTAAGGATACAGCGGTCATCACGATACCAGCATATGTAGACGGATTATAACACCAATTTTCCCATTTTCTGTTTGTTCTGTATTTACTTATAAATAAAAACAGTCCAAACATGTCCCTCGTACATGAGAAAATGGGGTGCTACATTGAAACAAATTCAGTACATATATACTGTGCTACAACATCGCTGTGTCATATAATTTATTTTGTAATATGCGATTGTATATATATTTCCAAGGTGAAGTGATGTAAGTGGCTCGTAAAGCGTTATTTCTCCATTCTATTTCAACATCATACGCATATCAAAATAAATGGATTTTTGTTTGCTTAAAACATAATATAGGTTACAAATTTCAAAGAATTGAGGTAGATTTTACTTAGAATAGGGGATTTGTCTTTTATAATGACATACAACATAGAAATGCTATTGAAACGACACGTTTAACGATACTTAAGATAGCAGAATAGCTGTTTCAGAACCTCTTGTGTTAAATAAATTTGGTTCTATATGGAACCGATCGCACTCATAACCGCTGATGCTCATATCAGCAAACAACTAGCTGATGATTTGGTAAATCGACTCCCCCATATCACTTTCGCATGTGAGAAATACCCAAAAATTTATACAAGAGGACCATGATGGCCCTTTATCGCTCACCTGAGTACAACAAAGTTGTTACGCACCTGGTGGACCAACAGGCCTGGGTTTTGTACGAGACACAACACCTTGTCATGGTTACCATTTGAGCCAAGTTATTTTGAAATCCAATGAGAAATAACAAATTTGCAGCCTGCACAAGATTTTTCTATTTTTAGTTACAGTGACCTAGTTTTTGACCCCAGACGACCCATATTCGAACTCGTCCGAGTAATTACTGGGACACACGTCCTGATCAAGTTTCGTGACAATCGGAGCAAAAATATGACCACTAGATTGTTAACAAGAAAATTCTATTTTTAGTAACAGTGACCTTGACCTTGGACCAACAGGCATGGGTATGGTATGTGACAAAATGCCTTGTCATGATGAACATTTGTGCAAAGTTATTTGAAATCCAATAAGAAATAACAAATTTACAGCCAAGACAAGATTTTTCTATTTTTAGTTACAGTGACCTAGTTTTGACCCCATATGACCCATATTCGAACTCGTCAGTGTAATTACTGGGACACACATCCTGACCAAGTTTCGTGACAATCGAAGCAAAAAAGTGACCACTAAAGTTTTAACAAGAAAATTTTATTTTTAGTAACAGTGACCTTGACCTTGGACCAACAGGCATGGTTATGGTATGTGACAAACCGCCTTGTCATGATGAACATTTGTGCAAAGTTATTTTGAAATATAATGAGAAATAACAATTTTACAGCCTGCACAAAATTTTTTCTAGTTTTAGTAACAGTGACCTAGTGTTTGACCCCAGACGACCCATATTCGAATTCCTCCGAGTAATTACTGGGACACACATCCTGACCAAGTTTTGTGACAATCGAAGCAAAAATGTGACCACTAGAGTGTTAACAAGAAAATCTATTTTTATTTACAGTGACCTTGACCTTGGACCAACAGGCATGGGTGTGGTATGTGACAAACCGCCTTGTCATGGTGAACATTTGTGCAAAGTTATTTTGAAATCCAATGAGAAATAACAAATTTACAGCCTGCACAAGATTTTTCTATTTTTAGTAACAGTGACCAAGATTTTGACCCTAGATGACCCATATTCGAATTCCTCCGAGTAATTACTGGGACACACGTCCTGACCAAGTTTTATGACAATCGGAGAAAAAATCTGACCACTATATGTTAACAAGAAAATTCTATTTTTAGTTATATTGACCTTGACCTTGGACCAACGGGCATGGGTATGGTATGTGACAAACCGCCTTGACATGGTGAACATTTGTGCAAAGTGATTTTGAAATCCAATAAGAAATAACAAATTTACAGCCTTTACAAGATTTTTCTATTTTTAGTAACATGACCTAGTTTTTGACCAAAGATGACCCATATTCGAACTCATCCGAGAAATCATTGGGACAAACATCCTGACCATGTTTCAAAACAATCGAGGCAAAAATGTGACCGCTAGAGTGTTAACGAACTATGTGACGGACGCCGGACGCTGGACATTGATCGATCCTAATAGCTCACTCTGAGCCTACGGCTCAGGTGATCTAATAAAAGTCCACATAATCAAACAACATAAAATATACGTTGACATCTTCCCTCTTACTAATCGGATTTCCTTGGGTAATACCGTACCGTTGTACATAAAACATGGTTCCCTATCAGTACTCAACGATCTATATATAAAGCCGGGCCACATGGTACTCAACATTCGCTATAAATCTCTATTTAAAGCCGGGACAATTATTTCTTTGTCCGGAATAGTTGTACTATAATAAAGATCATCAAGTATTAGTTACATAGTAATTATATATTATGACTCATAATTCGTCCAGAAAAAGTGTGGACTTAACTTGCCAGTTTGTGTACATACACTGTACAAGACTCTCTTAAATATAGTCTTAACATTTTGAGAATGTGCTACAAAATTGTTGTTGTTGTTCTTGTTGTTGTTTTACTTACAAACAGTGAATAACATATTCAGAAAAGTCTGATTTGCAAAGTGCTATACAGTAAGAAACTCACTGACAGGTGAGCTTATAAAAACGTATTAATCTGTTAAAATCCCGCTACCGTTGTGCAACCAAAGAGATTGACAAAGCGATTTGTTTTAGAACGAGAAATCAACAAGCATGCAGCAGAGCGCTGTTGAACACCTTGTTGGTAGCTTTTCTTTTTCAATCAGATTCTTTTGTTAACGAACAATGAAAATACTGATATGGAGTTAAACTTTCTTTGATTTTAAAATTTCATCCTCCATGAAGACAAAGTTGAGAAAACCCTTGTTGCATAAGTATTTTGTAGTTGTTTACGAAATCTGGGTATTGAAGATTGATTAAAAGACATTAAACGCACCCATTTTCATTGGCTTTTACATCCTTAGTTTTTTATTGTAATTATTCTTTTCAATGAGTTTGGTAAGCTTGTCTTTAATAATTGATTGAGACGTTACGTAAACCATTTAACCCACTGTTAAAATGTAAATGAATTAGTAGGAAAAATGTAATAACTCCATTACTAAAATAAAAGATAGCATGCTCCCTACTACCAAAGTTTATATTGGATGATAGATTGTATGAAGTTTGCTTTTTACAAAGTGCTTTTGATAAACAAATTAATTGTATACGGCCATGTGTTTTTCGGCTTTTGATATTGTTAGGTTTCAGAGTTCTAAACTGATAATTTAGTAATTTAATATGAAACGGACTGATTGCGTTAATACTTAATCAATGTAATCATTATATCTGAACATATTGCAATAACTTAATGTTACTGCTTGAATCAATCTATACCAGATGCCAATGTAGTTCCTTTATTGTATTTCTTATTGACCGTGAAAGCTTACAAAATTATAGTAGCTGGGAATCGTGTGTATCAAGCCATTAATCCATTAATTGTGGATTGATACATACACTAGGGCCAAAAATCATAAAACTATAACTGGAGACCAGATTCCAATCAGATGTCTGATGGTCGCCATTTTATCCGATCAGATGCTTGAGATTTATTTTACATCGATCGTGAAACAAGTTATTCCAACTTATATTAATCACGCTCGATGACTGCTTCCTGGGTTACCAACCGGTACTCGCGCCGAGTGTGGATTGAGGAAACTGCAGACGAACCTCATCCCTGGTGGGACTCGAACCCGCAGTCTCCGGATCTGGAGTCCGAGACCCCTAGACCACTGATCTTCCCTGCTTGAGATTTGATGCTGGTCTCCAATCTTAGTTTTACCATTTTGGACCCAGTACTTGTCCAAGCATGGTCTCTTTGTACCAAACCTATGAGCAACGAGAACTACAAAGACAAATGAAAATGTCCAATTACCAATCCAATTAAACAGTAATATTGGATTTTATTTGCTTTATTTTATAATTCTGTTTGATAGTGGAGCTAATGTTAAGAAATAATCGTTAACAATTCGTTTTGTAAATAATTGTTAGCACATGTATCTCAAAATATTTAAAGGAGGTTGATTATTGATGTTATAAGGTTAAACTGTGATAATATGAACAGTTATCTTAAATATACAAGAAAAACAACGTAATGTTTCACTTCGATATTCAAAAATGTTTTATGTTTTCTGTTCGCAACACCAATGGTTGTCTGCAATAAATAGAGAATATTAACCTAATATGAACACAACGAACGCAAGTATTTCAAGTGATTTGTGCAATTACAAATACATTATAACATCACTTAATTGGAATCATAATTGTCATAAATTCAGAAGAACAAAATAATTCCATTAGGAGGACATTGAAAGCTGCATCAATTCATATCAGACACACAATCAAACACAAACGCTGCAGTGAGTAGAAGTCATGATATTCCCGAATACTCATATGCGAAAATATATACCTTTTTCACATTTATTTTAAAATTTCTCATTGCCTTTTCTTAAATTAAATCATTTAAATTTAAATTGTTTCATTAAAAAATGTTCTTTTTGTAAATACTGAATTACCTTGTTACAGTTCTCAGCATAACACATATTTGATTGGCTCATTAGAGTCATGTGGTCATGTGACCGCGGTTCATTTCTCAAGTACGCAGCCCCGTATTCCTCCACGCAAATGTTTAATTGTTTATACCATAATCACATAACACCATTTTAACAACTACTAAATCTATGATTGAGAAATTCTTAATCAGGACGTCGATGATTGTTATTTAAAGAAATAAATTTAGCGTTTCTGTGAACTGTCGAAACTTTAACACCTAATTTTAACATAAAACCCTCGGTTTCTATGAAAGTTAGGGGTAAACAATCTGGCAGTTCATACGTCGATAAATCGCAAAATTCTTAAATAATGGTCCCCTGAATTGCATTAGACATTGGTAATTTTATGGTCCGATTCAGGAACAAACATTTTCAAAGTCGTGTGGATATTTTTAAAACCGATAAATGCTGTTGATGACATTACTTTAGGTGGATGAACTAGAAAAGACATAGCGCGATGAAGTACGAGATGTCAAGTTTGATTGTTCCAATAGCGAAATTAACCTGCTATAAACATCTTATAAATGTGTATGCTGATCTTAGTGTCTGTTTTAATAAAGATAAATATGTCAAGATTCGCCTATTTAGTTCACTCAATGTTTTCTCTCTGGGATATCTGCATGATACATGTCTATGCAAGGAGAAGTTGAATAGTTTCCTTTATGTGTGTTTTATATTATTTTTAGTTGATAAATGTTCTAATACATGTAATTTTGCTATTTTCTTGCAAACTCAAATTGGTGTACTTACACATAAATTGACAACGCCTTTCATCTTGTGTTCTGTCTAAAAGTACATGTACACTGAGACATAAAAATCGCTAGTTTACATAAAAGTCTCAAACAGATAATTTGACTTAAAATTAAGCAATTCCTTCCTTGTTTATTCTGAAGAAAAAAACACAGTTTTTGAAAACCATTGATGCAAACAAATAAGATACAGTTAATTAAATATCCTTTTTCTGCAAATTGCATCCCTTTTGATTAAAGAAATATTTTAGCAATCAAACTGTTAATCTGCCACATTTCTAGCATTTGTTTGAATACGCTTCTGCTTTGATAGAATTTCACACGTTATTACATTCCTTCGCCAATATAAATAGTTTTGGTAAACACTATTTTTGCTTAATGCGGAATACTTGTGTTGTTGTTGTAGTTGTTGTCGTTAATGGTTTTGTCACAACTGATGCAATGCCCTGTTTTGAGTGGTCATTTTTAAATATGGCTGTTAATCAAAACTGTATGATGTTTTTGATATGCATCATTCAGCACAAATCTGTTCTAATAAGACTGTTACTATTTTTGTAAACGTGAAACAGAGATTCCTGTTCGATGTTTAAAAAGAGCATCTGCATTATACTAAAAAATATGCAGAAATGAGGAAACAAACATCAATGTAGATTAAACAAAGCTCAAATCTGTATAATAGTGTTTTTATCAGTAACATGATCAATTTGAAAAAAACGCTACCGTATTTAAAACGTGCAACACAAGACATTTTGCTAAGTTAACTTTTTTTTTATTTTTTACCTTACATGTGTATCTGATTAAGACGACATTTCGTTTATATACGTAATTGAATTGTAAGGTCAATGTTAGGTAATATGTCATAAAAAGTAATTATTAAAACACGAAAGAAAGCGTTTGTTCCTGCAGACTCTTACTTAAATTACATCATATTTTTGTTTTGCTAACGCAAGACTCCGCTATTATCTCTACAAAAGTTATCGTGGAATTTATTGTGCAGACATTGACATAAAACACTCATCTACTTGTAACACTTTCAAAACTAACTATCGATAGTTGTCTGGTATTTGTACTCTCATGCCAAATAATTTGACAGTTTAATGTGAGTATAAGATAATGTTTGATTTCGCAACTTGCATACCCGCAAATAGCCAAATGACGATAAGAGAGGAGATATATTATGAGTATTTAAATGTCGCGGTGAATATTCCCCAAATTCTTTCTAAACCCATAGAATGTAATAAAATGTTTGATAAAATTTTATATTTGACACTTCTGGAGACATGCTTGCATACAATTCTTGTCTTTGAAAGTTGTCAGACTCTTCATCACGTATAACAATGATTAATAACACCTTTCAACTTTCAGTTAAATCATTTATTATCTCCCGACAGAGAACAATGCAACTGTTACATTAAATGAAATTGAAATAAAAGCACTATACGCCAACATAGACGTTTCAAAAATTGTAAGAGCTCACTTTAACACTTTGGATATTATAAAGGATTTTTTTCGAATTAAGGTATGGCCATCCTAATGAATACCTAGATCCAGAAGAGTATCCAAGGGAGGTAACTATAGTAGTAAATTAGGGTAGATTTCTGTCATGCAAGAGGACCAGGGTTCAACTCCCACTGGAAGCTAATTTTTTTTGTAAGCCTAGAGCTTAAATAATTGGCATATTTCTTTTTTTCCTGTGTAATTCTGTCATTGAATATAACATTCTCATGATTTAAACTAAAATAAGCAAAATAATCAAGATTAAAGGTGTTTTCGCTATCAGAATAGTGTTTATTCAAGTCATCAATTTGAAAATTTCTAAAACTGGACGGTAAACTTCTCTGAAATTTTGTTTAAATATTGTTTAAGGTATATAGTTAAAAAATGGTAAATTTTTGTATATTGCACCAATCAGGATTTTGCACAATTTTCATTAATTTAGTCTCGTGAAATATAAAAAATGCATTTTTTAAATTTATTTGGTCAAAAAATGTCATTTTAAGATAAATTCTGTATTTATATATTATATCTTTAATTGGTTTAGTAAAATATAACATATTTTGGATAAACTGTAAAAAATTAGGGTTGAATTTATCAATAACAAAAAATTTTGTCACCGATTAAAGAATTTGGATACTTTCACGTTTTTTCTCACTTTTTTAAATAAAAAAGCTAAAAATCTCAAAAACTACACGGTGAAAATCATTAAAATTTTGCATACAAGTCAGTGGTATGAAGCAGTTGATGAAAAAATAATCAGATGTTGGATTCTTAATAGTGCCCATTAGGATGGTCATACCTTAAAGTGCAGACTGACTTTCGGTTCCATGCGACGTCAGATGCTCTAATATCAGTAAGGGCATTGGGTAACAATCTATTTGCTTGACAATGCAATTAACTTTTTTAGTTTTTATACGTTTGTTGCATGCTACTTTGTCACTTGATGGCTTGTTTGAATTTAATTCACGGCAACGTCAACTTTTTTGTTTATATGAGATACTATTTGGGCACATGTGAGGTTGGTCTAGAACCTAGTTATATCGCTTTGGCAACATGTTGTGCCACTGACCTTTCCAAAGCGGAAAGGTTCTTTTTGTCGTTAATAGTCTGTTGTGTATTTAAAACTGATCATTTATAACCAACTCTCTCTCTCTCTCTCTCTCTCTCTCTCTCTCTCTCTCTCTCTCTCGTTGTCTGTGTGTGGCTCTTCCTGATATGCATGTTTCACTTTTATCTAAATTGTAAATGATATATAACCTGATGCAGTTGTTAGCTATTTCCTAATCGAACACTTGAAATGACTCATCATAAAGATTATACAAAAGTGCACATACCAGGAACAGCCACATTCAGGAAAATACAGACGCCTTTCCCCACAGTCAGACAGTTTAGGGGTTACTACCGTAAAGAAAGCATTGATTTATAGTATAATTAGTTAAAATGGCACCACAAACAAGCAAAATAAAAACGAAATTATTTTGAAAAAATAGAAGGGTAAGCACCTTGGGATAGTCAGTGGTATAACATTTTGTCAATGCGGTTGGCAACAATTAGTAGGATGCATTAACTTACCCATACAGGATCCCAAATGAACAAGTAAGTACAAGTACAAGTTGCCTAGGTGAATTTACTCCGCCTTACAAATCTACTTTTAATGTTGATTGCTAAAGCACACACTCATATGTGACAGAGAATATTCAGCCAAAGGAAAATAACTTATAATAGCAAAATACTGAAAGGAAATCAAGTTAAATTTTACAAAATAATGAGTGAAGTAAAAACCAAAAAAGGTTGTATATTGTACAGCGCATTCAAAAATAAGTATTAAAGTATTCACGCACGTCCTTATCATAAAGCATGGAACCATATAGACCACATTGTCTTTCGAAACACTGAAATCAAGTTATATTCTGTCAAAATCAGATTGTTTTACCGTTCCAAGGCGGTAACCCATAGGGTTTTCACTTTCGTTAATTGTTTGTGGCGTCCATATTGGAATTGATTATTGTAATACCATGTTTCATTTCCTCTCTAATGCTTGGCTGTGTGGGGAGCCTGTGTCTGCTGGATGTGGCAATCCCTGATATGCACACTTAATAAAACTGAACAGTTACAACAAAATTAAAACAAGATAAGTTAAGTTAAATCAAAGTTAACTATAAAATATATGTTAATGCGAAGTATTTATCTTGTGGCAATTTCTGATAATTAGATCTATACAGCATATTTCATTTTTGTTTTCAAAAGAATATATCATTTTCAGAGCAACTTGATACGAATATGTTTGATTTGTATTAAACAAACAAATTTAATTTAGTAAAACTATACCACATCAAAATAAATATAAAACAATTCATAATGCGATAATCAAGATATTTAATTTATATCATCGACAAATTATTTAATTTATTTTAAAAAATAACGCAAAATATTTGAATTTGCAAACAACACCTTTTGTGTTTTTATGTTTTAGATTTATAAATAATCGTGATATTTGTTTTTATAAAACCCAATTTTATCTTATGGCCGAACAAAATAAATACGCCAAGCGACTAACTAAATGTTTGCATTTTTGAACTTGTGTAATACTGTAAAATATCGTGTGCTGGAGATGTTTCCTAACACTTACTAAAATGCAAAGTAGGGCAAGATATATGCGATAAATGTCAATATTATCTGAGCGCTTTCTCTATAATCTTAGAAGTGTCACTTAAAACCGCAGTGCATTGTGGCATTACGGCAAGTCTTAATAAATTCGAGCAAGTTTTGAGAATGGTGGTTTCAATTTCCCAGCCAAAATAGATTTGAATATTGTTCTATCACCCCCAAGGATATACTTCCTGCTATTTAAATTTTGCCTTTGGCGTTGTTTGTGACATGCAGGATTTATATTGGAAGATCCCCTGTCCAAATTTTATTCTGTTTAGTTTTGACCATTGTTTTCTCGTTTATGGCAAGCTCAATTTTTTATCTGGAGACCATACGCCGTTCTATGTCCACCGTCATATGCACACTATTGTTGGGGATGGGTCAAAATTGCATTGTTTATTGGTGTAAATACTGAGTTGCGCTCAACCCGGTGCAGTTATATGTATTTCCATTATTGCCATTGAACAGGTTCAATCAAACCGAGCCTGCAATATTTTCACATTTGTCGTGTTTGATGGCTTTCAAAGTTCCCTTTTCCCATACTTCTATCTAACCTGTTGCAAAGTTAAGAAAGTGTGTGTTTAATGATCTTTTTAGACAGTTAGTAACAAGATACATGTATGACCGCTTGGTTTTTAAACTTAATAAATCGTTTAGGAACTCACTTAAATAGTTCAAAAAACATCATCAGAAACATTACCCCATGTCAGTAAAACGAATTTTGATACACCGGATGTATCACTGTATCACTATCTTTAATAAAAAAAGGTGAAATATGCATATCGGGAATCGCCACACTCACAAAACACAGTCTCCCCACGCAGCGAAAGAGAAGAGAGGAAAAGAATGCATGTTGTTATAAGTTTGTCAATTCAAATAAGACGCCACAAACAATTAACGAACAAGAGAACCCTTTGGGTTACCGACTTGGAACGGTCAGTGGCAAAACAAATTGCCACTGGGGGTTTAACCAGGTTCTAGGGTACACCAACCTCACATTTGCCACAACAGGTTCTCATATCACAAACAAATACAAGTTGTCTTGGTAAAATAACTACATAATTACATAATAATAAGAAACTACATTGTATGTTTATTAAGTTTTATCTTATTCTGACTAGTGTGTTATCATACAAATCACCGTAACAGTAATTCTTTGATCAACAACATTATATCTTTATTTAAGAAACATATTTTTATCCGCTATTTTAGGAAAGATTAATTACTCCGCCCTATCCACAATAACCCAGTACATGTACTAGAAATTCATCTAGTGATATACGAATATCTTCACTTTGTTAATTTAAATCAAGTTTTTTAAATATACTTGTGTTATGTTAGTGTTACGATTGCCACTGAAATGCAGAAAGAACTTTTAGAAGCATGTCTGAAACATCAAGCACAACCACATATTATTACAAGATAAACATTTATCAAAATACAATTCAATTAAAATAGATCTGCATGTCAACATATATGTCCATACTTATAAAAACCATCTTTTGATCCTTCCAATTTAAACAATTCATTTTCTTAAGCTAAAACATTGAAGTTCCGTCATAATGAACCTTCTATTAAAAATTCAAGCTTTAAAATCTTTTCAAACCAACAGCTTCTGCAAAAAGACGACGTCCTTCTTTATAGCAAGTTAAGGTTTTATGCAGTGAAGCTACTATAAGCTAATAATTATATTATGTGATTATAAAACTTATAACGTTCTTAATACACACTTGTTAAAACGATCCGTCGATGTTTAAAGTGAACATATGAACTATTGAGGCTGTTTCATTTCTGATAATATAATCTTTAAGCAGAATCAATATGTTTGTCCATTTGCAGTTAGACACAATGTTTAACTTGTTCATCATTTTCAATGCATCATACATCATCATATGTCATTCTGGCTTATGGATAGTGCGTGGTGCTTAATGACGTGGAATTACATAAAAGATAATTGATAAGGGTTCAATATGTCTCACAATCCGTTATTTCGGTCTGTTTCTTCATTGTAAGAATCAACAGAAAATATTCTTTAGAATAACAGCTAAAGATGTTAAAAGCTTTGTATTTGCTTGAATGATGAGTGCGGACAAAAATATCGGTTGCATTTATTTGAATGATTGTTTTAAAGGAGAAAAATATAAATGGTTGCATAATTACGTGTTATAATAATTATATCTTTGATATTTTAACGAAGTTAATCTATGTGTATACTTCCATTTGCCTTAATATATTAGTAGCATTCTATGATTAAATTAAATATATTTAAATAACAATATTCTTTCGTTTCCAAGCTTTTAACGGTATAAGGAAATGTCGGATAGCCAAGCTATTGGGTTTTATTTTCATAATTCAATTACATTTCTTAAACGCACACATACATTGTATTAGATCTTGCAATTCATAACAAACGTGAGTGTGCATAATTATCAGGAATAAATATACACGCTTATAAGTAAAAAACACTATCGATGAATGAAAATGAGAAACTTATGGATTAACGCCTCGGAACGCTCAGTGGAATAACATCTTGCCAACGGGTTTTTAAACCAAGTTCTAAGGCTTGTCAAACTCACACTTGCCATAACAGTCTCCTAAATAAACAGACGTATGATTTTACAGGAGTAGAACACCATTTTGTATTGAAGCTTAATACAAATGTTATTTGTACATATGATGCAACATTTTTCAAAAGGGTAACTTCATATTTTAATTCTATGTTAAAACCTCTATATCGGTCCAAATTAAATGTGATTGCTACTCACATAAACTAAACACTTTACCTAAATCAACCAATATCATAGATGCCTGCAGTCATGCCTATCAGGAATTTTCACATTTAAAACGAAGCCTCTCCACACGGCCAAAAATATTATTTTATTATACATGTATTAAAAGTGCTGTAATAGTATTATTAAAAGAAATATCCTCATGTATTTATTAACGTTTCTTATCATTTAGGAAAAGCGTTGTTGATTTTGTTTTTGATAAATGCAAACAAAAAATTAAGTGTCGCTAAACTTGTCACAATCAGGTAATTGGGATGACGGCAGACAAAACACGTGCATTTCAAAAATCATTTTCTTTAATTTCTATCCACACATTAAATTTTCTGTTTTGATATTGGAAATTATTGAAACACACTGATAGTGCAATGACAACTGACTGCTCACAATCATTTTGCGTACTGGCACCCATAGAATACAATTTCAAATCAGTGAATAAAGAGTATGACCACCAACAGCACGTATTACTGCAAGACACATTGATCCCATTGAGCTAATACAGTTCTGAATGACTCCTTTGGGAAGTCTTAAGCCCATACTTGAAGAAGCGCATTTCCAAGTTGACAAAGATTCCATGGTTGGTTCCTCTTGTTTCGTACGCCACTTCCAAGATCAGACCAGAGGTTTTTCAATCGGATTAAGATCTGGAGTTCTAGCGCACCATGGACATATTCTGGCGATGTCACAACAAGAAAACGTCTGATTATTCGCCTAACGATGACACTGTGCACTATCATGCATTAACTGCATGCACCTATGTGCTTGAAGACTTGGAAGGACTACCGGAACAAGAAATTGTCGCTGATATTCTTCAGAATTTAAGTTTCCTTGAATTAAAACTGTTGCAGTCCTCTTGTGCATCAAACCATCAGCCCTCAGCATTATAACTGATCAGCCACGATAAAAAAATCCGCTTCAACTATACTTTCGCGATTCAAGCGTTTACCGCTGAAGGTGGTCATAACGTAATTAACTGATATTGTGAATTCTAATCTGTGGGTGTCAGTATTCTAAATGATTGTGAGCAGTCAGTTGTCTGTCATTTTGAATAATGTTTTGCTAATAAATCAGTTACTATTAATCGCATGTTTTATTGAAAGTTTTAGAGCAATAGCTGAATTATCAAGCCAGTAATGCCTTAGTACGATGTTGTATATTTAGAAAAGTTGTTAAGTGTACATTTAACCAGAATTGAGTTTAGAAATTCGTTGTAGTACTTCAAATGCAGATATTATTGGACTACCAATACTACAGAAGGCGCTCATCAGTATGTTACCAAAATGTATAAACTTCAGCTGCATGTTTTCACATCTGATTATTTTTTCGGGGCACGCCACGAGAAAATGTGTATTAGGCCATAGCTTTTTAAATTTAGGTTGTTATTATAATTACAAATGTAGAAAGAACTTACAATCATCCATTTTTTTCTATCATTACAAACTGGAAATTTGTTTACACATTTTAAAACAGAATGTTATTAAACGCAAAGTGCATAAAAAGCAATGTTGCCTATTCAAATTTATGACGTCATTTCAGGAATTGACGTCAACAGTCAGAAGATTTTATTTATATAACAAATCTGTCTGTCTGTAAGTTACTTACATTTAACTTTGTCATGAACACTTGCGACCCTATGCGAATTTAGAGGTCCGCGATTACAGTACATATGTTAAATTAAATACAAGTTGAAATACTAAATATTTTAGAGCTTTTCTATAATAATAATAATAATAATAATAATAATAATAATAATAATAATAATAATAATAATAATAATAATGGATAATAACATTTATACGAAAAACAATTTTCGTTTACAACAAATGATATTGCCTCTACTTGGAAGCGAACCCTTAAAATACCGCGACAGCGACTAGCCCTGCAAAGATTTTTTTAATCTTCCTGAAGGAAGTTTTCTTCAAAATGATTTGTTTGCAGGATGTTGTAAGCATAACAGTAAAATGTAACATGAAAATACTACACCATTATATCACTTTAAAGATGATCGTGTGGCTGGAATTTGCTATTCTTCTTGCTGTTTTTTTTCCATTTACGAATTACATGTATGTCTACGAGTGGAATAAAAAACTCACATGTTGATCGTTCTCTATTATGAACACAATTTTCGCCAGCAATTAAAAATGTCGATCATAGCGACTTGTAAATATTATATTTAAATATTGAACTATACTTTGAGCAAATATTTGAACACATTTAATTATTTCTATGTCCTTAATTAATATGTCATTTATACAACGACCAAGATAACATATTTGATCTTGATAATTGTTGTTTGAAAAGAAAGAAACATTTAATTAAATTAAGGAATCAGGGCGTGAAGTTTTATCCAAGTGTTTATTAAAATGTACTAAGATCTCGTTCCTTTTCTCTGTTTGTTTAATCTACTTCAGTTACACTGGTTAGTTTCACTATTATCGCTGTTCGTGTGTTATATGATCAATACGTGACCCCATGAAATATGTTGGAAACGTTTTATATTGCTAGAAAATAACAGTTGTATTTCACATAGAGTAAATATGTAAATATGTATTTAGTTTGTTCTAAGCTTAATCAGATTTACACTACAAAACAAGTTCAAATGCATCATGAACACCAGCATTTGGAGACACGTTTATTGGTGTAAATATCGAGTTGCGCTCAACCAGGGGATAGGCGACGTGGGCAACAATATGCATTTCCATTACTGCCCATGAACAGGCTCAAACAAACTGAGCCCGCAATATTTTCATTGTATCGTGTTCGTCGGCTTTCAAAGTTCTCTTTTCATCTATTTTGATAATAAAATCAGATTGATATCGTTCTGTCGTTTCTCATTGTGCTTAAATAATATTGCCTTTTATTTTATTTGCCTTATTTAAAGGATAAACTTTGGCAGAATAAATCACATGTATTGTTTAGTTTATATAAACAGTCTTGATTCCTGAAGATAGCCATCAAAACTTTAAAATAAAGAGAGTTACGCAACACACAGCATTCACGCCCAAGTGCTCCTTGTCGGCAAGAAATCTTGTATGTTCTCTATAATTTTAAAACGCACTCACTTCCAAGATATTAAAGAAGAAGAAACTAGATTCGCAATCATTCTGTTTTGGTAACTTTTGACGATCAATTGGAATTACTTCATAAGTAAACATGCGTGTTGTGGAACTTGACCGCTTTAAAATGATGATGATAGAAGCATGTAGTGAGTAGCACAACGGTTTTTTAAATGCAATAAGATGTTTCCTACGTAAGTGAGCTTTAATTGTTCTCTGTGTATAATCATAGTGTTGAGTGCGGCAGTGTTGTATTATCACCTGCTATATTTATTTATTACCAAACATGATGAAAGATTCTCATGATATTGAAATGAATTACGTCTCATATCTTGTTGATCAAATGGATTTGTATAAAGATCTGCCATAAACATGGAATGCGTTAATCTCTGTCGAGTTTAAGGTTGCACATAAATTAGAAGTAACGTTCTTATAACATAGATCTTTTGAAATCTTTATAAAATTCCCACCCAAGTGATTCAGTACTTGAACATTCTTATCGGTACATAACAGACTCTCGTAAGAAAATCTTTTCAATTTTTATTGGAATTTTGTAAGACTACAGTACGTATATTGGATTATATTTTTATTTTGAACACAATTAGAGAACAACTATAATGCAGTTTTTGAGTATAATATGAATGAAGGAAACCTTACCAATTGTCTTTAGAATTCATTATTATGCCATATTGATAAAAGGTACATGTTTGCAGGTTGATTTACTTAAATTGGAATATGTAAAGTGGTGTAACAAACACGCATACATTTTGTTAATGATATACATGCAACAAATCATTCCCTTATTCAGTTATCATTTAATACAGTCATAATGTATAATCTGAACTTCATAAAAGAGACAATACCTTCTGTTTCGAACTATTGGGTGCCAAAAAATCGACGCTTGATAACTGTAATGGGACCCTTACTGTAACAACAGCTTAGAGTTTTTACGCTGTTAAACGTCGATTAAGCCGAATAGTAAGGAATACTTGAATAGCCTACGATATATTGTATGTTGTTTGAGATTTTTAATTGTTTTAATTTTTATTTTGAAAGTTTCTTGGCGCGGTGGTGTCGCTTGTAAGCGTGATTCGATTTATGTCGAGAGGCGCTGTGGATGTTGTGTTGCTGGTTCGAAACTCCCTGTGAGTCTTTTAACATTAATAATTCATAACAAAACTATTAGGGCACTGCTGTGGTCGTTAAATTTGTCTACATCGTATAAGCATATGCATATTATGGATAAATCAGTCATCCATGTCTCATAATGATGCTTATTTAAATAGCATGTACATTCATAGGGATACGCCGGTGGAACGGTTGATTAACGAGTCCGATGTATGCGATAAGGCGATGATTATGTAGCGGCCCTTATTCTACTTTAGCTATGAACCATATTATTTCGCATAAATCCCAAGGTATTCAGCTTTTATAATCACTTGCGTGCTAAAACAGGCGTAAATAATGGTTATGTTATCTGAAAAATCACACCCAACGGTTTCGTTAGAGAATTGAATTAGCAATAGGTGTCGCCAAATGACCTAATATTCTGAAAGTCTGCTGGACACGGGACGTTTTCTGTAATATAACACCAGTATTGAGCAATTATATGGTTATTGAATGTTCCTCTAATCCCTAGGCAATGAAAACACTTTGGAATGTCATTTACAGATAACAACTCAATTTAGTAAGATCACTTAGATCAGATAACATTTTTTGGGGCTAAAAGTAAAATATTCTTCAGGACCAAATGCAAATACTGTTATCAGTATTTGCATTTGGTCCTGAAGAATATTTTACTTTGATTCCTTTTGTCCTCTTATGGAAAAATGTTTTCCATGTAATTCCTCTTATCTTCCTTTAATAAAATGACCCTGTACTACATTGTAGCAAACAATTCTGCATGTCTTTTCTTATCTTTTATAAATAGAAAACATTTTGTTTGTCAACCCTTACTTTTATCGAGGATAAAATGACTATGTACTATCACCTACTATGGTAAATGAATAATTATGTCGATAGAGATTTCCATACCTAACATGTGTGATATGTAGTGATATTACACTTTAAACCTCATTGTTTTGGAAAATGTCTTTGCATTTTTACCGGGTCAGAGAAAGCTAATTAATAAACCTATGTTTTGCAATCCTAGACTAACGATTAGACCTATATAAAATAAATCGAATAGACCGACATAACATATCAATACTTGTTTATTTCACAGAAATACATACAACTCAAGGCCAATACTTTTTTCTCTAGCTAGAGTCCACACATGTAAATTTTGTTAACGCTTTCTTTTATTTGGCAGAAACAAACATTTTCTTGATTCTTATCATTATCAGTAACAGGGTTTCCTGATATTTCCTACAATTACCTGGCTTGATCAGATAGTTTTACCCACTTATCTTGATAATTTGTTATGTGCTGAAGATAATAAACGTGAAATTTGAATGCGTATAGATAAGAGATGTTGTCTTCAAGTATTTTATAGAATAAACTGATATGTATTCGGAAAAAACGCACCACCGTTACTGTCATGTTTATACTGTAAGTATAGGTTATTGTTTATTTGGAGGCTTGTACGAAAATAAAACGGTCAGGCCCAGCGCAGCTGGGCGACCGTTTAATTTTTCGTACAAGCCTCCGAATAAACTATAACGTATATAATGTTCGAAATTATTTTTGTAACTGACAAAACAGTCGCCGGGTATATACCATACATGGGTATGCACAAAATCAATAGTCAAACTGAAATTAGCTTTGTCATTCAATGGCTCGTAAACATGTACTGAGAGAATATTTTAGGAAGTGAATTATGCATTTTTTTCTGAAAACACCATGTGAGTATAACTGACTCTCAGGAAAGAAACCGTGAGTCTGTCCTTGGGTTGAGAAACAAGGGTTCATCCTTGGAAGTTCCATTTTACCCGTTACTTCATAAATAAATCTTTTATAGCATGGAAAAAATATTTTATATCCGCATCAACGGGCTTATCCGTGTCGTCTGAGCACGACCGACACTTCTCGTTGTTAGATTCACTAGATTATTTGTGACAAAAAAGAGAAAGTGCAAATACTGGTGACAATGATTTTATGGGTGATCTGGATCTAAACTGACCTATGTGATAACAGACGTAAAAAGATTATCATAAGCCAAAAAAGCCAGAGCTAAAACATTTCAATGATTTTCTTTTCGTCAGACTACCTAACTCACGCCTTCTTGAACACTGTAAAAGATCGTCCACGAACTATACATCTTTATCAATAAATGTTCGGACAATATTGTGGAGAAAATCGACCTATAATAAACACATTCCAGACGCGCGACTTTATGAGAATTAAGGTTCGAAATATTTGAATAATACTGCATTGTCATTGGCTCAAAAATAATAACAACCATTATAGGTTTGTTTTATAACTGGGTAAATATTTAGCGGTAACATATAATATTTCTACGTTTAACTTAATTCTCATCTGTGTTTATTAATAATAGTATAATCCCTATCTTGTGAGAAAGTCATCTTCATTCGTATAAACTTTTGCCGGTTTTATATAGTGTTTCTTTTGAAATCTGTATTGTATAAAACAAAACAATAATTTAAACATGTATTATTGTATGAAATAGTTTCTATAAGATAGATAAAAGCTTTTATCATAAAAATAATCATGCATTTATAATTATTAAATCAGGATAATTAAGTAAATAATTCCCGTGTTAGTACATGTAAATTTATTTGTTGTTTTTTTTTTATAAGAAGTGAAGGTCTGGCGTACTTTACATTGTTTTCAATGGTAACTTGAGTGAGAGCAGTAGTTTGTCCAGCTTACGTATATTATTATTTATTTCAGTATGCATGCGTTTGAAATACCATGTAGGTTGCTATATTGGATTTATGAGGAAATGCGCTTTCATCGCTGATTAAATACCCGGCAGGAAGCTGCATCGTTTATCAAGTAGACCGCATGAACTGTCTGAAATTAATCGGTGTAACTTCTTACACAATGCTGGTTTTTAAACAGCTTGCGTGGAAGATGAGACGGTAATTCTGTTTTTGTTACAGTGATTGGTTTATTGTTATAAGAAATTCTGTCTTTGAGCAAGATTTATTAATTGAAAGATAAGACCCTGTTTTGAGGATGTAGTAAATCGAAGTTGTTTAACCTGCAATGTTAGTTGGCAAACCTTTTGCTTAATGTAACATGAACATAATTAAGTTAGATTTCTAGATTTCTTCATATTGGAACTATTTATTTTATTTATAAAACTGCATTTCACAGGCTTCTAAGGATCCTACCCATATATGAAATACTTCATATCAATGTAAGATTACGGGTATATTATATATTAATACCATTTAAATATAAAGATCTATCAAACTTATCACAGTGGTTCTGAGTCTCTTGGAGAGAGTATGATCATTTGTTTAGGTTCTAGCCAAAGTAACACATTTTCAACATTGCTATTATAAGCGATACACAAATTTGATCCATTTTTTAACTATTCAAAAATCTCGCTCAAATTGCATATTTTTATCAATATAGTAAAAAGTTTATGGTAGCTGAAATTGTGGTAAAAAGAACAAAAACAAACATTCACAAATGATCAAAGATATAGAATCTATTAGACAGACAGACAGACGATCGCGACGGTTGAAACTGAACTACGGATATCCGGTTTAGGAGTGTTTTTAAAATATTGAATATTTTGTTTTTAGAGTGTTAGGCATACTAGCCTGAGGCAACCATTTTAGTCATGCTAGTCAGAGACAATATCACGTGATAGGGTGATATTGAAGTCTTCGCAGTCAAACGATGATAAATAATATTGGAGCAATTACTATATAAACGAATACAGTTTTCAGGACTAGTCAAAATGTAAAAAGTCACTGAAGCGATCAAAAGCGTACACAACATCGACGTTCTACGCAGAGCCTTATTTTGTAACACACTTAAACGACACGACTTCTTTAAACCCGACAACATCTGATATACTTTTTTAATCAAATAATTGACAAACTTAAATATATATTACAAGTATCGGAAAAAAGTATGGAATAAAAGGTCACAACACTCTTAAATCTCTTACTAATCAAATTTGAAAGTTCCATGATTAATTTCACACATACGATAAACGAATGAAATTCGATTAAAATTTTCAATCTGTTTGATCCCGTGTTTCGCAAAAACGAAGTTCAACAAACTTTACGATGTTTTCATACATGTAATTAAACTTCGAAAGTAAGCACTTGAGGTTAAAATATATTTTTATCAAGTCAAGCATATACACTAAAACCCCTTTAAAACGGAGCCCCTTTAATCCGGAAACCTCTTTAACCGGAAAAATCATCCGGCCGCAAACTGTTTACTATATAAATCACCCCTTTAATCCGGAAACCCCTTTATTGAGGAAATCGGACAAGAGTTATGGCCCAAATTGGTTATGTCCATTATAAAAAAACCCCTTTAGACCGGATAAGTTTAAAGTCTTAATACATTTTTTCATGTTAACATGGAAATGTATGGTCCAATAAAAAATGAAAAAATTGAATTTCATTTAAAAATACATGTAAATGTACACAGTAAATGAAGTTGATCAATATTGTTGTCACAGAAAATTGATTTATTCACACCTTTATGAATTTGTGTATGGCTAAAACATGTCATGATTGGTCATAATTGATATGGCAACAAACTGAGGTTTATTGAATGATTGTGTTTTCACAACTTTTTGTTTAAATGACATGTATGATATTGCATTGGTCTAGTGTATTTGTTTCAAGGGGATCACCTTCAACACTCAATTAGTATCAATCAGTTATATGGATTGGTTTGTTTTTATTTTAAATTTATAAATATCTTAAGGAGAAAGTGTGCCCACCATTTTCTTGTTATTAAATAATAATGCTTTTAACTGAACAGAACAGAACAGAACATATCGTTTTTTTCGTCCAAGTGCATGATTACACAATAAGAACAATATAACACAATATAACAAATACATACATATATATCTGACTTCCGGTAAACAATCTGGGTGTGTATGTGGAGGGGGGGGGGGGGGGAGGGAGAGAGCAAGTCTCAGAAAATTAATAATCCCATGTTTTGTAGACAAAAAATACATTATTTCTCTCTGCGTAAAGGGACCAAAATAAATAAATAAATAAATAAATCTTCAACAATGTATGTTATATACTTAGTGATAATAATAAACTAAATAATAATAATATTAACATTAATAATAATAATAATATTATTATTAATATTCACAGTATCATTATTAAAGCTACTTACAATAACAGGCAAAAAAACGAACAGATATACAAAACTCAAGTATAATTCCGAGTGCATGCTACGCTCCTGTGATTTACGTCATAGCCCGGTTAGAGAGTTTTTAGAGTAATTGTCGGTCATCCTGATGACCGACATATTATAATCGACAAAACTTGAGCTTTCTACCTGAACACCGATTAACAGTGACGTAAAGCAAAGATCACGTTCCAGACGGAATAGATAATTAGACTCTTACTCAGTCGTTATTTATGGATAGACTCTTACTCAGTCGTTATCTATAAAAACCTAGAGGCCTCTTATTGGCTGTTGAAGGACGTCACATTTGGAGTCTGTACCTATTCTTAAATCCTCTCTCCAGCTTCTTATCAGCTAGTCTTATTACTCATAAATATATTTCCGACAACGAACAATAAACATATACATGTACACGGTTTTTGTCTAGTAAATGTACACTGTGTATGATAAACAAAAGATGTACAGCTTATGAATTTATTAAACCAAAGCAAATAAAATGTGTAGAGAACGCTGAACAGAGATTAGCTACTTATTTTGCTTACCATGAATCTACGAACTTGTGCATCTTTTTGTGATACTCGTGGATCAGAGGTATCCCAGGGAATGTTTTACATGGTTTAGCTAGCTCGATATGGATACATCCGTCGGTACTTTCTTGATAATTTTGCTTAACTGTTATCTTGCATTTTGCCACTAATCAACTGGTTGCTAAAGTTTTATAAGGTTTTGAATGTAAAAATTATCTTTGGAACACCAGAACACACAGTTTTGCAGAAATCTTAAATCGGGTAATGAAACTGAAAATAATAGACACTACAAGTTTAAGCTTTACTTAGTTGTAATTCGGTTTTGAATCAACAAAATAATCTTTGGAACATGCGAACACACATACTTTTTCATTAGTATCAAATCGGGTCATGAAACTGTCAATAATAGACAATACAAAATTTTGCTTTCCAAAAAGCTATTCGGTTATTAGCATAACCTTTTAACAAAAAGACGGCGCTGTAGTGCATACTTGAAGTTGCGAATTTTTAATTTAATGCGTTAGGTTGTTATTTGAAGTCATGAGACATATTAAGTGAATACCAACATTCTAAAGATATTGTTCTAGATCAGAAAGAACAATTTTATCATACCTGTGAGTCCCTGACAGGCTGTTCACGTTTTTCTCTCCCACCTTATGACAGTGAAAAAACTTTGTTTTTTAACATATTCTGTAGCTTTTGATATATATTTACAGCTTGATAATCGTTGCTTTCTAACTCTTTCTGACACAAAAATATTGTTTGACAACTTTTCCATTTTGGTTTACTTCCAAGTAAATTATTAACTTGTTCGCAAACCGGGTTAGATTTATCACCAGCTTAAATGCATCTCATTCGAAAGAGGAAATACCTATAAGTAAACTTACATTTTTGTATGGCATCCAATAAACACACAGTTTTGCAGAAATCTTAAATCGGGTAATGAAACTGAAAATAATAGACACTACAAGTTTAAGCTTTACTTAGTTGTAATTCGGTTTTGAATCAACAAAATAATCTTTGGAACATGCGAACACACATACTTTTTCAGTAGTATCAAATCGGGTCATGAAACTGTCAATAATAGACAATACAAAATTTTGCTTTCCAAAAAGCTATTCGGTTATTAGCATAACCTTTTAACAAAAAGACGGCGCTGTAGTGCATACTTGAAGTTGCGAATTTTTAATTTAATGCGTTAGGTTGTTATTTGAAGTCATGAGGCATATTAAGTGAATACCAACATTCTAACGATATTGTTCTAGATCAGAAAGAACAATTTTATCATACCTGTGAGTCCCTGACAGGCTGTTCACGTTTTTCTCTCCCACCTTATGACAGTGAAAAAACTTTGTTTTTTAACATATTCTGTAGCTTTTGATATATATTTACAGCTTGATAATCGTTGCTTTCTAACACTTTCTGACACAAAAATATTGTTTGACAACTTTTCCATTTTGGTTTACTTCCAAGTAAATTATTAACTTGTTCGCAAACCGGGTAAGATTTATCACCAGCTTAAATACATCTCATTCGAAAGAGGAAATACCTATAAGTAAACTTACATTTTTGTATGGCATCCAATAAACACACAGTTTTGCAGAAATCTTAAATCGGGTAATGAAACTGAAAATAATAGACACTACAAGTTTAAGCTTTACTTAGTTGTAATTCGGTTTTGAATCAACAAAATAATCTTTGGAACATGCGTACACACATACTTTTTCAGTAGTATCAAATCGGGTCATGAAACTGTCAATAATAGACAATACAAAATTTTGCTTTCCAAAAAGCTATTCGGTTATTAGCATAACCTTTTAACAAAAAGACGGCGCTGTAGTGCATACTTGAAGTTGCGAATTTTTAATTTAATGCGTTAGGTTGTTATTTGAAGTCATGAGGCATATTAAGTGAATACCAACATTCTAACGATATTGTTCTAGATCAGAAAGAACAATTTTATCATACCTGTGAGTCCCTGACAGACTGTTCACGTTTTTCTCTCCCACCTTATGACAGTGAAAAAACTTTGTTTTTTAACATATTCTGTAGCTTTTGATATATATTTACAGCTTGATAATCGTTGCTTTCTAACACTTTCTGACACAAAAATATTGTTTGACAACTTTTCCATTTTGGTTTACTTCCAAGTAAATTATTAACTTGTTCGCAAACAGGGTTAGATTTATCACCAGCTTAAATACATCTCATTCGAAAAAGGAAATACCTATAAGTAAACTTACATTTTTGTATGGCATCCAATAAAATTGGCTTAAAATTCAAACTTTTCTGCCGTCTTGTTAAAAGGATGTGCTAATGACCGACTAGCTTTTTGGAAAGCTAAAACTTGTATAGATTTACCTGTAACGTTATAATTTGTTATTGTTCAGGGTTTTGACAGTTAAATCATAGTTTCCATTTAAATAATTTTACATTTCTTATGTCGACATACAAAACTGATTATATGGACAATGACACATTTACGTTTTTACGGTTGATTTTAGAGATTAGCCAAATTGAGATACATGCGAGTGAGAAAAACGTGCGTTTGGTAACAATGACTGAAAACAGCGAGAATATTGAAAAGAAGCGATTAATGCAAGTGTGTCATGGGGACATGAGCTAATGTTTACAGGTAAGAGTAGATCTTGTTTAATTTTTCGCATTTCCTGGTCGTAAGAAATTAGGTCTAAATGTTAAATATGCTACACAGGGATGAAGATGTTTTAACAACAACAACAACAAAGGAAACAAACAAACAAATATAGTACAATTCAACATTGTAGTTTTACAATAATGATGAATGTTCTTGGAGTATATACATGTTAACTTACAAGTAGCGACCATTATTGTTGTGTTAAAAAAAAAGAAAAAGAGTAGGTTCATAATAGACACAAATAAGCCCATATACATGTGAAGAAAGAGTAGATCCAGATCAGTTGGCATATAAATGCCATCTGATCAGGATCTACGCTTACGGTACATAGCTCTATGTAGTCGAGGATCAAAATAACACCAAGTCAATTAATTAAGAGAATATGACATGTAAAATGAGCTTAGTACAAGTGTACATGTATGACTAATAATAAATATTTGTTACATATTATATTCTAAAATGTTTACAACCCGGTGGCATTGGTATATTGAATGTTTTGAGATTAATGCACAAATATTCATAATAGATTAATGCACAAATTTAACCATAATAGTTTTTATAAACTGAATTGCTTCTTTTAAATTCGATACGGAGGAAGAAGATAAGACAGTCTTTAATGACAAGTTGTGTAGTTGTGTATTTGTATTGAGTAGAAATTGATTTCTTTCATTTCGAAAAAAAGAGCAATCAACAATATAATGTCGTTCTGAACCAATCTGTTCATTATCACATAATGGGCAAGTTCTGTTAACAAATGGTGTACCATCTTATCGGCCTGTTTCAACAGGAAGATGGTGATTAGCAGTTCTGAATTTAAAAAGGGTTAAGTATTCTGTTTTGTTTAATGATTTAAAGTAGTTTTCAAACTCATGATTTTCTTTAAAAGTAGAATATGTTTGGCCTTTGTTTGAGGTTCTCAGTTGTTCATGCCATGATTGTTTGAACTGATCAATGAGTGTTTGCTTAACTAGTCTGTGAATATTTTTTTGAGTGAGTTCAAACTGATTATTCCACAAATGTGGTTGTCCTACAGACTGTAATATTTCTTTAATTGTGTTTGACTATTTAAAATTATTATCTGGGAGATGCATCATATATTTATTAATTTGATGAGAATATTTTTGTTTTTTTTCCTGTTATTAGGCGGTTCCAGTAAGAGATCATTCGGCTTTTTATAATTATGGAGATTGGGTACCTTCCAAGTTCCCCATATATGAAAGACATTGGAGTAGATTTTCTGGCTTTAGTAATTTTCCTTAAGAAATTATTGTGATTTTTTTAGCATTTCTATGTTTTCATAACCAAATATTTCAGAACCGTATGTTAAAATCGGGAGTACAGTATGATCAAAGAGTTTAATCAATAAATATATTGGTAAATCAGCATTGTTAGCTTTAGTAAAAAGAAGATGCATGGCTTTTGATGCCTGCTCTGTAATATGTTTCCTGGCTTGTAAGAAGGATCCATTGCTAGATAGTGTAAGTCCTAAGTAATGATAGTTATCTTGAATTTCAATTGTTTTGTCCCCTATTTTAAAGTTGTAATTTCTTAAATTTCTGGCTCCAAATATTAGAATTTTGGTTTTATTTATATTAATATTGAGATGCCAACTATTACAAAAGTTGTTGAAAATATTTAAGCTTCTCTGAAAATCAGATGGTGACTCAGATATTAAGATAGTATCATCGGCATAGAGCAAGATTAGGAGTTCAAGCCACATTGTTAAGTCTAAAGGATCTTTAAGCTCTACACCAACTGAACCATTAAGATGCATGTAGGTCTGAAGGTCATTTAAAAATAACGAAAAAAGGACTGGTGAAAGATTTTCACCTTGTCTAACTCCAATTTCAGATATGAAAAGTGCAGAATTTTCACCCTTAAAAGAAACATATGATTTAATACTCCTGTACATGTTGTTTATGATATTGAAGAACTTTCCAGTTATGTAACAGCAATAAAGTTTCTGTTTTCTTTTCTTCAAGATTTCAATGAGTGAATGAATAGTAAAGATATGGTCTAAACAGGAATACCCTTTTCTGAAACCAGCTTGATTTTCTTCTAAAATATTGTTGTCTTCTAAGTATTTGGTTAACCTCTGATTAAGAATTGCTGTAAATAATTTACCTAAACAACTCAAGATAGTTATTGGTCTATAATTGCTTGGATCTTTAGGGTCTCCTTTGTTTTTGTAGATAGGCATTATCATACCCTCCAACCAGGAGTTTGGAATAAATCCTGTTTCAAATATGCAATTGAATAATTTTACATAAAAATGTGTCAATAATTCTTTTGTTGCTTTAATATATTCATTTAATATACTATCAGTTGGGCTTGGTGCTTTGGAGTTTTTCAGATTAGATATACATTTTATTATTTCTTCATCTGTAATTATTGAGTTTAATGAATCATTTGAATTTTGATGATTTACTGTATCGTTGTTTAAACTTGTATCGTTAATTGTATTCATATTTATATTTTTAAAATAATCATAGAATTCTTTGATATTTGGCGAGGGTACAGGTTATTCAAAAATTTCCAGTATTTTTGGGGGATTTTTATCACTTAAAAGTCTTAGTTTTATTGAATTGTCTTGTTTGTATTTTTATATAGAAGTTCATTGTACGTTTATATTGTTTGCTGGCATTTCGCAATCTTGTTTTACTGTCAATATTTTTATTCGAATTATAATCATTTTTTTGCTTTATGGTAGTTCCGCCGAGCTTCGTGACATTTTGGACCAAACCAGGGTTTATTACTTGTATTTGTTTTAGAAGAAAATGACTTATGAATTTCTGGGAAAGTAAGGTCCGAAGTATTTGTAAAAATATCGCTTAGTGCCTTTGTAATATATTCTATGGTTTCCCGGGATTGAGGATATGTATTCATTTGGTCACAAAGAGATTGGATTTCTTCAACGTTAATATTATTTATAAAATTGTTTTTTTTCATGTTTCGATATACGTTTATGGCTATGTTGATTGTTCTTTATTTCGTTTTTTGGGTTGTTTTGAATATCAATTTTCCACGAGATCGCGTTATGTCCATCAGAAAAAAGTGCATCAGTTTCTATTATTTCAAACCATTTTATATATTTGTAACATTCGGCGGTTGCGATTACATAGTCTATAACTGAACTGTCTCTAAAAGTAAAATTTCCAAAATACTGGTCTTGAAACATGCGTCCGTTAAGTATAAAGATGTTGTTGTTTTTACAGATATCTATTAAACGTAAACCATGCGTATTTGTTCTTTTATCGGCGGAGTTTCTGTTTAGTGAAATAGATAAATTTTCAAGTATTGTATATTTATCAAGTTGGGATTGTAACTCGTCGTCTATATCAAAAATATGATTAATATGTTGGTCACTACGGATAAAGTCTCGTAATGTACCTACGCGGCTATAAGTTTCACCGGCTAAATAAACGTATTTGTTTTCTTGGCATTTTTGTGTAATTTCGTCTTCACAAATTTCAAAATTTTCAGCTGTAAAAAATCTAGAATTTTCAGGTGGTAAATATATTGACCCTAATATTATATTTTCGTCATAATTAGTAAGTTCCTTCTTAATAGAAATCCACAAAATATATTCAGACTCGTTCGGTATTACATCGACGTAGGATGCAATTGTTTCTCTAACATATATACCAAAGCCCCCGGATTTACGTTTATAAGCTTGTGATCGATGTTTTGGTATAAATGTATAATTATTAATATCAACTAAATCATTATTGTCAAGATGTGTTTCCGAAATACATAAAATATCAAAATCATTTACGAAATCTAAAAATTCACTATAGTCCAGTCTTTTCTTCAATCCATTTACATTTAAAGTTCCTAATTGAATTGTTTTGTATTTCAGATTATGAGGCGATTCTTCCTCCCCAATGTCCTAATGTTGAGAGTCATTGGAACTGGCACTTACACTTGACTTCTGTGTTGCCCAAGGTCGGTGATTTATAGTTCTAGTCTGTGAGGGCGGTGTACGGTTGGGTAGTGGCTTACGTGGAGGATTAGGGGCATGATTACGTTGTCCACGTGATTTAAGTTGCGAAGAAGACTGTTCACGTCTCGGAACATGTGGAGGAATAGAGCTGCTACGCGATGCTGTAGAGTCCTTGATACGTTCCTGCACGACTGAAGAATATGATTGCGTATCAGTGTTTTGACTAGGAGCAGTTTGCGCACGAAAATCACCTGAATTGTTGACCTGATTTACACTGGTGTCGCGACTATGATCAGACGGCGGCACATTTCCACGGGATAATTGTGAACTTGGATCCGGTTGATCAGTTGGAATGTTTGTAAACACTGGCTTACTAATTGGAATGCGGTTACCCTGCATAACAGGTTCCATTGAGGGAATGCATCGTGCATTACACGGCCATCTTTAACTAGCTTTGCTGGGTAGACAATGCTAATTTTGCTCTCCTTGTAAGCAGCCCTAAGTCTCTTATATTCAGGCCATAGGGAGTTTATGTTGAAGTTGGTCCCTTTCAACATGTTTGCGCGGCTGAGTACAAACTCAGTATCACGGGTGTCTAAAAAGTACACTATGATTGGACGTGTTGAACCGGGTTTAAAATCTCCCTAGTCTGTTTGCACGTGGCATAGGAGGACAGGGTTCTATTTGGAGATTTGTTTGGAGAAAGTCAGAAACAACTTGAAAAAAGTTCTCATCCTTGTTCTCAGGAATACCGCCAAATATGAGGTTATTTCTCCTGCTTCTCGCCTCAAGATCTATAGATCTATACTCGAGAAGCTTTATACGGAATTCATGCTCGGACATTTTTGTTTCTATGTTATGAACCTGCCTGTAAACATTCAAACAATCTTCTACCTTGTGTCCTATTGTGTTCATCTGAGTAAACATCACTGGGAGTTTGTCATCAATAGATAGTTTTTTGTATTCACTTTGACATATTGTTTTATGTTCACTATGTTCACTATGACCACCAGTATTTGTACGGGAACGTTTGTTGCGGTTGGCTTCAACATCAGTCCAACAAGATTAAAAAAACTGTGAACCGCCATTTTCATTCATCTCACTCTCCGTTTCTAATGGTATTTCGAATCTATTTGTTGATGTAAACATTTTACACGCTATTATTTCCAATAAAGAGTAAATCCAACACTATTTGATAAACTTTAGATTTTGTAATAAGATGTTTATAATCCGTTAGAGCAATATTTTAAATTATTTTGTGACCGAGGAAAAAATGGCCACCATTTTCAAATTACCGGAAGTCGAACTGTTGTTAGTTAAAAGCTGAAGAGACTATTATTCATTAATACTGATCAATTCAGTTCTGTATAAAATATATATCTAAATGTCCACATTTGGAAAAAAGGTTGGAATCTTGCCCAGTTGTCAAAACCCCTTTAGTTCGGAAACCACTTTATACCGGAAATTTTGTTCGGTCCCGACCTCGTCCGGTTTAAAGGGGTTTCAATGTAAATCACCTCCTTCTGGTATTGTCATTTCTTTGACGTCAAGAAGTTGAGCAGACGATTTTGATTTAAGACACCGTCTATATTCTTGTTAGAAAAAATTAGCAATGATGGAACTTTGATTACGCTTTATTTTAAATTTAACTCACTTAAAAGTATACAGGTTTGTCGACAAAAATATGGTACTACTCAGACAAAACACAGAAATGTAGACTGACATACACATTCAAATAGTTAAGAGTTGAATAAATCATACGTTTAGGGTAGCAAACATATCAAACAAGATTGACATTGTTCGTGTGAAAACATTTTTATACATTTTATCGCGCATTATGCGGTATCTATAGCAACCAATACATATACTCTTAAGAACATAATATAAGCTGTAAAATAGCTAACACATTCACAAATTTTGGCCCCAATGTGTTTGACTTTACGTCAAAGTATGAACCTCATTTCCTGTCTGTTTAAAAACGTTGTGTTAAACGGTTACCTCTCAGCAGCATTTTATCGCTATGACCAGAAAAATCGTTCGACGCCAACTGAGGAAAATGAATTACCTTCCATCGTGAAATTGTGTCAAACGCATAAAGGAGTCGGAAACACGACCAATGTGCGGGAAACCATTTGGCATTACAAATGGGATGACAGGTTTAGTTAAGGTAGAACATATGTCTTTGGTGACAAGAGACCGGAGCGTCCGATAAAAGTGCCTGTTCTCGGACCTAAAGAGGGAATTCCGAGGCCATACGTTCGATACCTCAGATGAAATAAGTCATCGGAGAACAAATCTTCATTCCCCAGTGATTAGTTACAGACTGTATGTGTGACACATGAACAGTGGGTTTACCGACAAAGGAAATGCGTGGCTAAAAAAAGGCGAGTACATTGAGAAAGAAAACCTCTCTCCATTTTGATGTTTAAAGTGCTGAATGGTGACGTCGACGTGTTTTTAATACTACTTGTTACTATTCTTTATTGTTTTCTGTAATATTTTATGTTCGATGTATTACATTTTGACATAAGTGTCGGCAAAAGTAAAGGTATGTCACAGTATAACTTGTTTTATTCATATTCCGTTTATTAAATATAATAAGGAATTCCGCGGATTTATGAAACAGCCCTGGTAAGTAATTCGTTCTAAATTTTGATGACATCATTAATTATAAAAAGATAAACGTAAAGTAGAGGTGTTTATGCTGTTTTTCTCATATATTACATACCTCGGTATGCCTACAATTATTGCTTTTCATATCGCCATGAAAAATTAAAAAAACAACAACAAAAACAAAAAAAAAAACAACAAACAAACAAGCAAACGGAGAACATTTAATCATTCTGTATAATCGGATCCAAACTGTGTCCTCTTTTGGTGCTACTTAGTTACTTGTCTAAAGATATTGACCGTGACGAATCTGGCGCAATGATCTTGGTGTCATGGGCACTTTACTTTTTTTGGAAATCCTGACAATCATGTCAATTAACAGAAATTTGACACCTTGAAACCGGTGGTCTGTTTTTTTTCACTTCTTTGTAAACTTCGAAATTGTTTTGCGTAAGCCATCCTAAAACCAGGGCCATTTTTCATATACTCATTTCCAAACATACATTTGTTTTTATTCATATTCCGTTTATTAAATATATTAACGAATTTCGCGGATTTATGAAACAGCCCTCGTAAGTAATTCGTACTAAAATTTGATGACATCATTAATTATAAAAAGATAAACGTAAAGTAAAGGTGATTATGCTGTTTTTTCTCGTATATTACATACCGCGGTATGCCTACAATTATTGCTTTTCACACCGCAATGAAAAATTAAAAAAACAACAACAAAAAAAAAACAAAAACAAGCAAACGAAGAAAACATTTAGGCATTATGTATAATCGGGTCCAAACTGTATCCTCTTTTGGTGCTACATGTACTTAGTTACTTGTCGAAAGATACTGACCGTGACGAATATGGCGCAATGATCTTGGTGTCATGAGAGCTTTTTTGCTTGAAATCCTGACAATTTGATACCCTTTTGCTGTGTGAGTGTATATAATACGAACTGAAATGCAAAAAAAAAATGTTGCAATAGAGTAGTTGCCGGGAAGAAACAGTTTGCCGCACAAAATTATTGAAAAGTTCAGTGGTTAGGTATAAAACGTTTAATGCTCAAAAAATAGTTGGGATGGAGACACGTTAATAGAAACATGGTTAAAATATACAAAATGATTGCAGTTCTTACTTTAAAGATTTTCAAATGTGTGAAATTTTCGACAAATTTCATTTGATACTTCGGGATGGGGTGAAATGAAATTTAAAATAAATTACGAAGGATTTGTCGGGTGGAACTGTTCGTAAAGGTTTGGCCTGACACAAAACCCTTGCAACACAGAAAGTACAATGACCCAATAGGTGTAAGACCTGTATACAGACTTACCTATAATAAACATATTGACATGTTTCAAAAGGCTTGCAATCATAGATGCTACCATTTAATTAAAGGCTAACTTACATGCTTTTGAAGCTAAGTGTTTCTACTGTCCATTTCCAGCAAGAAAAGTAGGGGTCATGTCAATTAACAGAGATTTGACACATTGAAACCAGTAGTCTGTTTTTTCCACTTCTGTGTTAACTTCGAAACTGTATTACATATGACACCCGAAAACCAGAGCCATGTTTCATATGGATATCCAAACATAAATTTGCTATCAGTTTATCAGGAAAAGCATGTCATTTACCAAACATATGCCTTTCAGACCATACTAGTCATGTAATGCCCCAAAAGGCCGCACAACTGGGACTATTTAGTGTCAGCCATTGTCTGACTAGCCCGGGTAGGACTATTTACAAGTAATTAGCCAATATGAGATGTACATTGTTTATATTTGCAGACAAATTATTTAAGTACACACGCTTTTCAAACACCGAAAGCGGCCACGGTGTTTAAATTACATTTAATTCTCTAGTAGTGCACCAACGAATGAATCTGACAAAGAAAAATGATAAAAAGCCGATACTATCGATAGCTATAAAAATCACATCTTCTAAATGAACACATGCTTATTTGCAGCACTGATATTACATTTTCATGTTGATCATATTTTGCATTAACTGTAATATGATATCTTTGTTGTATACTCGTGTTTTACCCATATCGTTACTATCACTAATCGCAAATCCTTTCATGAAAACCCTCGAATTTAATTCGTGTCACCTTAATTTCAGAGCAACTAAGCAAGTGTTATGCACTTAGCATTGCTCGCCCCTCTTTTCACAATATTACAATTTTGTTTCTGTAGTTAGCTCTGAGTCTTCTTTAATTGCCCTGCTGGCGTAACAAAATCAGAATAAACCTCAAGTAAAAACGATAATCAAAACTAATAGGCCAGTCAGCGTACCCCAAAATAGCATCGAAGTGTGAAGAAATTGCAAAAGAATTGATTTATATGTTTTTTGTTAGAAGAACATGTCTACTTTAAAGGGTAAAAAGATGCAATTTGAAAACTGATGGGAAATTTGGAAAAAAACGCATTTAAACTGACTGACCGAATAAAATCTCCAAATTTTAAACATATCCATTTTTTGGATAAATTAAAGCATTTATCATAGTTTTAATAAAACTATTGCCATAGAATGCTGGAGAATTACGTTATTGAACTAGTTAATTTTTAAAACTTGCCATAGTTTCATTTCTGTTTGCAATCTTGCGAAATCAGAACATTTTTAGATCTGATGTTATTTTACCCCACCCACTTAAGTAAATATTATCAAAATGGCATGAAATTGTGAGGAAAATGCAAAAGAATTGATTTGTATGTTTTTTGTTAGAAGAACATGTCTACTTTAAAGGGTAAAAAGTTGCAATTTGAAAACTGATGGGAAATTTGGAAAAACGCATTTGAACTGACTGACCAAAAAAATCTCCAAATTTTAAACATATCCATTTTGGATAAATTTAAAGCATTGATCATAGTTTTAATAAAACTATTGCCATAGAATGCTGGAGAATTACGTTATTGAACTAGTTAATGTTTAAAACTTGCCATAGTTTCATTTTAGTTTGCAATCTTGCGAAATCAGAACATTTTTAGATGTTATTTTACCCCACCCACTTAAGTAAAAATTACCAAAATGGCATGAAATTGTGAGGAAAATGCAAAAGAATTGATTTGTATTTTTTTGTTAGAAGAACATGTCTACTTTAAAGTGTAAAAAGTTGCAATTTGAAAACTGATGGGAAATTGGGATAAACGCATTTGAACTGACTGACCAATAAAAATTTGCATATTTTCAACATACCTATTTTGGATAAAATAAAAGCATTGATCTTTGTTTTAATAAAACTATTGTCATAGAATGCTGGAATATGACGTTTTTGAACTTGTTAATTTTTAAAACTTGCCTTAGTTTCATTTTGGTTTGCAATCTTGCGAAATCAGAACATTTTTAGAGGTCATTTTAACCCACCCACTTAAGTAAAAATCAAAAAAGCATCAAATTGAGAGGAAAATGTAAAATAATTGATTTTTATGTTTTTGTAAGAAACACAAGTCTTCTTTAAAGGACAAAAAGTTTCAATTTTAAAACTGGAAATTTCAAACAAAAAAGCACTTGAACTGACTGACAGATAAAATGTGCAAATTAAAAAAATATCCATTTTTTTGATAAAATTAAAGCATTGATCATAGTTTTAATAAAACTTTCGTCAAAAAAAAAACTGGAGAATGTCTTTATTGAAGTAGTAAATGTTCAAATCTTGCCATAGTTTCATTTCGGTTTGCAATCTCGCAAAATCAGAACATATTTAGAGGTTATTTTACCCCACCCACTAAAGTAAATATTAATATTTTGATACAATATAAATTTGTTTTATTCTTTTTTTTTCAATTTAATAAATACAATGTAAAACTGCATAAATATGATACACCTAAATTTATTATATAATCATTGTATATCAATATAATTAAGAAAACGAAAACTGTACATGCATAGTAGGTGGTCGAACACGTTAAAATTCGTATATTTGGAGAAAAGGGTTGTTCAAGTTCATATGTATTCATCAATATCTAATTCTGCCCGAGTTGGAGAATTTGAACACCCAATGCAACAACACTCAATAAAAAAATCTACAACTCTGATAACATTCCAAGCTATGTTTTCTAAAATTACTACAATGTTACTTTAATAAAGGCAACGGTTGGCATTTAAAATATTGTCATGTGCTGGAGGCAGAGAACAAATACTTGTTACTAGTCAAATCCCACCCCTGGTCTTCAGGTTTAAGCATAGTATTTCTAACAAGATCTGGCTCTGAATATAAACGTGTTTATAATAAAAAATGCTGTGTCTAATGTAGGATATAATGTATGAACTTGCACAAATAACGTTCTTTTCATCACCTTTACTGCAAATTTTTGATCTTTGCGTATCAAGCGATATAGATGGAGATCTGTCTTATAACATGAGGATAGTCTTTTCACCTAGTTTTCCTACATCTTTGTCTGATTGACTCGCCATGAACTGTTTCTCAGTTTCTTGCGTCTATATTAACAATCAACTCCTTTATGGCAGTTGACTTTCCTATTTTAAATATGTGAGAAGTTAAATCACAACCAGTATTGACATGAAAAGGAAGTAACAGATCACATTTATTTCATAAAACACAGACTGCATATTTTGATGTTCTAGATCTTTCTCGGTGATGGTCTTCTATGCTTTATATCGGATCGCACATACACTTTCTGTGCTGAGTCTTCTTCAATGACACATGTGATCTCTTGCTCAGCACGTTCAGTGTCTGTCAAAGCACTTCATGGAACCATTAATTATTCTGTTTTGTACATTTCTGGTATATATAGTGTCTTGAAGTTCGATGGGTCTGACAGAACAAACATCTGCACCTCTTTTCAGACTTAATTTTAGCATGCTTGCCATAAAAACTAGTCAAGTATTACGAAAATCAAATGTGACAATTGAAATGTGACGCAGTTGTCATTATTACATTGTTATTGTAGTCACAGTGGTTTGGGGGTGAAGAGAGTCTCAAATATGGTCTGTGTAACATCGTGAATACACAAAATTCTATCCTTGCTGGTTCTGTTGACGGTTCAATTACCTTTACCAAGGTGTGTCACGGTCTTTAAATAAAGAATAAAAATTGGCCATTATGAATTGCAAAAAATAAATGTTAAAGTGAGATTTTAATTACAAAATCCAAGTCAAATATATATAAACGTAACAGCATTTATTTAAAATGAAAACCATTTACTCTAACCACCGTTTCAGAAGTTTATGTTCACATTAGCAGAACCGAAAGGACGAATGAAAGAATGAAAACCATAGTCCTGATGATGCAAAACACACCCTGCTTGTTCAATTTACGTTTGCAAACTAATATCGACTTTCTAAAACGTGTATTTAAAAATATGAACATGCATGTCAGGAATTGGAATAAACAGAAAACACAGCCTCCCCAAGCAGCCAAAACTTAGAGAGGAAAAAGAGTGCATGTGTTATAAGACGATCGATTTCAAATAAGACACCACAAACAATAAACAAAAAAGAGATCTATTGGGGTTACCGCCTAGGAACGGTCAGTGATAAAACAATTTGTCACTGGGGGTTAACAGGTTCTAGGGTTCACCAACCTCACACATGCCCTTACAAGTTCCCAAATAAACAAACACGTAAAAGTTGTCTTGGTGTAATAACTCCAACCCACCTTAAACTCGACATTGTTGCACGCAAAAGCACACAAACATTTTTAATATATATTGATGTCAAACTTATTTTTATCGTGTTCCTTGTTAAAGATTAATGTTACAATTGTTTATACACTATACTATAATTTTAAAATAAATTTAGGTACTCCGTATTTGCCGATATTGACTGTAAAACACGAATAAGACAATTAACCTAAAAGAATTATAGTTATCGTTTTGCTGCGTATTGGCGTCCGTAGTTTTAAAAAATTGCGAAAACCTTCTTGTGAAGGTCAAAACCAAATCTACGGAAAATAGCCATATTGGGGATTTATTTCAGTATTTTACAATATTTAGCTGTCTGTGTTTACTTTATTGAGTTTAAAAATGAAATATAAAACAAAATAAATGAAAATTCACTGGTTTCCGTTATACGATGAAATCGATCATTTACAGGCATTTTGAAGTCAAGCATTCAAACTAATGCATTAAACAATAAAAAATATATAAAATATGAAATTAATAATCAACTTACATGACAAAAGTCGTCATTCCAGATAACAATTATTGCAATAAACACTCGACCTTGTTTGTTTACATGCTTCCGGAAGTTCAAAAATGGCGCGTGCAAACTTTATGTGTCCGAGTATGGCGTACCATCACAGCCATAATTGTTGAATCATTAAAGTCGAAATTTAAATGGCCAATTAAAACAATTTCCCCCAACCCACCGGAGTGCAACTTTTTGTTGGATGTATATCTATGTCTGATATTTCGCAGATGACACTTAGTGAAACTTTTGCAATTAGTTCAAGGTGATATGCTACGCTGACTGGACTATAATGCGCCGTCAAACAAATAGCAATACTGGATGCTTAACTAGGTAACAAACATTCAGATCATTTTTGTTTTTCCCACATATTACACCTGGATAACGACTTCTTAATGAATATTAATTTGTACGTACGGATAACAACTTTTTTCTATTTACCTTATTCCACCATTTTGTCGTAGTTCCTGTAAAATCAAATGTTTAACACACATTAGGGTTTTATTCCATCCCTCTATGAAATAAGTGGAAGACATGTATTAATTAATACATAGATAATTATTTTATTAAAACATCCTTTTACTAATTTCTCAGTATTGTGCTCTATCTGCTTAAATCTTTGTGGCATGTGCAAAACAAGTCAGTGTGAAAAATCAGCCACCGATTTTACGTGACGAAGATGACATTTTAGCGATACTTCCGCTTCTTTTCAGTCGATGTGTTGTTGGCTCAGCTGGCTAGCATGCTCTGATTTGGTAGCTGTTACAATGCTGAATCAGTAAATGTCTTAGTCTGTGGCTTGTTAAGAGCAGAAACAATATAAAATTATTCTATCGATGAAGCTCTCAGATGTTCATGGTAAGATACTGTGCCATATCGGAGCTTGGTAAATTGCCGGCCTGAGCATTTACATTTTTTTTCGGCGTAGCTGTCTAAGCTCACTTTTGACCTAATTTATTAACCATGTAAGTGTTGTAAATAATACTCGTATTCTATTATTATGCAGCGGGAAAATTAAATAAACTATTTTAATTTACACCAGAGAGGCATCTAGCAGGGTGGAGAGGTATATAGTGGAGTTTTAAAAAATTAGTTTACTCTGTTTGAAACGATTATTGATGTGACCTTTTTAGATCTTTGCTATTCTGTTAAGTCTAAAGATGTTGAAATGAGGCACACCCCAGAAGTCATATTTGGTTAGGTTTATTTGTCAAAAACAATTCAGTCACTCTTTATCAACCTATCCAAAATGAAAGTGAAAGTAAATGGAACTGCATTATCAGCACTTCTGGCACTGCATATAATATGCTACGCGATATAAACAATGAGTTCGCTATTTAAAATCTTTACTAAATATATTTTATTCTTTCAGCAATTGATATACATCTAATACATTATGTTATTAGAATAAACAAAATCAAGACCATTTACATTACGTTTCTTCTATAAAATTCAATCTTGATCACGACTGAGGATTGTAAGATGTGCTTACTTGTCTTAAATCTGGCAATTACGTGTAATATGTTACACGAAAAAACTTCGAGCGCGCTATAAAAGCAAACGCACTCAAGTCAGATCTAAGAACATGTTAGCGTAACGGTTTTCGGTAGATGATTTTTATCAGATTGCAATTAAGGCAAACAGCTTTCACAGAGTAGAAAGTTGTAGTATACTAGCCCAAATTTCTAAACCGCCACCTAATATACATGTAAGTGGAATTTTCTAAGTCGTCTTGTAAGCTATTCTAAAGAAAATTGGGATGAAGAATAATTAATATAAGACACACAAATCAGTTAATTATTTTATGAAAACATAATGATTTCATTTAGAAAATTAACTGCCAATCACCAAGGTGCCGAAATTCATTTTAACAAAAAACATCAACATTTTTGATAAAAAAAACTTATCAAAATTGTTTTCGATAATTATTAGATTCATAATTATTAGATTCACATTTATAAACAAAATTAAAATCTATCTATATGTTCCCTAATTTGTGTGGAATGTAATTTTACATTCAAATCAAAGTAATTTTAATAAAAAGTCATCGTGTATGATTCACAATGAAATGATTTAATTTGAAGATGTTGTAAATTCAAGATGAAGTAAATAATACCAGCTATAAACTGCATCATTTCATATACCATTTACGCCGTTTATCTTTTTTAAAGATATTTCTTGTTTAAAATAAAACTATTTATTTTTTGTGTTGCGACCGGGCATACATGATACAGCGCCATCCCACATTTTGTCTGCTCACTCAGAGTGCAAAAATAGCTAATACATCTCACCTGTTTGTTTTGTTTACGTTTCCTTTTCATTCTCGTTTCCAATATCCCTTAATGAGAGCTCT
Organism: Corbicula japonica; assembly: GCA_038501625.1. Classification (NCBI taxonomy): domain Eukaryota; kingdom Metazoa; phylum Mollusca; class Bivalvia; order Venerida; family Cyrenidae; genus Corbicula; species Corbicula japonica. The sequence goes on along the minus strand of JAZAYU010000022.1, from coordinate 7,961,346 downwards.
AAATGTGATTTATGGAAATCCTCTGTTTATTGAATAAACATAATTGCTCTAATTTACGCAAACGTTTGTAAAATGCGCCTTGCACTAACTTATTTTATTGAGCAGATAAATTAAAAAATTAAACCACATGTTCAATGACCGTAATTTATCAGGGTAATATAATTTTAGAAGCACCACTAAGTTGGCAAAAAGATATAGTAAAGAGAACAAAGTGATTTAATTATATGAGCCTTTTATCAGACTAGCGACAGGTGCTGTTACTTTTCAAAGTTGAATATTATACTTAATTATATGATTTATCTAATTTACAGGTTAATCTATGATACTCTGCGTCTCGAAGGTCGGGTATTTATCAATAAAGTTTTCTTTGCATACATAGATGTTAAGTACTAGTATTCATATTGTATTAGTCCTCTTAATTCTATGTGTTAGAACATTGCATTTTCAAGAAACCTTTGTACATGTGTTAAGTACTAGTATTCATATTGTATTAGTCCTCTTAATTCTATGTGTTAGAACATTGCATTTTCAAGAAACCTTTGTACATTTGTATGTGCAAATTGCGAAATCGGAAAATAATTCCTTCAAGAAATTAATCAATTTCAGTAGGAACCATGCCTGCTGTAAAAGTGGCAACAGGCAAAAAATTAGTTTATTTTTAAGTTTATTTAGTACGATAATTGTTTCTTACAGTAAGTCTATCTGACTTGATGATATTATAAATAACTTATTATGCTAATGTCAAGTATTGCGCAATTACAAAAAGTAAAGGATGGAAGAACAATACAAACATTTGTTAATATAGACTTTATAGCATCTAGAGATGTCTTGTTATCACAAAAAACAACAATATTATTAACGGGGAAAAACGAAGACAGACATTGCGACCACATACTTATTCACTGATAGCATTATCACACTTAACCATCAATAGTTGTCTAGTCGTTGTTCTTCAATGCAAAAATGTACGTGTTTGTTTTGCATACAATTTTGAAAACGACTACATGTATTGTTTACCCAATATTGGTATATGATTTATTGTTGAATGGAAAGCACATAGAAAATGGATAAACCGGCTTGATTGCAGTTTCTGATATGTATTTTGTTATTTGTGTCGCCCTTTCGAAGGAAAGGCGATAAAAAGGATCACTTTGTCCGTCCACCCGTCACGAAAATTTAACGTTATCTATAACCGTCATGATGATACTAAATTCCTTTGGTCAAGGTCACATTTGTTCTTGTAACGTCGTTTTTTTTATTCTTGGATTTTGACGTGAACACTTAACGTTGACTTTAACTTAAGGTCAATATCAAATTTGATGGAGAAATGCCCCTTTTTGTACTTGAATTTCGACATAAAAATATATGTTGCTATAACTGCTATTTCTCAATAATACATACCTTACTATTTATAGTAACAAATTCATATAATAATTTTGGCTATTATTGTCCAGACCGGGGCATTATCACATAATCGGCCCTCACGCGAGGGCTGATATCATGATATCAGCCCTCGCGTGATGAGCGCGCGACGTCACAATACAGTAAAAACTCCTTAAACCGGATCCTCTATAATCCGGAATCCTCCCAAAACCGCATTATTTTTACGGTCCCGATTTTTTTTCTTCTTATTTCATAGGAAAGAAAACCTCTGAAAACCGGAACCTCCAAATTCCGGAAACCGGCCTTATTTTTACGATTTTATTTGCTATTTGCTCTTTAAAAAACCTCTAAAAACCGGAATTTTGATAATTGCCATCGAAAGTGACGAACTCAGGTTGTCTTGTCAAAGGCTTGTGTATTGTCAAGCGTGTCAAATATCGTGTTTTCCTTTAGAGGCGCGCATATTATTTAATAGGCGTGAAAATTACAAGGGTTAATAACTGGGACATGAAATTGTTGTGTAAACAAATACGAGTTGAGAAGACGATGATTAGGTAATTGTCTGTTTAATTTATTGTTTGAAACAGCCGTGACAGTCTTTCTTTTGTAATTGATGCTGCAATTTCGCCAAATCGGTCGATCAGTCGGCGATTTCACAGAGGGCTGTGAAAAACATCCTTACGATTCCATAACATGACGTTTGAATATATAAATGTTCACATATGTATTTAATTGAGTTTGTTGAAAAAAAATATGTTTTTAATGAGGAAATAAATTAAACATGTTAAAATGTTGGATAAAATTAATTTTGTTATGTTTATTCCCTAAAATATTTTAAATGCTGCAAAGCAGCCAACATTCAATTTAGACTAAGAAAAGGCGTTATAACACACTTATTAGAACAACACTTGTCAAATATGGTGATAAAGGTAAAATCCTCTATAAACCGGAATCCTCTCTAAACCGGACTTTTTCCCCAGTCCCGATGACCACCGGTTTAGGGAGTTTTTACTGTATTTCCGTTTTGTTTTCAGTCGTAAAGAAATCATCTATTTAAACAGAAGATTGGAATGATTAAAACTAAAACTGAAATGTACGTACCAGAGAAATATCCCGATTTAAAATCACGTTACTTCCAATCCTATTTTTCTTATCGTTTTCTCCATACGTCCGGTAGAATAAAGCCTATTTGGTGTAGATAATCGAAACTCGCAGCAGTGGTATGAGTATGAAACACTCTTAAATCATAGCCTTTACAGACTCATACCACGTAAAACACTTCTACCATTCATAATTAAAACATATTCCGTCCTGTCCAATGATTTTGCAATGAAGTTCTGGTTTAAAAGCAAAAAAGAAAAGAAACTTTCAACCGCAAGTCATTTGCACTGTTTGAAAAAGTAAACATTCGTCGAATTACGTCACATATTAAACATAAATGACGTAATACTTGAATCGTGACGTGTTCGTTCAATTAACAAGTGCTCACTTAATAACCTAAAAGTGAACATTTTATAAAAAGATATATAAATAGATGTCTATAAAGGTATGTATTATAGACGTTAATACACGGCTGAGCGGGGCCGAGGCGTGATAATCGGCCCTCGGTCGCAAACGGCCCTCGGGCTAAAGCCCTCGGGCCGTTATGCTCCTCTCGGGCCGATTATCACGCCTCGGCCCCGCTCAGCCGTGTATTATCCTCTAAATATTTCTTCATAAAGCTCACCAGTGATATTGCTTATGACCACATATGATAGAGGTATGCCCCTTTTTGTAGTTGGACCTTTTTTCTGACAAGTATCCATGGGCGAAATAAGTGTTCAACTGTACACCTACCTAGACTTTTCAATTTTTAAAATGTAAGATCAACACTCGGTCTGTAATTTTTTCACCTACTGCTCACCCTTGTCATTTAATAAAAACGTGTAACTGATTTCCATCCTATCAATTTTAGGTCAGCTGCCCTTACTTCCAGTGTCGAGTCTGAAGTGCTAACCAATCGCTGCAGTTTTTTTTGACAATAAAATGTTGGAAAAACTATTTTCCTGGCTCGTGCAGGAATAACATTTTAGACCGACCAGTATTATTTACAAACCAACAGGCTTGCTAATTTTGTGTTCTGGTTTCATTAGAAGAATGAAGCGATGGTGTAACCGTTTTGGTGAGTCCCACTATGTATGTAGGGGAGCCCAGGACAAGTTGACTGCCCAGGAGCTAGTTTCAGGGGAAAGAGGCTAGTTTGGCTTACTGTATGTTTTCGAGTTAAAGCCCTGGCATTTATATCTACCCGGGATCCATCACATTTTGTCTGGTTATTCCTGGCCCAATACTCGACGCATTTAAACGAAATAATAAATCTCTTTCTTTTGAATCGTGGTAATCTCTGTTAGTATGATAGGGCGACCATGGATATGTGAAGCTCATAAATAAAATAAAAAAATGGATATGTCTTGATCATCAAAAAAGATTTATATAACTGATTTTTCTAAAATTTCTAAAGGGTTTGATAATATTGACATTTAAAGTATTAATCTGGTATATCATCGTTTTCGTTTAAAATTTAAAGCAGACCTACGAGGCATTGGGGACAGTTGTTAATGTGTAGATTTTAAAGAAACTAAGAAATGCAGCGAGTGTATTTCATATATTTATTCACAATACGAAACGATATTTCGTGAGTCATAAAAGATGACATATTTGCGATGTTACAATTTAAAAGAATGTTTCACAAATTCTAGAACACAATATACATCATACAACCCTCATTAATTAAGGTTACCGCGAAATTAAGACAACCGTGATAATAAAACCACTGTTTTAAAGTCCCCTTTAACAGTTTTGCACTTTTTTCTATCTCAAACTTAAGCCCAACCAACTATTACGACTACTTCTGTCTGCCCAAGAGGTTTTCCGTTATAGGTGTTTCATTGTACTCCTGCACTGAAATCAATTGTGGTGTGCATTTCACTGTACTCCTGGACTGAAATCATTTGTGGTGTGTGGTGCACAGTACTACTGGTCTGAAATCAATTGCGGTGTGCGTTTCACTGTACTCCTGGACTGAAATCAACTGTGGTGTATGATTTACTGTACTCCTGGACTGAAATCAATTGCGGTGTGTGTTTCACTGTAATCCAGGACTGAAATCAATTGCGGTGTGTGTTTCACTGTACTCCTGGACCGAAAGTCATTATGGAGTGATAATATTGTATAAGTAAACTTCTAATAATATAATCGATCATAAACTATACTTGTGTATATAACATAATAATGATATGAAACTACATCTAGATATGCAATGTATCATCACATAATGATACATCCTAAATATATTGCTAAACACAAGAATCTCGCCCCGGTAATCCTTTCATCGAATGTTTTTTAATCCTCGTGTAAAGTTTCGGTCACATATTGTACAACTAAAAAGGTATTTCGGAAACATTGTTTTGTTAATGTTCATATCATGACCGTATAACTTAAAAACTGTTGTTCTTGATCAAAATGTAAATCAGGTTCTTACATCTTTGAACGCCATGGTAAATTGATATTCACCAATCGCCAAATGGACTAATTCGATAGCAGCATTTTTTAAACCAGAAAGTTTAAGCCTTCATTTCGGAGAACGGCGGCGACAGCGTGAGAAACACTATATAAAAACATGTTTTTTCTGTTTAACTCTATTCAACTCAAGAATTGCTCTTCGTTTTTGGAAAGAAAATTCACAGTTTAAATTATGGCACACGTATCCAGAAGAACGTACTAATTGCTACCACCTGACACCGCCGAGCATTACATACTAATAAATTATGTGATTGTATATATGAAACTTATTTTTGTTTTTATTCCGATACAAACATTTACAGAAACTTGTCGTTAAGTCAATAAAAATATTGATTACAATCAAACTGCAATGCGATATTAATTTCTAAAAAGTAATAACAAATGATATCCTCGCCTGATGTTGCATGTATAACCAAATTTCATGTAGAATAAAACATGAAATAGATTAGCAACCTGTGCATTATTAAACGCTTTTCGACAAGCATGTTGAATTATGTAGTAAATGGTTTTCAAACTTAACAAAATTCACCTTTTTTAAATATAAAAAAAATGTAGAAAGAAAAAGAACTTTGAAAGCCAGTGAACAAAAAAAATTCAGAATGTTGCAGGCTCGGTTTGATTGAGCACATTAATGAGCAGTAATGGAAGTGCATATTGCTTTTCATTCTTTGTGATGTTTCACATCATGAGATGGATACAAAAAGTGCCAAAATGGACTTTGTAAGACACAGTACATCCAACCTGTGCCGCTGCATCATTGCACTTAAGCGTTTATCATATTTCCGAATGAATATATAATCTAAGAGTACAATAGAAATTTATAATTTTACACAAAACATCTTCGAACCGGTAACCTTTTAAACAACGACCACTTATTCATTTTCAAGGATTTAGGAGTGAAATCAATACCATGACTGTGATAGTCCTTTACAACTTGATCAACAGTTTAATTTGTCATTTTTGAAATACGACTTAAATTACAATCACACACATTTTGATGATATTACCGTCGTCTATATTTACTTTTTAAATCTGTGATCGAAAGTGTACATAATGTCTAATGTGCCTGTGGACAAGGTAGGTTTTAAACACAGTTCTCCTTCATGTGATAATCATCCTGTTGCTTATATATGATTTGTTTTTAAAACATTCTCTACATATTCCTTTTCACCATTTGTATTTTGTCTACAAAACCCTGTGACGTTTTATATTCTACATATTCCTTTTCAACATTTGTATCTTTTCTACAAAACCCTGTTGCGTTTTATATTCTACATATTCCTTTTCACCATTTGTATTTTTTCTACAAAACCCTGTGACGTTTTATATTCTACATATTCCATTTCACCATTTGTATTTTGTCTACAAAACCCTGTGACGTTTTATATTCATCCTTTGTAAGTGAATACAGTCAAACCTGCCATAGCAACCACCTGTTTTAAACAGCCAGTTTGAATATGACCTAAACTGACATTTTGTTCGAATTGTTCACTGTCTTAAATAGCCACCTGTCTTCAGCAGCCACTTTTTGTTACTCCCTTGGGTGGCTGCTAAAGACAGGTTTGACTGTATATTGAATAATATACATTTCTATGACATACAATAGTTTTATTCTCACTTCATTAGTGGACAATGTTGCTCGCTGTCCACACTATCACTGTATTTGATTTGTTTAAATCCGCCATTAGACGCGGTTGCACTGTTTATTTCGCACGACTCTTTTGTCAGCGGATAATCTTCATTGGAGTCCGTTTCTTTGATTGGTGGGCAATCCAACTTAACGCGTTTAGTTTGTCTGGGATGTAGCTGAGCATTTGTAGAGTGTGACATAGACGAGCCTTTACGATACGAGGACAGAGTAAAAGTGCGAGTAAACATATTATCAGTCTGTCTGCGTTTAGACCAACAACGTCGAATTTCGTTGTGAACCTGAAATATTTAAATAGTAAACGCCAGTTCAAACATTTATCGTCAATTTTCCGTTGATTAAATCTGACATTGGACTTCTGCATATTTGATGGTATTGAATATAAGTCAGAGTAAACGCAATGATTGTCATTAAAAACTACCAATTAACCATAAAAATGTCATATTGCTACAATACAATTTATAAAACATAGTAACTTACCTCTTCATTCAAAAAGCAGAAGAGTAACGCCAAAAGCCAACCCTAAAAAAGGAATATATGCCAAGATTACAGGTATAACTTAAAATTATTCTAGACAAATATACAAATATACTAATCAGTTATTGTAAGATAAGGGGGTTGATACCTACAATATACTGACAATGTTCACAATTGGCACGTACTGTATACTTTAAGAATATAAAACCAGTGTCAGGAAAAACCTCAGTATCTCTTGTTGATATTTGTTGGTGGTGTCTTTACTTTATCTTTTATGAGCACGTCTTCACTATCACTCTTCTACCTAGATGTATATGAAGGCCGAGTATACTGGGTGAGATTGTTGGACGGTATTTCTTAACCATTTACCCGTTAATAGTCCCGACTTAGCTCCCTACTGTTTGGTTGTGTGGGGAGGCTGTGTCTGCTGGATGTGGCCATGCCTGATATGCATATTTCACTTTTTTTCCCTAAGTTTGTGTAATAGGTGTTCGATTTCCGCGTCGAATCAAACTATTTAAATTAGAAGTCAGTTTAAAGGTATTAAATACTATACTGGAATTTTTTACTAAAATAACCTGTTGAGTTGACACTATTGTATTTAAATATAAATTGAAAGTGGTGTGGTGTGACCAATTTGCACGTGAACCGTCTTTAAGTTTGTCTTAAACTCTCCGGTCAAACCTCATTTGCCATTTTACTCACACACAATCTTAAGTCTTAAAGTGACGGAGATTTGAAAACAAGATGCTGTTTTAAAAACACAATTTCGGCTGTAATTCAAAGATCAAAACTCTACCTGGAATGAATTGTAGAACATCTCGCAATAGAGATATATCATGTCTGCCTGTATATCGACTCCCGTCGGGTATGCGGATGTCGCAATGTACAGAACACCGAACAATGGAATAAGAACTAGTGAGAACTTAGCAAGCTTTCTGTAAAATAAACAAAACACTTTATTACATGGATTATACATGTACTGTTACATGTATCTGTCCTGTTTTGCTTTCAGATCGATTTTGGATGATTCACCTTTCTGTTTTAATTTCCTACACATTAAAATATAAAAGATCTCTATTTGAAATTGCATACCAGCAGACAATATAGACTAAACCGGAGGTTCTTTTGCCTAATCATATAAATTCTACAACTTAATGACTTATACGTTCGTGTTTTCACTGCATTAATTTAGACATCATAATCATTATTATATTCATTTATTAACAATTCTTAAAGAAAATTTACACAATTTACCGTAACTGGTGATGATTTCCTTTTACATTTGTGTGTGATTTCATCCGAATACATAACACTCGAATGATATTGATGAAAAACACGAAGTTAATCTGAAATAGATAAATCAAACATTTTATTCATGCGAGTAATATTTTTTGTCACAAATCTGATTTTAAAATTAATGAAACTTGTTGAAATTAATGAGATTTTGAGAGTAACTGAATATTACAAATACGAAGAACAGTTTTGTTGTAAAAGTTTTTTGCAGTCTTTTGATGGTGTCTGAATTAAATATCCCTTTTGATCAAATTACGATTTTCATTCACAAAAAAGAACATTTGTTCTTTTTTTTCCATTTCTTACACAAAATGTACCTGAAATGTGGTTTTTAATTAGACGAACATTATTTCAAAGACACATTAACAGCATCCATAATAGTACAGGGATAAGCAACTTGACAAAAACTGTAGAAATAAGTCAATTTTATTTTAAAATAATTGATAGGCAAATCTGTATTTTGTTAAATGACCCCTTAAACTGAAGCTTAGCTTGAATGTGAACGACGCATGAACGTGTATAGTTAAATATAATATCCGCTAATAATTACACAGAGTTCCGACGAATCAAATAAATCTAAATAAGACAGTTAACAAACACTATTTAACGTTATACTGACTCTTACCAAAATTGTCAAAATGATCGGAGATATGAAGATCCAAATGTATCCATGTGTGTCTAAATTCCAACAACTTTGTGAAAAGAAACAAGTGGTAGGTAAATATGAAATGGAAATAAGAAACACATACAACTGTGGACAAAATTTGAAGCTTGTATAAACAACTTGTCCATGAACTAACTAAGTGACATTTGCCAAAAAAAACAACACTAAAGCATGTTATGTCATTCTTAGAGGGAAAACAACTATTTAAAATGTGAATTAGAAAAAGGGAAACCATTCCACAAAGTAAAGAAAAAATATGCAACCAAATGAGAAAAATCGTTAGATCACTTTTGTCTTAGTTACATGTAGTATTTTCATTCGTTACAATAACGTAATGATTTAACATGAAACAAACACCACACATTTTTGTTACAATTCATCAAATCGTTAATCCTTAAAGTTTATATAACCTTGCTATGTGTAAATTGCAGAGTTTGACTCATAAGAACATGCTTTGATCTATATTCATAAATATGACTGCATTGTCATGAATGTATTTGATGCAGTAAGAATTTATAGACTTTTCTTTAAAAACCTTAATGATTTTTGTTTTCTTATTAATGAATACCAAGACATTATTTGGTATTTCGAAATGACTATTTTGCAAAATAGGTCATTTGAAGGCTAAACATATTTTCTGATTAAATGGAATTCCCCAGACACACGCAAAGACACATTTGATAGATAACATGTACCTTTAAATTTGTTGTTTCTAATAACCAACCTCTCTAAGCGCAGAATACGCCAATTAATTAGAAGAAGGTGTGTCAAGTATTGGTTCGAAGTCCACTTTTGTTGCAAAATATATAATATAAGGTATAATAATTGTACTTACAGAGTATTGTCCACAAACAATCGAACAAGTATCCATGGTATTAAATACAGAAATGGTGACACTGAAAAATAAAACAAACACCTAAGCAATCAAAATCAAAAGAAAGAAAATATCGCATAATATAAAGACAGTTCAACTCAGATGAGGTGAAGTCAAATGTAAAGAAGAGTAAAATATGCGTATAAGAAATGGCCTTTTCATGAAAACACAGCCTCCCCGCATAGCCAAATAGAAGAGAGCAATATAAAATAGACAAAAAAGCAACATATGCATATCAGGAATCGCCACACTCAAAAAACACAGCCTCCCCACGCAGCGAAAAAGAAGAGAGGAAGAGAGAGAGAGAGAGAGAGAGCTCATGTTTTATATATGTATGTCAATTCAAATAGGACGCCACAAACAATTAATAAACAAGAGAACCTTTGGGGATACCGCCTTGGAACGGTCAGTGGCAAAACAAATTGCCACTGGGGGTTTAAACCAGGTTCTAGGGTGCACCAACCTCACACTTGCCCCAACAGGTTCTCGTATCACAAAACAAGTACAAATTGTCTTGGTGAAATAACTCCAACCCAACCATCAGCTCAACAATGTTGCATGCAAAAGCATACAAACATATAAACATAAGAATTTAATAGCATTGCAAAGCCAAAGGGCGGGTACTCAATGATCTTTCCGAGACCAGAGCACCTGGAGTAAAATCAGCAAGAACACGATGACAGGGATAAAAGAAACTTCACGGAACTGAGAACCTGAAGGGTATTTCAGCATAAACAGTGAAACTAAAAATGGTATTCAACAGTTTCAAAACAGTGGAATAGCATTTAAAACATTGAAAAAACTCTATAATTAACTGGAAAACATAAAATAAATACGAAAAACTACAAAACACTTTGTACCAATATGCACTTATCGAAATATTACATAGTAGGAAAATCTTGTCAATACTTACGCCAGCCTAGAACGACATACATGCGAACTCCTGTCCGTTCAGTAAAGAGTGTTTTGTAAATCAGCATATGAAGATAAAGGCCTTCCATAAATATCCACATCATACTTGAAGCAACAGTGTACATGAATAGAGTCACAATCAGTTTACATTCCCAATGCTGAAAACATCAAAAAACATTTATAGCTCTTAGATAACAAACAATTCTAATAGCGTTATTCGCATAACACGTATTATATTCAAAGGTCGAAATTGATTTTAAGTTTTTTCATGTGAACCTTTTTTTAAAAAGACGTCAATTTATTTGTTTAGGTAATTGCTTAAAAGGCAGACGACATATACGGCGGGTACACGTCAAGACAACGCGTCTAAACAAGGCAACTAAATGAGTTAGCAAGGATAGCAGATGTTAACTTAAAAATGTACGCATATTTAAAAATAAACCTGGGTTGTCAGTAGCAAAAAGTGTTTGCCGCCCGAAAACTAAATACATTTACTTAACATCTTAAGTTAGATGTTAACTTAAGAATTTTATAACTTTTATTGCATAATGAAACTGTCATCCAGTAGATTGTTAATCTCTCAACAAATGACCGATATAGTAATTGGACACGCAGCAAAGATTTGTATTTACTATGTACAACAATAAAGATTGTTGATTTCAAATAATTAAACAGAATTTGGGTGTGGTCCCGGCTTGTTTAATCGGTAGCGTAATCGGAAATGCATGACTAGGCGCTGTCCCGACAGGAGAAATATCATTTTAAAGGAACATGCTACTTGTATTTAGCCGCTATCATACATTAAAATGTAGTTATACCGAACCATCCTGTCGAAAAACGAGTCTGGTTGGAGATAGTCTGATTACATCGCTTTTCAAACCAAGGCCGTCGACAAAAAGTAAATCCTTCATCAAGGATACCAGCGCTCGGAAAATGAAGGCAAGAAACAAGTTAATATGTAAACTGTTACTTTTGCAGTGAAGTCGCCTGAAAAAATAGGTAAACTAATATGTGGTTCCAGCATTTTGCAATAAAGATTTACTATTATAAAATTGTATAAAACATTTTAATACATAAAACATTGGATATTAATTTATGAAAACGAACGTGCGTAAATGATTAAAATAATATATGTAAGTTATCGTGTTGATTCATGTTTTAACACATAATATTTTGCTGACTTCTATAAGTTTTTTAATCAATTTGGCTTTTTTTTTCAAAAGCAACAACACTTAAAAAAAGAAAATAATGGTTGCTAGTAATTGAACAATATAGACGAAAGAACAGTTTTTAAACCAATTTAACACAATTTTGAACAGTATTTAATTAATTTCTAAGTTGCAATATATGTTGTAACATGATTGCTTACTTTGCCAGCAACATGATCAGAACGGCAACCAACAACGACAACAAGGAAATTGCATATCCAATATTTGACATCAATTGTATTCTTGTCAGGTCATTCTGAAACAAACCGATTAATAGCCAGACTAATGGTAAACATAGACGAAATAGTTCCGTTTAATCTCCGATCACAAGTCGATGGCAAACAAATTTTTGACGTCTCTTGGCATGATTTGAAGACGTCTGAGAACAATGACCTGTAAGCTAATTACAACTTTTGTTATCTTAACTCAGTTTCCTGATTCATATACACTAGAAAAGCAATCGAGAGCACAGATTAAAATTAGGTAGCATGATACAGAGCGAGCCGTGTACACATCCGGTAAACGTAATAACACATCTACATTTAGTTTAAAGACGATGTTGTATGGATGGATTGCAAAATTGCGCCAGCGAATAATTATAGTAAAATACCGACAAGGCAGACACGAGAACTATTGTAATTTTGACTTTTCGTCTAAGTGAATATTGAAAATAAATGCAACACTATCTACTTTATATTCTTACACGAATGCTGAGATTCTCTATAGTAAACGCATTGAGGCATGGGTGATTAATTCCAAAATATGTCTCTGCTACGCACCTGAGTTCCCTTCTGAAGTCAGTCATAATTTTGGACGTTTCTGACCGCTTGAAGAAGTGACTATGGGGGTAAGTACCGTTATTTTCAAAGCGGTATGAAGCATATTTATGTTAGAATTGAAAAACAAGCCGCTGGTGATACATCGCAGGATTTATCACGGGAGGTCGTTCAGATGCATAGATATATAATTATAATCACACGGGGATAGATACTGTTATTTTGTCTCCCTACCTTTCTGAGTTATATCAACTAATGGAATATATCGAACAAAACATTTACCGTTATAGCGGCAAACTCGGGATCTCCCTTGAAACAATCAGAATAGTTTGTCCAGCCGGACGTGCTGTTAGTGTCAGGATCGGGATGTATCCATTCTCCGTTTTGTCCACATTCGCGGAATGCAAACCCTTCAACAAATTAGTTCGGGCATAAAAATACACATTTGCTATAACTATTAATGTGAGAACCTGTTGGAGCAAGTTTAATGTTTGTGCACCCTAGAACTTCGTTTAAGGTATTGCGCACCTCGCGATTGCTTTGGCATACACAAAAAATATAACAATCTCTCAAACGGCACAATGCACTTCCATTGAACTTTGCACAAATAAATGTTATACGTGTATGATTATTCTGCATACATTAAGAAAAGTTAGAACAGTAGAGAAAAATAGTTAGATCTAACAAATCCCTAAAATTCTATTTGCAATTTATGACAAAAAGGAAGCAACACAAAACATCAATTCAAATGTCAACATGCGTGAAATGATACCGACAATAATATTTAAGGTCCTTGAAAAGAACTTTCAATTGTGATTAACATTTTTGTTTTCATGTCATCCATTTTCGCGACCAGGAAATTGAAGGTCAAACACACTTTTACAAATAACTCACATTGTAAACATTTTTAGACCAAAGGACCTTAGATCGTTGTCAATACTCAATACTTATTAAGACATTTAAATTGTTGTTTAGTGTTGCTTCATTTTTGTGATGAATTGCAAATAGAACTTAAGGGGGCGGGTAGGGGTCTATCTATTTTTCTTTACTGTTCTAACTTTTCTTAGCGTATGTAAATTAAACATATATGAATAGCATTGGTTGTGCAAAGTTTGGTAAAACTGTATTGTGCCGTTCTAAAATATTTTTTTTTATTTTTCTTTTTTGTCTACGGCAAATCAATGGCGAAAGGCGCAGAATCTTAAACCCCAAGTGACAGATATCCCAAGGCGGTTAAAGCGGTGTTCTCATGTTCATTCATTGACTGTTGTTCCTGAAAATTATCATTTTATAAACATAAAATGTCAATTCCACTCTGCATTGACTCTGTGGGGAGGCTATGCCTCATGGCCTTCATAAATATGTATGCTTCATTTCTTTATTTAGAAAATAAATCAAATTAAATATTTTGCCTCTAAATATCACAATAAGTACGGATTGGGAAAACAAATTCCACTATTGACAGCGGACTATAAATAGATTTTACATTGTTATTTAAAACTCATAAACGTTAGTTTTTTAAATAGCCATTGCAACTGCAAAACAACAGATAATGTGCCTACCGTAAGTTTTATTGATTTGTTCATTACGTACTATATTTTTTAAAAACGATCCTGATTAATTAACAAAAACGAAACCTTAAACATTCAAAACATGTTTACAATTACCAGCCAGAAGATATGTTTCAAAACGCTGAATTTACCGAAGCAAAACAAAATAATTATTTTGACAAACGACCAGTGCCCAAGGTTATAAAACAAAAACATGGAAATCAGTCTCAAATCTCAATCAACTGATTGGCTGAAATGGCGACTGGTCGCCATTTCAGCCAATCAGATGCTTGAGATTGGAGACTGGTTTCCAATCTCAGCTTTTTTATAACCTCCTGTCCAGGGCTTATTAAGCTATGAGAACCTTTTAATTGGATCTCATTTAATCCTGTCATGTCTTAGATGTTGCCAACAAGCAAGCAGGCCTTCTCTTAAACTTTTTTGCTTGGGTTGCTATTATCTTCACTGATACAAAGAAGTAAAGTTGCATTAAATGGCACAGGGTCATGACAATGCACCGATTATAATCAGAAATTTTCGCTAGTCTCCTAAATGCCCAGGAAACCTTAGACATTATGACCAAAAGTATAATATTTGAATGTCGGGCCACTAACTAGTTCAAGGGAATTCCTTTACTAAAGGGCGAATTCTTTAACGATATGATGATTGTTACAAAGATATTAAAGCTATAATGTTAAATATATTGCTCTGTTCCGCTCTAGTTCATTTCAATTGGGTTACATAAAAGTTAAACCAACAAGTAAATATGTGAGCTATTGCTCATTAGTAGTAATACCCCCGCTTTGGAAAATATGACTTTCAAAATGTAATTTGCATTTGTCACTAAAGATGCCCTTTGGTTTATGTATAACACAAATATTGTTAATAAAGATGCCTTTATGTTTATGTAATGCATCAGTATTGTAAAAAATTCTAAAATTTATTGGTAAACAGGAAGTAGATGAGCAAGGAGCATAAAATCGCTTTACACCATATGGGACTATAGGATAAAGCAATATGCAAAATATCAGGCTGCTGCATGTTATAGTTGCTTTATAGAAAATTGTGACGGAAATTGTGCATGTATGTCAAGGAAAAATCTAAGTATTCGGTAAACAGGAAGTAGATGGGCAAGGAATATCAAATCGCTTTACACCATATGGTACTAAAGGATGAAGCAATATGCAAATCACAGGCTGCTGCATGTAACAGTCTTAGAAAAATGCGACGGAAAGTAAATGGTTGATGCAATGCACCTATATAGTAAAAAAACCTTCATGGAACAGCGAGCAACAAGCATAAAATCGCTTTACACCATATGAGACTATAGGATAACGCAATATGCAAAATATTATGCTGCCCCATGTTATAGTTGCTTAGAAAACTGCGACGGAAATTTTGTTACGGACGGACGGAAGAAAGAACTAAAGAACGGGCGGGCGGACAAGGGTAAAACAGTATAACCCCCCTCTTCTTCGAAGCGGTAGTATAATATATACGAACAATCGTTAATGCCGTAGTTTATTTTAAATTCTAACACGACTTGACGTTTTTCCCATTGAATTTGCTGTGAATTATTACACGATAATTCACCGCGCGTGGGCAAGGCTATTACTAAATACCTGTCGGTATAAACTTATCACGACAATTTTATTTTTCGCTGGGATTCAATTTCGCGCATTTAAGAAAGCAAATAATACGCGAATATTTTACCCGCACGTAATATGATGATACCACAGTAATAGAATAATGTTTATTTTATATTTATATTATATTTTATTTTCCGCTATTTTGCGGCAACGTTAAGGGGACGTTAACGCGCCATTTTAACGACGTCACGTCATTTCCGTTGTAAACAAAATTATTTCCTGGTGCATTATTAAACCGTTGGAATGACAAATACGTTCGAATGACGACTGGAGAGTGCTGGATGCGCGGTTGGATGGACATGTATTCAACTTTGTTATTTAAACTTTTAATTACAGTAAAACCCCTCATTACGGACACTCAAAATTACGGGCACCCCTGTATTACGGACGATTTTTTAAAGAACGGACATTTTCCCTCCTTTTTGTATCCAGTAAATAACTCGATAATACGGGCACCCCGATATTCCGGTATTACGGACAATGGATGCAGTTAAAAATTAATTTTAATGCATATTTCAGACCCGGTATTACGGACAATTGAATCTGGTAACGTTCCACTTTCTGACTGTTTTACGACATCAGTTTACGACATCGGTTTGCGACATACGACTGCTTTAAGTATTATTGATTGGACTCATTTTCAGTCATTGGTAAAATTGACAATTGCAATCAAAACAGACCTGTCAAACTGTGATTTACACAATTGACTGGGGTACCTAATCAAAGTGAGTTGTAATGTCAGTCAGCAGTTTAACATGTTTGTATCTTTTAGTTATATATTGGCAGGCTTAGATTGTAAAATTTCAAAAAAACATTTAGGATGTACTTCTGTGTCAGTGCGAACTCTCAAGAACTTTGAAGCTATGATAATATGATTTGGATAAAAAAAAAACTCACCAGTGTTTTATTTACTGTTTATATTGTAGAGCATGTATAAAATAAGAATACGTAATTTATAGTTTTGCATTTGTACAACATTTGTAAAATTAAAATTAGAAAATTTACCTATTTTGTCTCATTTATTACATTAAACTAGATCAAAAGGCCAATTAACACCAATTAGGCTGTTAAATCAACCACAGATTGATGATGTCGAACCGAAAATGTAACGGACAGTGGCCGGTGATTCAAACCCACAATTAAGGACACCCCGCTATTAAGGACACTTTTCCTCAGTCCCTTAGGTGTCCGTAATAGAGGGGTTTCACTATCAATTTTCAATTTTTCTATTATCAATTTTTTAATTATGGAGATGTTTAGGGAGTAAACACTAACCGCCGACTATATAACCCATTTGCGTTTGTTACAACGCGCTAAATTGAGTAATGATTATTCCGCTTATTCAGTCAGATGTATCGTGTTAGAATTGAAATAATCAATAGCTTCCGGTGAATTATCGCAGGGGATATATATATATATATCTACGCAGCTGAACGACGCCCCGTGAATTATCCTGCGATAATTCAAAGGAATTTATTGATTTCTTAAAGATACTACATGTACAACAACAATAATTACAGTCATATATCTAAATTATAGTTATTTACGGCCATATTGAATTTTAATTTAAAAAGTTATATACGCGTAAATTCATACTGACTTCTAACCATAAATTGATATCAAGATAATGTATCGTAAAATGTTGATTGCCTGATTAAAAATAAAAAAGCCCACTAAAATGCACTGAGCAATGATAAGAATGGCGGCTATTTTGAATAACAACGCTGTTTGCCTTCATATCGAACTCATATAAAACCTGTAGAAGTAATTCTCGTTGCAAGATATTTTTTATATAAATATTATCCCTACAACAAATAGCGGACTGAACCACTAAACATTCGTCAGACATTTCTACATGTTAAGCCCAACATACGTTAAGAGATGTCTCGGTACTACGAATTCAGAAAATTGTAAATTTTGCCGGACCACAGGCTTAGTCCAAACTACAATAATGATTGATAGAATAACACCAATGCTTTGACAGGTTAGTATAAACAGGCTACATGTACCAAAGGGATAAAACTGTTTTTGGGTTGGATCAACAGCGTAGAATTTACATCACTGAAATATTACGTTTAATATAGAATAACAGAACATTTTTATATCATGGTATAAAGTTTGCACAAAAATAAGGTAAAGTTTATACTTATTAATTAAGTATAAAAAAGATGATTTGCACATTCTAAGGTTATTGCTTATTTACAATTCAGACCTAGAACGGATTAAATCTCAACAACAAACGCTAATGGTGGACTAGTTAGATCAGTGTTTGATAAATAATTGACGTAGATTTTTCTTGGCACGCGGTAATAATATTTACATTAATAGACATTTAAGTAAAACAAATGTTGGCTTCATAATTTTTTATGAGTATCACTTGATTTAGCTATTAACATGACCTTGAGAGCATTATTTGAAAAAAAAGTTCAATGTGATTGCTTGATCTATATGTCTGCAGTAGCCCCGCGGGTACTCTTCATTTTAATGTGTTTTTGATGCATTTCATTTTGAAATTTATCATAAAAAATACATTATCAATATGTATTGCTCTTTTTCTTGCATCTGACCTATCTTGATATATTTTACTAGTATGTTCCTATTTTAATAGCTTTCTGGGGAGGCGATGTTTTGTAAAACTATCGTTTCACCATGCTAGATTTCTATGTTTTGGGATATTTTAAAGTATGAGATGTTGTTATGGTGGTGGTGAATTAATTTGCTTTGCGTCCATTTAAACTACCGGAGAAATTGGTCATAGTTTTGGCTTCATTCTGCAATTTGATTAAACAACCCAGTTGTGGTTAGATTAGGGCTGTCTAATATATCATCACAGAATACAAGAATAGGAAATTTATTATACATTAATTGGCACAATCATTTTATTCCGAGATAAGAATTACGTAGTAATCATGGATAATTGTTTGGTTGATGTAAAGGAGCCAGCTAGCTTGACAAGATTTATGTAAGAAATTGTATAACCTCTATAATGTGGCAGATAGAAAATTTATATGAATCAGATAAAATAGAGCTTTGGCTTTAAACATACATGCACTCTTCATCAGTGATAAAAGTTTTCTTTTGAAGATCGTGATATGAAACGTCTAACTTTCATCAAAGGTAAACCTTTAAAATGAGTTTTTGCTTTTGAATTATTTTGCTTTGTTGAGTTAATATAATTGCGTTACATTATACAACATTAAACAGTCAATCAGATTAGAGGAATGGGGCAACACTCGTTGATTATCAGTAAAGATTATCAAGCTAACGATACATACATCAGAACTTATCTTCTCGAATCAAAGTAGCAATCAATTTAAAGTCATTTAGTTGTCTTTGGATTTTGAATTTTAAATATAGAACGGATTTCTGATATTAATTTTATTGTTTGATAGTTTGAGCATAATATTCATGTAACATTGAACAGTTCCTTATAAAATGTACCATGTTTGTTAATCTTAATACTATGTTTAGTTTAAAACTGGGCTGAATGTTATAAAACTGAGATTGGAAACCAGTCTCAAATCTCAAGCATCTGATTGGCGGAAATGGCGACCAGTCGCCATTTCGGCCAATCAGATGCTTGAGATTTGAGACTGGTTTCCATGCTCAGCTTTATAACCTTGGGCACTGATCTTAATATGATCCATGTTCTTTGTCCTCTCTACTCTTTGGTTGTATTTGAATGATGTGTCTTCTGGATTTGACAATTCCTGATATGCGTATTTCACGTTTTTGTTATTGACCTAATTTTAAAAAGACTTAAGAGTCTTAATCTTAATTTTAAAAAGACTTAAGAGTATGTCTGTTTAAAGTAAGCTTTAAACAGACATACTTGTAAAAGCATGCAATATCTGCTCTCAAGAAAATTGTCTCTAATTATATTAACCTGTTCTACTGAAGTCATGCACGTACAAAGGACATGGCTGCATCTGAACGCTTCCTACGAGCGCTTGGTCCCAGCATAACATTTCGTCCCATGTTACGTTACAATAACCTAAAATGACACATCAACATCAATAATTTGATATCAATTATCAGATAAGGTACCAGAAGCAGCCCTGACTACAGACTTGTAAATGCACAGGACCTGTAATTCCTGGCTTGTAAATTAAACTTTCGACTTAGCCATCTAAGAACTATCGCAAATGATTTCCTTTCGATATTTCAATTAATCTAGAAATATATAATATTTACTTTTACGGATTTCATATAGGTAGCGTCACAGGAGGGCAGCTGACGTTAACTCTTGAAACAGCGTCATAACGTTGAGCAGACGGGATTTCTCAATTGTGGAAAAACACATTATGTGTATTAACATCTCCAAGAAGTGATGATAAACTAATAGTTTTTTTTTTAAATTTTAACTCAAATATAATAACAACTTAGGCTGAAGGTTTTAAAACTGAGATTGGAAACCAGTCTCAAATCTCAAGCATCTGATTGGCTGAAATGGCGACTGGTCGCCATTTCAGGCAATCAGATGCTTGAGATTTGAGACTGGTTTCCATGCTCAATTTTATAACCTTGGACATTAATGTCGTAAATATGACCGACGACACATTTCCCATTGACATGTCTCTTATGAGAAAATGTATATTCTCAGATCACCTGTCAAAAGTCTATTATTTTCTCGTTTAGGGTAAATCCATTTTCAGCTAGGAACTGAAGATTCCATGTTCACCGCCATAAGCACATCATCGATTGGGACTGAACCATATTGTACACAATATTAAAATAGTTATACATATAAACAGTACAAGGTAGATCAATCCCAATTAATGGTATGCATATGGCGGTGAACATGGAACCTTCAACGCGGTATTTTCAGATTAATACCATTCCATGTTCAGCGAGGTATGGTCTTGAAATAAAAGAATTGATTGACCCTAAACGAGCAAAACGATGGGCGGAACTGGACAGAATAGAATTTTGACAATAGAATAGAATTTTGACAGGGGATCTGAGAATACAAATCATGCACATCACAGAGAACCCCAAAAGGCAAAATATTAAAGCAGAACATATATTAAGAGGTTATTAACCGGTGTTCAAGGGCCGGGAGGTGATATCGGCCCGGAAGAGCAATATTGGCCCGAGAGCTTTAGCTCGATATCACCTCCCGGCTCTTGAACACCGGTTTATAACCATTTTATTACATGTGCCGGGCTGATATCAATGTCTGCCATGCTCTGTAAGTCATAAATTAACTGAGCACTCGTATATTCGTTAATTAACTACGTCTCGATGAATGCTTTCGCTAAGTACTACGTCATTTACTAGATTTAGAGTTTTGTGACGTAATTAAAGATTGTTTACATTTTCAAACTGTAACAGAGCAAGTTGCTTTCAGTTGATTTTTTAGTTTTATTTTGTTTTAAGTGATTATGTCTTCGAACAATTTGATAAAATTGTGCTGGATATGGGATTGTAAAAAGGTGAATTCTGGAAGTGTTTTACAGCGGTATGGGTATGTAAAGGCTGTTATTTGTGAGTTTTTCATTCTCATAACGCTGCTGCGAGCTTCAATTCAACAAAAACATGATGTAGGCATATCTTGTTTCAAAGAATAATAGGCATAAAGGAATATGAAGGAACATGATTCTGGAAATACAGTGCTTTTTGTTCTTGGTTGTACCCAGGTATGTACAATTTCTCCATGTTTCTTGTCATTGTTATCGCTCTCAGAATATGTCTCATGTTAGTATGCATGTTCTTTCTTAAATATGATACTTTTTGCATCTAGCTCCAATAGTAACACATGTAATAAAACTAACTATTACATGTGTTACTATAAATAGTAACAAATAATGACCAAAATGACCGGGTACTTTGCATGATAAAGGGCGGGCCGAAAACCTGATATCGCGGGCCGAAAACCTGATATCGCGGGCAGAAATCCCGTTTCACGAATTATGGCACGTGGTAACCATTGATACAGGATTAAACTTTTTCATTTCAAGATGGCGACGATTGAATCGATCGAGTCCCATTCAAGTTTTTTGGAGCTAGATGCAAGAAGCAACATAATTAAAAAGAACTTGCATGCAAACATGAGACATATTCAAAGAGCGATAAAATGACAAGAGAAACAGGGACACATAGTACATACCTGGGGATAACCAAGAACAAAAAGCACTGGATCATGTTCCTTCATTTTTCCTTTAGGATTTATGCATATTATTCTTTGAAACAAGATATGCCTTTTATGTTTTTGTTGAATTGAAGCTCGCAGCAGCATTATGAGCATGAAACACTCGCAAATAACAGCATTTACATACCCATACCGCTGTAAAACACTTCCAGAATTCACATTTTTACAATCTCATACATTGCAAAATTTTATCAAATCGTTCGAAGACATAATCACTTAAAAAAAATAAAACGAAAAAATCAACTGACAACAACTTGCTCTTTTACAGTTTTAAAATGTAAACAATCTTTAATTACGTCACAAATTCTAAATGACGTAGTATTGCAAGCATTCATCGTGACGTAGTTAATTAATGAATAGACTAGTGCTCAGTAAATGTATGAATTACAGAGCATAAAAATGGCAGACATTGATATCAGCCCGACACATGTAATAAAATGGTTATAAACCGGCGTTAAAGGGCCGGAAGGTGATATCGGCCCGGCCGAGCAACATAGGCCCTCGAACTAAAGCTCTCGGGCCAATATTGCTCCTCCGGGCCGATTTGACCTCCCGGCCCTTGAACACCGGTTAAAAACCTCTTAACATTCTGAGTTTCTTAGTTCCTGCGCTAACTAAGATTTTGTAACCGATGATAAAATATACATATTTGCTTCAGAAAAGATATACTTCAGATAATATTATTTCTACGTATTTTAAAGACAAATGCAATTAAAAGTGTAATTATTTCAATGACAACTTTAACGTTCAGTAAGAGGTTGGTGTCAATTTACATTACTTATTTTAGTATATGAAAAATGTGAATTTAAGAAGATAAGAAGCATTTAGACAAACACATATCGTTCTCGAATAGATTCAAGAAGCATTTTCTCAACTTAAAGCATAATCGAATATGTTGATAACTTTTACTTGATTGAATTATTTTACACGTTTCAGTAGTTGTTTGTTGTCTTTGCCGAATCGGAAAAAAGTCTACATTTTTTGCGTGAATCTTTTTGTAATAAATATAGAAATACACTTGAATACAGTAACTAATACACGTTGTATTTGTATACGTATACAACTACTTACCATGACGTGGCACAGACTTTGATATTCTTTCGTAACATTCACTTTTAGCCACCTCATGGGCCTTGTAATCTATTGGAAATGCCATAATGGGGTAACTGAAATAAAATACACATATTTTTGTTTAGTGCCGTGTAATCTTTAGCTGAAGAATGTATTTCTTTTTGACAACTAGGACTTATCAGTGTACAATTGTGCGTTTCTGTTTACTATTACAGTATAATTATTCAGAATGCATGTTGATGAAAAATATTTTTACAGTGTTCTCACCGGAGTTTGTATAAACTCGTGAACTTTTACCTTAGGATACAATGTATATGGCTGGTCAGTGGCCCTCTTAACATTATCCCATAAATTGTACGATAGTTTGTTGATCAGCATAAACAATTATGGAAAGTAATAAATATGGGGGATTTTTAACCAATAACCAATACGTTCCGAGTGTTTTGTAAGAGGGAAAACGTTATAATGTTTATTGTGATGGGGATGTAACAACATTTTTCTTCAAAGTCTAGCACTTCCTGTACTGTAGGTGAGACTTAAGACTCAATGAGCCTTGTTGCAACAAATGGTTTGATAATAAGTTAGAGTAGGTTTAAATAGGGTTTTATGGTTACCTTGGCGTTCAACTTTTGTGTTCACCTAATATGTATTACATGTTTAGTTAATATTGGAGCAGTTTTGAGGTTGGAGCGTCCACTATCTTAGCTTAAACCTCTTTGTTTCAACACTGACGTTCTCAAAGCATTATTCCTCCATTTTTTGTTAATCCTTTGTATGTCTTTATTTTCAAATTAATCGAATTTGTACCATATTCCTCTTGGATGTGTAAGGAAGTTTTTTTCTCCAAGACTGGTTGTTTTTAATATACAAATTTATCACAACAGTAAAGTGTGAAATAAAGCTATACCTTGTTATATAGAAAATCTCTTTCTGTTATAATATTCTAATTTAAAAGATTTGGAGTAACGAAGATTTAATTAAATGAAAAGTGAACTTTGAAAGCCAAAGACACGACAAATATGAAAATATTGAATGGCTTGGTTTGATTGGGCCTGTTCATGGGCAGTAATGGAAATGCATATTACTGTCCTCGCCGCCTAGCCCCGGGTTGAGCGAAACTCAATATTTACACCAATAAACAGTACAACTGTGATCCATTCCAAACGACGGAATGCATATGACAGTGAACATGAAACCTTCAATGCGGTATTTTCCGATTTATACTATTCTGTTTTCAACGGCGTATGGTCCCCAGATAAAAGAATGGGTTTGCCCTAAGAGTACCTTAATGACCAAACATTTATAAACTGCATTAAGGTTTCATAAAGTATGCCAAATCCAAAGTTAAAAATGTCAAATGCAATTGAAATTTAAAAATGTTGCAACGTTTTCTGACAAATTTCTGACATGTTTTTTTTATATAGGTCACTGGCTTCGACGAAGGTAATTTAAACAGTTAAACAAATTTGCATAATTCATTGTCAAACTGCACTGAAAAGTTCTAAAATTTGCTACATGTAAAATATTAGACAAATTCAGATTTAGACGAGACGTGATAAACTGGAAGGAACGAACTGCTTATTCTATGATCTTTCCCATTATATTATTTGTGCTTACTTTATTACCTTTCACTTATATACTATGATAGTGTTTCTTAATCACGATTTCTTACAGAATTAATAAAGAAACGCATTATTGTTTTGCAACCTCATTATATGTGTGCGTTTGATGCTTAACAAAACCCTTCGGTGAAAAATAAATTACACCCTCACAACCGATACTGATTAAAGGCTTGCTGGACACAACAGTACAGTAGTAATAAATATTATTATAATAACAGTAGTGCCATTCCTAGAAGTCCCAGGGAAACGGCTACAGACTGTTGGTATGACGCTTAAAGTGGACTATAAAATAATTGCCTTTATGATCAGATAGCATTTTGTTTATATTTAGTGTTTATGTAAGGATTTTACTTTGATTTTGCAGTCTGTCTTGATGGCACTAGAATATGTTTTGTTTCCATTTTTACCCCCTATGAATCTCATAAAGTAATTTTGATTTACGATGTTCATAATTGTTTATATTAGTTTTTTTGTATTGAACTTCCAAATATATATAAAACAAGAGAAGCCATTCTCGTTTTCGCTTTAAATATTACAGTATGCGTAGTAATATTGGTGATAGATATATTTCGGCTGTGTTGGCAATCAGTGAAACCACAAAAATTAATCATTTACAATAATTCTCAGCAAATTCCATGTAATATGTGTTTCTGCGTTTTTTATCGTCGCTCCCGGAAGTCGATACATGTATGAGTGGAGCTAATCCCAAAGAGTGTTAGCAGTTTAAGATTTAAGGAAGACAGTTCAGATTACAGAGGGCTCCAAGATAATCCCTCTTGTTGTTTTTAAGTGAACGACGTATACCAACTATTGGTCCAATATTTCATCTAAGGAAAAGCTTTAAAAGAAAACTAATTTAATTCGTTATTATGCTGTACACATAATTTTAAGCTGGATTTATGTTACTTTGTGAAAGATGAAACATCAAGCCGCTGTATATAATCAACCAAAAACACACATACTGGTTTATCAAAACTGCCAAATTACAAAGTCGCAAATGTTTATCGGTATACAGTAAGATAAAAGAATCATTAATTGTCAATAAATGTATTTATCCACGTTTCTATGTAATTCATCTCATATATGCTTCAAGGTTATTGGTTGTGAGGATTCACGAAATTCTCGTGCAGTGTCATTATATATGGTGTAAACCTTGGATAAAATTCATTCGAGTCGTCGCATTGCTATTGTACAGACATATTAAATATTTCTAATCCATAAATTGTTAAGGACGTATTTGAGAAGGTCATTACTTGACTGTGAGAAGGACAATTAAATTTTCTGATGGAGTTCATGTTCGGCAACTTTCTTCAAATATCCTAGGGCATGGATACAACTTGAGCTCGGAGTCGGCAATAACAGCGATAGTCGGAACCATTGACAAATTATTTTGTCACTGATGAGTATTTATTTTGTACATTTTTCAGATTTTAGAAACTTGAGGAAGAGCACGTGGTGTTCGATAAGTAAATCATTTTGATATTATATGTATATCTAGTGCAATCAAAGAATAGAATAAGGGGAATGTATATTTAGAAAGTTTTTATCTTTAATTGTTGGTAAATGTGACATGAAATTGTAATCAGTAATTTACGATTTGTCTAAAAGCAATTAATGCATGTGCATTTTAAATAACATATTTTAATATAGGCTTTGGAATGGTAATATGTATCTCAGTAATTTTTTCCAACTATTATTCCGTTGGCATGTAACGGCAATGTTGTTGATAAACTCACTGGAGGAAGAAATGCTGTTCAGTATCACAGACAAGAGATTAATTTTGAAATTGGATTGATTTCACTTGTTATGGCAATGTTTGAAGAAACATTTTAATTCAGGGCATGCAGCATTCCATTTGATAGTTATTGAGATGCTATACGATAATATTTTCAGATTTGACAGTCTCGTGATGATTGCTGGATGATGAATAAAAGGCGTATCTAGTCAGCGTCCTGAGAGTGGTTTGCATTTTTCGGAAATGCTTTTGTATTTTTGTTTTTATTTAGTTTTTCAAATATTGAATTCTAGATATTGGTATAAATGTTTGATTTTTTAAATCGAGAGTTTGAGGCCTAATTTAAAGACTTCGGTTATTTTCGTTGAAGGTTCATGTGATGCTAGAGGGACGAGAACGTTAATCAGCTGTTATTGCATTTGCATTAGTGTTGCAATTTTAGTCTGGCCGCTTAATCTCTGTGTAATAGATAATAATTTGACAAGTTAATTTTATAACGATGAAAAATATTGTTACACATGTATTTAAAAAACAAACAGCAGTAACAATGAGTGTGATGGTGATAATATCATTTTACTGCGTTTATTTAGGCTTGCTGCAAAACAATCAGATAGGTCATATATAATAAGTTATGCATTGTATGTACATTTGCACGTGGAAAACATGGAAAGTGTGTATATTTTATACAGTATAAGACGCTAACTGTACTTTTCTATCCAAATGAAATGAGTGGCTCTTGTTTTGGAGAGAATAAACTGATCAAAGAGCCTTGTGTTTTCCTATAGTTTACTTACGGTAGTTAGACTTTTAGAAGTATAGAAATAATTAAAACAGTTATTTATTATAATATTTTAGTGTTTAATACAATTAAGATTTCAAGCAAATTCTATTGCTTTACATGTGACTTGGCTTCATAGAGACTGCATTGTCGATTGGTTCGGTAGAAAATAGAATGTTTATTGAAATCCGTGGATATTTGTTTTCTTTTCCATGATTTATACTGTTTTTATTATAATTCTAACAGTTTTAATTAATTAAGAAAGAGTATGCTTAGTAATTTCAGGACAAACAATTTGTTGATCTTTTATGACGGGATGCTGGTTTGAGCCCAACATAATCATTACTATGGCAAGTTCGGCATTAATGCAGTTGGTCAACGTAAGCCAAGAATCGGAGAGATTGCTTTGTCAGGTGTTCTGAAACGATGGTTGGATAGGCAAGTGGAAAGTATATTAAAATCTGGCATTTATGGGTTCGTATATTTTCAGTCATTTTTGAGTTTTCTACGAGAATGTTCATATATGATGGGATGTATATTTGAGTGCGAGCTTTAGCCCATTAGCACAATGGGAAGATCGCCATGTTCCCAAGTTATGATTGTTTGCGTTTTAATATTATAATTTGTACATATAATATGACATCAATCTGTAGATTTTACGGGAAATTATCGGTAACATTGCCACAGTTGCGCTGAATAACAAGGAATACTATATTTTTTAAATATTCCAGTATGCATGAATTTCATTTACTCATACCAGAAACATATAGTTCTTACGCTAAGTTCCTTAGTATATTAGCTCAGAATAACTTGTCGTTGCGTATTACGCTACGTTAGATTGATAAGTGTGTTTCCTTGAAGGTTTTGTCGAGTTGGATTTGCACGTGCATGTATTGATATGGTTTTATGATATAGTCGATAGAAATTAAAATGTTCAAAAAATTACGTAATAAAAATCTAAAGAAAAAACAAAAACATTCGCGCTAATAGTGAATTTTACAAACTTTTACTTAATTCTGAGATACTACCAATTCATAAAGGTCTAAGAATAGAATTTTCCCGTTCTTTGTGTTTTTCGATAGTATATAGCAATGCAATACGACCATTCCTATTGTACTTGGTGTTTTTATTTCTTTTCCTACCTATGAATTACTTGAATATGGGATAAATAATTTATTTTCGTTTGAACGCAGTGAATTAGAAAATAAATGTATTTATCCACGTTTCTATGTAATTCATCTCATATATGCTTCAAGGTTATTGGTTGTGAGGATTCACGAAATTCTCGTGCAGTGTCATTATATATGGTGTAAACCTTGGATAAAATTCATTCGAGTCGTCGCATTGCTATTGTACAGACATATTAAATATTTCTAATTTCCCGTCCCACCCACCCTCATTTTATGTGTTTGATTTCACCATTTGCGAAGACGGTTAGAACTCCGTTAACACTTTTGTACACTTTTAGTTGATAGGTGGCAGCTTAATTACCTTATTTGTCTCATTTTGTTTCTACGATTGTTATCAAGATTTGGTAGTTTGCATTAAAAGTCACATAGAAGTTATGAAAGATAAATTTCAAATGATTCTTTTCGCAATTAGAATGGTTCGTAATTTTTGACGTATATATCAAACGCTTTTCAGAAGCTGCATTGGACTGAGAACATTTTCTACAATTTTATGTGAACAAGCCACTTGGCTGAAAGTTAGATTGTGCGTTCTGTTATTTTGTGTTTGGGTATGTTTGCTTCGATTCTGATCAATCGCCTCTTGGCGAAAGTGTGCGATATATCCTATTGTGTTTGTTTAGACAAAACAATCACTTTACTAAATCAGTAGTTTAACATAACATTGCATTGAACCGGATGTATTTTGTTTTCATTAGAGGCTGATGTGGCCTTAATCTCGCTACTGGAGTAAAATTTTATGCGCACTTGGCGTTTAATTATATTCATTTGCATCAATATTACGTTTCCACTTGGCGCTGTATTAGCGTGGATGTGTTTGGTTCGATTCTCATGGTGTATAACGAATTCCGAAATCGCCACTTAGTCTTAAATTTAATTGTCACTTGCCAAGAATGGCATTTGTTCGAAACAAGAAAAGCAACTTGACTAACATTTCAGCATATTTCATTGCATTTGCTTAAATGCGTCTTGATTTTAAGTTACCGTGAAAATTAGAAATTGTATAATTTAAATTTTATCTTGATTAAGATCAGTAGTTATTGGAAGAATAATTTGACACGATTTACACGTGGAATTGGATATATTTTCTACGATTAAAACGATAAGGACGAAGAAAACTTCTTAGCGGAGAATGTAGCATTTTAATTGATTTGGCCAAAATATTTGATTTTAATGGACTGATCTCCCATAACCTGACAAAATGTGAACGCTATATGCGATTCGATTTAGAGAAAAGATTAGCCACTTCATTTAAAAATAATCGAAAAACGCTTAACATAGATTGATAAGCATGATGATTTTTTGGACTGCAAATTTAACCACTTGGCGCTGTTAATTTGACTTAGAAGTGCTTGATTGCATTAACTTAAATAAGGAGTTGCTTTAAACCCGCAAATTGGCTTAAAATTGAAGTGTAGCATGGTGCTGTTTGTAATTGATTTGCTAAGAGAATAGCCGATTGGAATTAGATTGAGGTGTCACTTGGCGCTGTGTAGCCGCTTGGCTGTGTTGGGAAATTGTTATGCCGATTGGCGAAGTAGTGCCGATTGGCGCTGTATTTAAATGGAATTGCGTTTTGAAGACTAGCCGATTGGCATGAAAGTGAGTGCCACTTGGCGCGGCATTGGTTGTATTTAACTCGATTATCAGGTTAACGATTTGAGTGATAACTCGCCATGTGGCGTGAAATTGAAGTGCCGATTGGCGCTGTGTTATGGAATAGTTTTTTGAAGACTAGCCGAATGGCTTGAAAGTGAATGTCATTTGGTGAAGCTTTGGTTGTGTTCAGTTTGATTATCAGATGATATTGCCCCTCCTGGGAGCGAACCTCGCCACGTGGCGTAAAATTGAAGCGCTGAGTGGCGCTGTAGTGCCGATTGGCGCTGTGTTGGAATTTTATTGTTTTGTGAAAGACTAGCCGATTGGCTTGAAAGTGAATGCCATTTGGCGCTGCATTGGTAGTGTTTAGTTTGATTATCAGATATTGCCCCTCCTGGGAACGAACCTCGCCACGTGGCGTAAAATTGAAGTGCCGATTGGCGCTGTAGTGCCGATTGGCGCTGTGATGGAATGAAGTTGTTTTTGTGGAAGACTAGCTGACTGGCTTGAAAGTGAGTGCCACTTGGCGCTGGATTGTCTGACTTTAATTGTTCTTAATGTAAGCGAGTTAAGTCGAATGTAAAAAGTTGAATAAGATGATAGGAATCTACACAAAGACGTTTAGTTAAATTTTGGCGTTTTCTGTTTCATTATTTTAACTTTGGGCGCAGATTATTAGCAAACAATACTGGCTGTTTTTCTTTTGCATATGTATAAGATGATGTTATTTTTCTATTCAAGTAGGTTCTGGATGATAATAGACATTCATTGCAGCAGGCTCGAGGATTCCGGTTGTGCGGCTTGACACGAACCAAGACGAGGATGCAGGAAAGATGGGCTAATAGACGTTAATGAAATGTTGTCGTTGAAATATAGTATATAGCAATGCAATACGACCATTCCTATTGTACTTGGTGTTTTTATTTCTTTTCCTACCTATGAATTACTTGAATATGGGATAAATAATTTATTTTCGTTTGAACGCAGTGAATTAGAAAATAATTCCTTTTTATGCCACCGTGTGTTGTCTATTGCTTCGTCACTCCGCACCACTCCATTAAAACTGCCAGTTATCTACAACTGTTACAAATAGTTTTCTCTGTTTGACCCCAGTCTACAACATTCTGCGCCCGCGTTCTTTCTTTGACAGA
This sequence comes from Corbicula japonica, assembly GCA_038501625.1. Classification (NCBI taxonomy): domain Eukaryota; kingdom Metazoa; phylum Mollusca; class Bivalvia; order Venerida; family Cyrenidae; genus Corbicula; species Corbicula japonica. The sequence continues at coordinate 7,930,054 of JAZAYU010000022.1, read as the reverse complement.
AACATGCATTTACTTTATTCTTATCATTAACGATATGTTTCTTGTCCAAGAATTTCGAAATTTTATCTGGATCAGTTGGATGTTAAGCACCTGTCTTAAAAACTGTCTTTGTTGATGTGCATTAACATGAAATGCAACTTCTCATAAAACGTGTTGGTGTCCTGTAATCATTTTATAAACCTAACTGATATATAAACATTATCCAAGTTTCAACACTTCATCGAAGACGATATGATACATAATGTTCTTTTCATTAAAAAATAATTTACTGAGCATATTACAACTGTCGGACTACTACAGTTTCCGCTCCTGCGTCAAAAAAATTCGTCAACTATGTATTTTATTCATTTAACCATTTTGTGGTAAGGCTTATTGTTGGCGAGGTTTTATTTTTGTTTTGCATGAATGTTACATTTTTAAAATATTTCTAATTAAAGTTCGATAACAATCTGAACATACAGTTTATAACGTAGGCAATAATTGGCATTAAGCAATGCGGCTTTAGAAGTTTAGTCCAGCATATGATACGTTTCACAATATTATAATGTAAAAGCCTTTGCACATTTTTGTATTGTATTGGCAATATTTTACTATATTTTAGTTAAAAATATTTTTTCCTAGATCAACCTAATTTATTTTTCATTCAAAAGCATAACACCAAAAATAATTTATTTATCTATTTTAAACATGTAAGTGTTGCTATAAAACATTTGTTATCACATCAAGTGCATGTTGCTTAACTCAATACTAGACTTATCTTATCGTCTTCTCACAAACACTTGTTCAGTACTCATCCACATTTTTCGTCGTTTTTCCAGGTATTTTATTTAGATAAGGTTCGTCTTATCTCTTTAGTGAATGGCATATTTAAAGTCATTCACGCTCTAAATCAGTGTCTGCTGCAAACAACGATAATTGAATCCAGATCATACTGTAGTTTATTTTCTATGATGATAAACATCTTCTTACATTTTCTTACACGGTTTTTAGCGCATCTTGCGTGTTCGCTGTTTGAGTATGTGGTCAACGTATAAAACACCTACAGGTGGTTTTGACTATAAAATTGTAACGTATTCTGATACATTGATATTAGAGACCTCATTGTGGTGTTCCGTTGCAAATAATGCAGTGCAGTATGAGAAAATTGCTTGCCTTCCAGAAATGCCTCGATTAAACGGTGCACATTATTTTCAATAATTGTAAATGATCTGCGATCATAAGAGCTAATTAATTAATTAATTTGTATTAATGTAATTATCAACTCTGCGACGTCTTTGCGAGATCGCCTTCTCAGTTATGAGAATGAGATAGAAAAAGTCCGTTTTATTTTATGCTTTCCAGTGAAATATAAAATTTTCTCGGTGAAATAAAAGTGGTATTCCACTGTTTTCAAACAGTGGAATATCTTTTTTTACTGTTTATTTTCACATTGGTTCCCAAACGTACATAACATTCCGAGTGAGAACGTTTAGAAAACGGGCTCATGTTTGGGTATATGACGTCATGACGTCACGCCATAAACAAACGTTTTTGGCGCAATTTCATAGAATTTTTCTGTCGAATTCACATAAAATGTGCACTAAAAGCATAAAATAAAAAAAAACAAACAAATTGTTTTTACTAGTGAAAGATAGAAATATATTTCACTCCTGAACTCCGGAATTATGTATTTTTACTCCTGGCTTCGCTACTCGTGGAAATACGAATTCCGGAGCTCACTGGATGAAATATAGTTCTGCCTTATACTAGTAAAAACAAATATCCTCTATATCATTGAGGTGAACCTATCGGTACATAATACGTTTGGCGGCAAAACAAACGCTCTAATATTTTACTTGCACACGAAGAATTTACATATTAATGATGCAACACCGATTGATTTGAAGAAAGACCAATGCCTAAAGTATCTGGTTTAAAACACAATTAACGTATTTTGCGTCCTCATAATCCTGTTTCTAAGCGAGAGTATATTTTATGGAGAAGTTCAAATTATACACATATTTAAACAATGGAATTATTGAAAGCCGCCAAACATGGCACATTTTATAATTAATTTTAGCAGTATCGGCATAGTAAAACCTGTTCTTAGCCAGTCCTGGAAATACTTTACACAAATGCATTTCCAAAATCTATTCAAGCACTTCTGGATATCCCAAACGAATCTATGGATATGAGTTCGGGGAATTTAAAATTAATTAAATCCATAACAAAGTCGATGGCTTATGGACTACGGATAAAGTTATGGATTCTCTTTAAACGAAGAAAAAAAAACTCGGCAAAACAAGCATATAATATTGACAGGACGATGTGAATAAAAACCATGTACACCATGAGCGCAATGCGAACCTATTTAATTTTAGATTGACTATATACCTCAAGTCTTGGTATAACTTGCTAGAACTAAAGAGTTTGATCGGCACTCGATGATCCATAAATAAATTAAAAATTGGAAATAAGGAATCTAAAAAATAAAATCGTTTGATAAAGAACGGTTGCTTTTTTTGTAAATTGAAAAGTTACAAAAAGATTTTATTGATCTATTTTTTACCGAGTCGTTTAGCCTTACCGTATCATATATTACAAATACATAATACTATCAATAGCCCTTCGGCTCGGATTCACGTTATAGGTTACGTTTAAAACAGTATCACACCGACAACATTTTGTGTAACGTAGTATGAATATCTTTGTACATGCGCTTATTAAAATACCGTCAATTTAAACGTTTTTCGTTAATTTTTAATAAAGGACATATGCATTTAAACGTCAATGAATGACGACAAAACGGTTTGACAGATTCCTATAATGTTGCAGTATGATGTCATTACAATATCTGACTGTATTAAATATTCTCTTAGACTGATATTCTCGGCAGTAGACACGCAAAATAATTATATTAATTGAATTAGAATATTAATTATTATTACTATTTCACTATCTAACATGTGTGCTAAATAATGCAATATAATAAAATACTAGTTTTAAAAACAACGTACTGATTTAGGGCGCTTTATTTATTTCATAATGCGGAGGAATATCATGTTAGGGTCTGAGAATGTAAATATGTATTTACATATTTTAAATATACAATTAATGTGCCTGGTATTACTTATACGTCTTGATTGAAATACATGTAAAACGTGTAAAAACTAATTCCCGCATTTGTGTACCTTTTGACTAACTTGCTTAAACATTCAAACATACACCTTTATTTAATTAAAATAATGTCTAGAGAGATATGAGTCTGTCTGATACCAGTCCAAATTAGCAATAAATAATAAATAAGGTTATGTGTGATGTTTTCCTTTATGTATAGTTTTAAGGTAACCTAGCGAAAACAAATTATATTTATTTATCATTTTACCTGTTTTGGAAATAATGTCTATAATGATTATTTTGAGAAAAATGGAATGGTAATGTTTTCAAGTTCTATTTATAACATTTAAAACGTAGTGTTATGTACCTTTAAATACCTGAAATAATATCCTCAAGTTTTAATCGTTCAGTGTAATTCCTTTATGCCTTACGATTTGAAGATGTATCACACGCCGATAACCAATATTGTATGAACAGAGAAAACGCAGAGCTCTTAAATACCCTCTGTTCTGCTGGATTTTTCCGATCACCAACAGCCAATAACTTTATAAAGCGTCTAGGACTGCCATACATTATTTTCTTGTATTAAGAAAAAACTAGTATTTATTTGTGTATAAAATAGACCATAAATTACATATGTTGCATGTCATGGCTTTTTACTGACTGTTTTAATACACACGTGCTGTAAGTGTTGTGTACATTTTTTTTTTCACAATAATACCAAGACGGTAAAATGCCTTTTAATAGCAGTTGATGATTTGGTATCAACTATCCCAATAGGAGCAGCATCCTCTTGTGAATGAAAAATTGAGTTTGTTTATGTCGGACAGACCGGGTTTGAATGGCACGGGCTTATTTTTTTTTCATTGGTTTGGACTTATTTTTCACTATACATTAACTGTCTATGAGGAACTAGTTTTTAGCTATGTGGGGATGATTATTTATTGAACATGACTTATCCTGATAGGCTTATTTTGCTATTTATTTAGCTGTAATTCTTATTGTACATGTATAAGTATTAATTTCATTTTCATTATGTGATTAGCTTTGGTAATTGTAAGGTATTGTGCGAAAGAAACGTAAATCTTTTGGTTTTGTTGTAAAATAAGCTTAGAGAATCCGATATGTTTAGATCAGACTTTTGTACTTTCCTTACTGTTCTTAACGTATGTAAAATAAAGATACATTTTAATAACATTTATTTGTGCAAACTTGTTTTGAACTGCATTTTGCTGGTAAGAAATTTTGATAATTTTCTTTTTATTGATGCAAGTGCAATGACGGCTGCCGAAGCGCCCAACAACAAAGAAAATCCCTCATTAGAAAAATACATGCTCTGGGGCCCTTCTTTTGCTCTTTTGTTCTGAAAAAAGGGGATTGCGATTAAATAATTTTAAAAGCCAATTAGGACACAAGCAAATAAAACACCAAATATATTCGACTTCTGCCCAGGAAAACAAGTGAATATATGACAAAGATGTACAATTGAATAATGAAAAGAAGCAAAATGTTTGTTCTTTGTTTGTTATGTCCGATTGTAGGTTATATTTCGCATTTAATCTCAGTAAACAAACATGTTTCGCTTGAAGTTATATTAATTTCAATACTAATGTTGCTGTTATAACATCCTTAGCGAAAGCATCCCTCCAATAAGTAAACATACAAACAAAACCAAATGTTGAGCAGTGAGTCGGGCTATCAGCAGATGTCCATACGACCGATATAGATAAACTGATGATAAGCATTTATTTCAGATCAGAAAACAATGACCTGTTAAGACATTATGATTCATGGGGAATCTGTTTGCTAGAATTCATAGTTATTAGTAAAACAATTCGGATGCAATTATTTAAAAAAATGAAATTATACACGACATAAGAAACATTTAAAATATTATAGTTTCGAATGATTTTATTATGTGTACTATGTGTTATTGGTTAAAGTTTTACTTTTAAGTAGCACGTTTCATTTGTTTATTTTTCGAAATATACGAAATACTATGATCTGAATAATAATGAAAAGCAATAAAACTGTGGAGGTAAAGCATACGAGCAGTGCATACAGTTAACTGCGATTTTCCTGTTTCGTAAGTGGCTTTCTTAATCATTTAACCGCATTCCCCTTTGATATCAACCTACTTCATATGTATGTAATACTACTTTAAAAAATCTTTTAATTACCAATTTCATAGATGCAAGATTCAGCGTAGTCAATAAAATAAGTATAGATGTGTGACTTGTTGTAACTACAAACATGACACGGCGATGAAGACAATTTATGCCGTTACAAATAATTTTTGCTAAACTAAGATATGCAAATAATCCTTTTCAAATATTCCAATATCTCATTAGCGTTTCTATGCAGCGTGGGCAGGACTATGCATTTCCATTACTGAACAGGTTGAATCAAACCCAGCCTAGAAAGGACCTAGAAAATCGAACTGTCTTTTATCCCTGTCATATGTTCTCGCTTAAATAACTTCAGGACCTCTGATCTCGGTAAGGGCATTGAGTACCCGCCCATTTTCTTAACCATGTTGTTAGCTTATACCTATTTCAAATATTAAATAGAAATATATATATATCTATTTAACTTAACATACAGCTTATATTGATTTATATTGTTGTTAGCTTTTAATGTTTTATATGTTTGTGTGCATTTACATGCAACTTTTTCGCGTGAATGGGTGAGCTGAAGATTATTCACTAAAGCCAAATCGTACCTGTTTGTTCATATGAGAACATATCGATGCACGTGTGAGATTGGTGCACCCTACAACCTGGTTGAAAGCCCCAATGGCAAATTATTTTTATTATTCGTTCCAAGGCGATAACCCTAATGGTTCTTTTATCGTATATTGTTTGTGGCGTTTAATTTGTTACTGATTATCTTGGACCGATAGGTTCAGCAAACAAGCACACCTATCTCTGTTGGATTTTGCGGAATTTGCAAAATAGATTAATTGTGCGTCCAAACAATGTCCTGCCCAATGCTTTGTCGCTCGTACTGGCAAGGTCTTGTGTAAAATGTATAATGTAGAACGTTCTAAACAAAACACAAAACTGTATTGTGTTTGATAATATCCTAAAGTAGACAGAACAGACCGGACATAAACATATCAACAACAGCAATCCGTGAAAATTACCGGACATGTACATGCAACGTTAACGCTCAATACGGTTTATTAAGTTTTCTAGTTTGTCATATATGTTAAACCAGTATGAAAAATTCAAATAATAAAGGAAACTTGCCTCCGATATAGTACTAGATTAGTTTTCGAAAACCGCAGACGTTAATGTAATACTATGCTAAATTTTCAAATAAGAGTCACCACTTAACAAATATCAAATTATAAATCTTGCGCAATAGTCACTCACATTTTCCAGAACACATTTACGTGCACCAAAGATCAGGCGTTTACACGAGTAAAAGTAAAACACATGCAATTCAATCGTTTGGTAATCTTGACTAATAATTTAATAAGAATTGTAACATGAACAACACAACTTCTTAACTTATTCTAAAACAAAAATAATATAATTTAATTTGGACGTCTGGTACCTGATGGAGTCTAGTCTTACTGCCGACCGCAGCGAAAACAAATATTTTACGAACCTATAAACCAGTGAAAACAAGAGCTTCAAAAACAAATTCGAAGCTCTGCTTGAGACTATCCATCATCTGTACAAAAACGTAATGCATATGACAATTGTCGTCAATGCCCAAGTCGACGAACATAAAAGAGTGAACGAGCAGGAGATGAAATACTTAAATTATCAAATGTTGTTCTTGAATTATTTTCAAGTTATCGATCATAAATGCAACCGCACGCATTTTCAATGTGTTTATCTTGGACGTTGTTGGTTCAGTATCTATCGGTTTAAAAGAAGAAACAGGAATGAAGAATACATGGTTAGTTTAAACTATATTTATTCATCATAGGCACATATAAATACAACATAAATATTTAACATAAAGTGAGTGGATCAGAGAACAAGTGCTAACTACACTTATATTAACTCTTTTCCAGATGTTTAAAGTAATTTGTTTCAATGTGCATATCACAATCCGGTACCAAATTGATACAAAAGTTATAAAAAATGATATATTCTAGTTTAGTACAGCGTAATAATAGGGCAACAAATGTAAAGAGATGGAGAGAGAGAGAGAAAGAGAGAGAGAGAGAGAGAGAGAGAGAGAGAGAGAGAGGGAGGAATACGTGGTTGGGAAAAATAGGCGTTAGATTTTGTTCTTCTTTTAATTAAAAGGGAGGTAATATGCAAAAACGGATATTTAGGTAATTGTATCTTTCCTTCTGTACATGCCATAAACTACTATATTTGACAGTCAAATAATCTGTTTGCGACTTTAATGTTAAAAATTATCGATCTCACCATAATTAAGGAAAGAGGAGTTAACCTAGACCCCCGTAGAACATAACAACATCTTCCTACTTTATCAAATGTCCAGATATGTGCAAATACCACAAAGTAAATGAAAGATGAAAATACAGCATTACTGAACAAAAATTTTGAATTTAAAAACTGCTAAGTTTTCATTTGTGTTCAGTATAAAATTAATTATTGAATTATTGGACTGTAATGTAAGCCGAAGTTAGGGGTCGGTTCATTGTTCTCAACAGACTAAGACAATTGTCGTATCACATGATTTGAAACCGTGATGAATATCTCTGCAGAAGGATAAATAGTGATGGTATGACATATTATAGTTTTACAAGCTAATATCGTAACGTTACTCTCTGATTTTGTTTGTTCACGTAGCAACACTCAAAGGCAGTACAATCATGTAACAAATATTACTATTTTGCACGCACAATTATACATGTTTACTGTATTCTCTTTCGAAATATATAAACTTTCTTATCACATTCTGAGTTTTTTTGCATATGAGTAAAATAATTTTATTTTACCTGTGCTATCTTCACCTGATATCCCAGACAGGTTTTTGGGAACGCATGTGCAACCATCTTTCTTCCAGACATTTTCATTTGATAAATATTTGTGTTATCAAAATAGAAAATGGCATTTCAAAAAACAACAACCGAGTGCATTAAACTATTCTAATCTAGTTGCTTTTCTGGTGTTAACGTTTCTTAGAACATATAACAGACAAAACGCATTTTTCGCAAAAAAAATCTAGTTTACAATAGATGCATTTTTGAAACGTTTATTTTCTGTATTTATGATAAATTTATAAATTTATGATAAACGCAATCTAGACGAACGTCACGTAGATTTTCGGTTATTGTTTATATAAGTGATTAATGATTCCGAGTGAGCATTTCCAAAATCTGACGTGCATTCATGTACATGCACTAATTGGTGATTACGACGGAGGACTCTTCCTTTTGTAAAACAGGGAATTATACACCGCTTATTATGTGTTGGCATTAAATCTAAAAATACCACATCGAAGGCTCTATCATCAGCGTTATACGTAAACAATCGACTTAGAAGTGTTTACATGTGTAAATAACGAGTTGCGCTTAACAGGGCTAGGAGACATGGGAAGGAATAACTGCTCAAAAATGAACTCATTTAAAACGAGCATTGCGTCATGTTCGTATGGATATGCAGTCATTATACAGTTTTTTTTACAAAATGGATAAAAATATCGTTCATATTATATTTGTGTAGCATGGTTTTGTCCCACTCTCGGAAAAAAAAACGATAGTGAACGATGTTATATGTAGTAGATTTAGGACAGCAGTGAAATAATAATTTGAAATTAAAATTATTTGTAGATTTATGAAATGATTCAAGCAAATAATGTTTGCGGATTGCGAATGTGAACGAAACAGAAAACTCATGCATTAAAAGATTCGAAGAATGACATTTGCAATTTATACAATGCCCTTTGTCCTCTTTTCGGTGAAAACTACACATGTGTACATTTTCAAGACATAATTTGTCAATACTCATTTTAACTAATTGTTTTATCGAGGTTTAGAATCACTTTATCTGACCCAAATAAACATGCTCTCTCTATCTCTCTCTCTCTCTCTCTCTCTCTCTCTCTCTCTCTCTCTTCTTTTTCGCTGCGTGGGGAGGCTGTGTTTTGTGGGTGTGGCGGTTCCTGATATGCATATATTACTTTTTTAGAAATAATACAAACAGGCATCATAGATTGATGTCCTATAGAATGATAATATAAGATTATAACAATGCCACAACTTGTTTGTGTCCCTAAAGTTTTATGACCGGAGATTCGCCATTCAATCGGATTACTATGTTCAGGCCTCGAGAAAAAGGCTCTTCCTGAGCATGACAATATCATTATAACACCACTTAAGCTAACCGTTACATGTTAATGAACTTTTAAACACGTTAAGAGGATTTAACACGGCGTATTTCCATATTGTTTGTGTCAAAATACAAGCAAAACTATTTCGAACGATGACATTGATATTTAAGTATAATATATGAAAACATATATCGAACTTCTCATTTTTGTTCATAAGGTGTCTGTTTTCAGCTGAATAATTATAACTCTTGTCTGTTGAGAACCTGTTGTGGCAAATTGTTTTGCTACTGAACGTTACAAGCCGGTAACCCCAAAGATTCTCTTTTTCGTTACTTGTTTGCGGTGTCTTATTTGAGTTTGACATACTTATAAACACATGCTCCCTTTTCGTCTCTTCATTTTCGCTGCGCTGTGTTTTGTGAGTGTTCCGATTACTGCTATGTATATTTCACTTTGTTTCTTAAAACCGCCATCAATCAACTTCATAAAAAACATTAAGAAGGCAACATTTTCTTTAAATAATTGAAATACATGTATGCATATCAGTAATTGCAATACTCAGAAAACACAACTTACCCACGCAGCCAAAACGTAGAGACAAAACTGTTAAGCGCAAAGGGTTGTCCTGCCTGACTTTACTAAATGTCGTTATATATTTGTACAAAACAATGCATGAATACTGTCCAAAAAATGAGTAGAAGTCTGCATGTTTAATATTGCTTTGTTTATGAGCACAATTACAATCATTTGCATCAATGAATGCGAAAGCCTTTGGGGAAAAGTTTTCTGTTGATTGATTATTTTAATGTCTGCGAATGCAGATCATAGAACTGAAACGTGTTTATGGTTGGACAGTTTGTATAAACTATGGGCTCTTAGGGCGAATGCTGTGAAAGCCTGTTGCTAAAATTAACAAACTTTAAGATGCGCTTTGATACTCATGGGATATTTTTCACGTGTAACACATACGTCTTTTGTCAATACATTCATGCTATCTTTTTAAGAAAACGTTAGAATTGTGCAAGTATTGTTGTATGTGGTTTGAAAATTATATTTAGTAAATTTAATTATAGCATTAATTTCATTTTCATGTTTTTTTTTTATATTTTCCTTCTCACACGAGTTTCTGCAATAATTTCTCAAGCAGAAATGTGTTCCAAGTATTGAATGACAGATACTTGTTAATGACCATTAATATCCACATGATCGGTTTATCGTATGCGTGATCCGCCATGGGCACATACGGTTTATGCCGTACGATATTTATTATCACAAAACAAATCAATGGTTTCGAATGGCAATCATATCTGCAGACATGTCATAGATCGATAATGTTTGGGATGGTTCAAAGAAACGCATTGATGTTTAACCACCACAAAATCTTGTTAAGCTTCGACAAGCAATGACTAAGGAAAAGGCATATATGCCCAAACAGCGCATTTAGTCAAATGATGTCGATGCGACTCAGATGGGTTCAGTGTTAACTTTAGTAATTTAAGACGAAAGGCAAGTAACTATCGGTATTGAGCATGTGATTTTGTAACTTGGTACTAATTGCAGTTCTTTTCTGTGATGAAAACTCTAATGGAGGTGTTTCGATTTAGGCAGACATCTGAGAAGATGAATAACAATATTCATTTAGAATAAAGACTTATGCTACATTTGTAAATGTTTGAATACTTATCTCAAATATGCATACACACTGTTATTTTTAAAGGTATAATTTTTTATTGTCTGGGGTTTTAAATGATCTGAGAAAATATCAATACTAAAGTGACGATTAAATACTCGTCCGATGTCCTGGGTGAGTCTGGTATTTGTTTATATTGTCATTATAGACATATATGGCGTTTCTTATCATTTCATCATTATCTTTGACACAAAACAAAGACATCTTTGCTCCGTTACTTTTTTCATCTATCTCTTTATTATAATATACGATACGTTTTACACATGTATTGTACATTGTTTGCTTACATTAAATGCACGGACAAGGACTTTCCCCAAAACTATTAATCTGGATGATGTCTCTGATAAGTATATCTAATGTTAAAGGTACGGCAAAGACCGACGCGTGTACTTACCGATAATTTTACTTTATCAAACTTTACAAATGTTCAAAATGTCGAGGAGTTAAAACTAATAAAATTTAGGATCTACTGTTTATGACAAAGTGTAGGAAAATCGAACAAGTTTTTATATTATTCGATCAAGCGAAATTCTGCTTAAAGCGACTCTGGTTGTTGTTTTAGAAACGGTTACATTGGCATTTACTTCATGAGCAACACCATTATTTCAATAATTTTACATTATTGGCGCTGAAAGTGACGACGACTTTTAGACACTAATTGACGTTTTCTATTAACTAAAAACTTTGAGGTAAAAGTAGACATTTGTATAATTATATCAAGTCTGTGTCCATGAACTGCCTGCCAAAGCGAATCTTGATTTCCCTGAAATCAAGAACATATTTGCAGTATTTGTTCTATTTTCGATGCCACCTAGATTCAGAATCCGATGCTAACCAAGTTACGCTCTTCGATCAGTATTCGAGCTGATTTTTGGGCGGATGGGGCGGGGGCGTTGAATGCTCACACAGGCCTAATGGCATTAAGTGCAACTAACTTGGTTTTTTGTGTACAGTATGACCGGCATCGATCTAACGAGGTTCGGACCACGACTTAGTCATTAATATACAAGCTTTGTGAATAAAGCCAATCATGAAAAACTCAAAGAATTTTTTAGGATTGGTTCTATCGAGACCAAAGTCACCATGAGGAAATTAACACAAGTTATGAATATGCAAATATATGGCACCAATCCATAGATAGGGTTTTACGCGAAACTTTTAGCACATTATATCATGAGCTCCGACAGGTTGATTTGCAAATCCCAATTTCAGCCGCTGCGATAAAGTAAGACGGTTCTAGAAAATTTTGCATATTCCTATAAATTTCAGTTTCAAGCGTTATTTGACAAACAAATTCATTAAAAATTATTTACATTCATGCAACAAACATGTTATGTTATATTGTCTTGGGGTTTGAAAGTTCTCTTTGTTCATAAAATAAGAAAGTTTTGTCCCTAAAGACCATCAACGGATATGTAAGTTCATAAACGATTTTCTAGAGGTTGATAAGTGTAGTAGAAATAACCTAATATATTGGCACCCAGGATCACACATGATCAGAATTAACACACTATGATTAAGTTTTTGTAACTATTTGCCGGCGTTTCTTTAAAATAGATGAAACGGGAACTTTGAAGGCAACTGAACGCGACTAAGATATAAATAATGCAGGTTTGATTAGCATGTTCGTGAGCAGTAAAATATGCATATTACTGTCCAAGCCGCCTAGCCTCGGGTTGAGAGCAACTCCATATTCACACCGATTTCTATAAAGTTGTACTGTACATGTACATGTACTAGTGCCTAATATTTCATTTCTGAATCGGATGCTGTGACCATGGCACAGTATATAAGCGTAAAGCGATTGATGTGGCTCGGTACAGTGGCCGTAGGACGCTAGTTAGATTACCTGACAGAGGCGAAACCATTTACTCAGTCGTCTTTTGATTTCTCGGGAAGGCTTTTCGTATTTTTGTATTTTATCATTTGCCGAAACCATGCATTTTAGTTACTTACATTTAAGGATAGACTACTTACATGTATTAGAGACATTAGTGGATCCAAATATGAACAAATATTACTCAGTAACTGTATTGTGTTAAATAATGATACCGTTTAAAGTTGATCATAATTAAAATCAAAATACTCTTACGCACAAATGCTTTGGATCTTGCTAATTTTATACGCTTTCGAAATAAAAGATAAATTTATGGATAAAAAGTTAGGTTCGAAGTGAAACTGACTGGAAAATTTAATTATTTCTTAACAAGGAAACAAGCAACCGAAAATGAACGTGCAGTACAAAGTTACGTGCAGACATGACACCAGGTGCCAAGGTTATAAAACTGAGCATGGGAACAAGTCTCAAATCTCAAGCATCTGATTGGCTGAAATGGCGACTGGTCGCCATTTCAGCCAATCAGATGCTTGAGATTTGAGACTGGTTTCCAATCTCAGCTTTATAACCTTCAGCCCAGGTTAAACAAACAGAAATGATCTAATTCCGTTACCCTTGGTCTTGGAATATTTACCGAATACATTCACAGATTTTTTAAAAGCTTTCACCTGGAACTAGATGAGAAATAGACTGCAAATTTAAGGAATTGATCGGTACTATACCAAACAATACTTTCTGTTCAATCAATTGAACTTAATCAGTGAGTTATCTCATTGAATATAACATTCATTCCACAAAATATTGAACTGTCTCGAATAATGTTGACACATTTTTTAAAATCATCAAATAAACGTGGTCAAACGTTATTAAGCTTAGACAGTGGGGCAGATTAGGATTTCTGATTATGTCATTTCTTTATAGATACATTATTTTTCCTTTGAGTAGAAGAGATACGCTTACCTGTGGAATACACTCGCTTTATTGCGTTTTCCAGTAAAGGTTAATAGAGATTTATTCCCAGTCGACATTTTATCTTTTGGCGAAACTGCTGTTGACAAAAAGCAAATTATCAGTTATGTAATAAGGACATTGACCGACTTTACCTTCGGAAATATGTAAATCAAATATTTAAAATATTAATAATGAATTTTATGCATCCTGGAAATGTGTTTGAAAGATAGAAATACTGGTTAACTTTTATTTCATTCCGCTCATCAAGGGGCTTGGCGACTTGGACAATAATGTGCATTTAATTGATGTTCATGAACAGGCTCAATCAAACCGAGCCTGCAATATTTTCATACGTCGTGTTCTCAAAGTTGATTTTTTTATTTCAATATCTCGGAAACGGTTTTTTGTGCTGTGTGACGGCTGTAAAAAGTCGCCCCGTACATTCAATCAGACTGAGTGCCGTTATCAGTTATCTCAGTTGAAGGCCGTTGAACACGATATCTCTTTAACATGTTTAAGTAAAAGTACTTCTAAAATGCATTTTTGTTTTAATATTTCTGCAAGTTTTGAGATGCTTGGTTTCAATATCTAAGCCAATGTAGATTTGGATATTGTTCAATCACATGTTGTCTTCTTTAAGGCAGTCATGGACGGTGGACACTGAAACTCCGAGTTCTGAAGACATTTCCCGAACTGTGCGTCGTCGATCTTCGTTTAACAGCTGCCGAACCTTGTCTTTAACGCCACTTTTTACCACGGATGGTCGGCCGCATCGCTTGTCGTCCTCTATCGACTCCCTTCCGTTGCGGAACATGTCGTGCCATCTAAATACAAGAGATCTGCAACATTTCTTCGTTGTACTTGATGCCTGGATCATTTTATAGGTCTCCGTGGGCGTCTTTTCAATCCCGACACAAAACTTAATTATCGCCCTGACTTCAACGTCGCCAATTGACGTCATTTTTTTCTTGAATTGCAAAATCCTTGTTGTGCTAGAATCGTTGACATTCAAACAATTCTGATGATATGCGCGTAAAAATTGCAGGAAATGACGTTGACGTTGTATATGACGCTAGTGCGTTTTTGCGAAATTATCGACTGTATTTCAAGTAATGTATTAGCAATTAAATATGTTGATAGCATAAATATAATAACAAAAAAACGGAGTGCTCCGGGTATGCGTTATGCGGTTACTATAGACACGAGTTGTAAGCGGGATTTACACATTTTTGCTAATGAGCGTGATATTTAACATAAAGCATATATTGAAATATATTTTTGTGAAATATGGAGACAAATGCGCCATAAATAACAAATATATAGCAAAAGTCCTTAAACTTCCCGAACACCCCTCGTATACTTCCTTTTTTCGGCGTTAGCTGTCTAAGCTCACTTTTGACCTAGTTTTTCGACCAATGAAATGTTGTAAATAATACTCGTATTCTCTTATTATGCAGAGGGAAAATAAAATAAACTATTTCGATTGGTAGCTATTTACACCAGAGAGGCATCTAGCAGGCTGGAGAGGTATCTAGCGGGATTTTATTATTATGCAGCGGAAAAATCAAATAGATTAATTAGATTGGTTGTTAGTGGGTGTTGTATTGGAGGAAAAACATATTTACGATTTAAGTAACCAGTTAATTCAATATTGATGGCTTAAATACAATATTATATGGAATATTCTTGGGTGTCACTTGCATACAATACACAGTGTAAAACGAAAGAGAAGTGTAGATATTCCTTGTTCTTACTGGTTCCTTTCTAGTTCCTTTGATACTGATTGTTAATTTCAAGATCGTAAGACAAGTTCATTGTAGTGTAGTGGCTAACACTCTCGCCTCTCAAGCGGAGGCCCCGGGTTCAATACTCAGGACGGACACTTTTTTTAAACTTAATATACGTAAAAGTTGGTAGATTTCGCTCTTGTAACAGGCTGTTATTTATATTTATTAAATTTCAAGGACATTTATTCATCTTGAATTCTCACTCAACACGAGGTATTTTATTGAAACTGAATATTTTGCTTCTTTAATCGACTTGTCATCACTGTATGAAATTGTTGCAACAGCTTCAACATGTTTTTTGAAAGACACTTTCAATAAATTTATGAGTTGTCATGATTCGGTCGCTTAATCTCTAAGTCATACTAAGAAGGCAGGGAGGGTTCGTCAACAGCTATAACAAATAAAATAAAATAACTAAACTGTGTCTGCTTTGCCTCTCTGTATTTCTTTCTTTCTTATATACATGTATATATAAATCTTTTCCATCAACGCCGTTTATCTTTTTCAAAGATATTTCTTGTTTGTTGTGTTTTGTTTTGTTGGTTTTTTTTTTTTAAATTAAAATTCAATACTCAAGTTTAAATATCAACTCATAAGCAAGTTGAAGTTGTTTTGCTAAACATAGATTTATTTATACAATTAAGCCTGGTTTTATTTCTTCTGACGTGTTTTAAAATATTCTTAAGCAATTACATCATGCACATATAATGTACAAATGGTGAGCGTAAGTCTGCATGTTAATATTTGGATAATTTCGACGTCAATAACAAAACGTTTTCCTCGATGCATGACGAATCCTTAGGGGAATAGTCTTCTATTGTTCTATTATCTCAATGGCTGTTGATGCTAATAACAGAACAGAAATTGCTTCTAGCCCGGCAGATTCTGTAAATAATGGCGTAAAGGGCAAAATTAGGCTTAATAAGAAAACTGTCTTTCAATTGTTATATATTTGTCTAATATCAAACAAGACCTTCGTCTTGTAAAAAAAGGAATATCAAGTACACATTAAAGAAGTGTATGCTTCGTAAAATTGTGTTTGGAGGCTTAATCAAACTAAAGAAATAAGGAGATTAATATTTGGTTTCCACGTTTGATGTGCCAGTTGGCAAAATATGTTCTCGAGTGTATTTTGTACATGCTAATACAGACAGTAGTTTTTATGATTTCAGTAAAATTGAAAAACATAATTCCTTTGCCGAAATCAAAAGTATTACAATAATATAATGTTAGTATCCTTTCTTAAAATGTAAATGCTTTGAACAAATATATTATTAGCGGCTTTCAAAAAAATACTATTACAAATTCTGCCACGTGTTGAGATAGAAATAGATTAATAGAATTTTACGCCGAAACAAAGGCACTCAGTTTTTAATAGTCTAACATAAGTTTTACTGTTAAAAAGGTATATCTGTACTCTTAGATAAAATTTAAATTTATTTGAAAGAGAAAATAAATAGCGAATCGAATTCTGATCATTGTACATTTCAATTGGCAAATAAACAATTTAATGCTTTATGATTTATTTATCTCTTGTTTTAAAACAAGACACTTTAGCAGCCTGTAGTAAAATCTCGCTGTATCTTGCCGCTCTGTTTATTACAAATAAAAAAAAAAGTTTTATCTTTCATCCGTAACAAATTCCAGCTTATATAGAATATACTTCAGAAAAACAAACTGTCAAGATTTCTTCAACTAAACTTTATTATGAGCGTGGTTCCGTGAAAGATAAAATTAATGTAATCATTTGATTTTAATAATTAAATTAAATTTTCATTTTGGGATTTTTAAGATCCATGTGCAAGCTTATCAAGACGTCATAACAATAAAGACGACTTTAACGAATGGATTTTTTTTCAAAAGTTCTAATCATTGAAACAGAGTTTCCATATCACGAATTAATAAAACTTTAAGCACGTTTAGTGACGACACCAAGATGAAATCACAAATACAATAGCAGTAATTGCAACTGCAGCACATTTTCTTCCAGCACGATTTTTAGGGAGATCTAAGCGACGAGTTAAAGAAAATAAAACAAAATCTAAAGTTCACCACTTTACTCGTAAAACCATATATTAATTCGAAAAGAAAAGCTACCAACATTATATCCTACATAGCAGTTTAGGCTTGTTATTAACAGTTCATCGTTTCTCGGTTGTTCTACGGTGACACGAGTAAAAAAGTTGAAATACGAGAAATCAGAAAAAGCCACTGTGAATCAATAGGTGGACGTGAAACAAAAGATCGCAAATATGTATTTACCTTTAAGTTAATATATATATATATATATATATATATATATATATATATATATATATATATATATATATATATATATATATATATATATATATATATATATATATATATATATATATACAAAAAAGCTGTATGAGCAGCTATTTCTTATCCCAATGCGACATTGTCTTCGCTTATCTATCTTCGAAAGCCGTTACACGTCAACAATTTTGGGTTGGGAATAAACAACAAAAATATGTCGGCTATTCTCAAGTATAGACATGCCATTTCAGTATTTTACTTGTATAATTTATTTCAATTTAGGACATAAAATGTTTAAAATCCTTAGTTTGTTTACATAAAATACTTCCGCCATCTGTTGAAATCAGTAACATTGTAAACGCTTTGTCTCCTCGAAGCTTATACAATGAGGGAAACGTTAACAAAAATCTGCATCTAAACTTTCTAGCAGTAAAAGCAGATTTATAAACAATACGAACCTGGATGTGAAGTCATCCCAATACATGTAACTTTTTTTATGGATGTAATGGTTTTACTTGCGATGACATAACAGGAAGAGTGCATTTTTTGTGTTATTCGATGTTGTGCATGTATGTTACACATCTGCTCTTGTGTATCTTTTTGTTAATTCCTAATTTTATAAAATATTCATGTGTTAATTTATGAAGTCTTAGAGAAGATTTGGAGACAACGTTCAAAATACGTCCGATCCGCACCAAGCCAAGTTAAAAAATAAATGTTGGGAGAGGATTCAATATTTTTTTGGTTTGCGTGGTTTCGTAATGACAACTTGAAGGTAATTTATTTTAAGAGAATTAAAATCTCCTGTGACATTTTGTTGAAAGTTTTGCATTCTAGAATATCAAAAGTAACATTACAACGTGTGTTTTTTACGATTCAGAAAAAAAATCATGACTCGAAATAAACCGAAAGTCTGACAATTACAGGAATAGGGAGTGTTTATCTGGAAAAAGGACTTACAGTGTATGAGATTTTGAAGTTGAGAGCTTATTAGCAATAGTTTGTCTGCTACTAGTGTATTGCACAATGACAAAGTGTTGTTCGCGTAAGGCCAACTTGTACTGACGCTAACGCTCACAGGCTGGTCCATTTCGTTGTTATAATTTTTCAACATTACACTTACAATGATTCAGAAAGCTTATAGCTTATTTGTGTATATTATGATCAAATGGCTCAATAAATGGTTTTACAACATGAAGAATTGTTTCTATTTTGTGAAGGTTACATTTTGTATCACTGTATAAATCGTGACTTCGTAAATGCAGACAACGTTGTAGAATCAATTTTCGTGCTCTTGTAAACAATCAAATAAAAATCATTTTATAAAATGCACTTAAACATCTTGAAAAGTCATCGAAACATCTGTTTAACTTCCGTTATGATTCGTACACTTTTGAATAACATACATTTAAATAAATTTGCAAAATGTTGTTCAATTTTTAAAATCATGTTAAACATTCAATCATCAAGTTTTAATATGCCATCAAATGACCAACTTCCCTATGCCAAGAGATCATCGCAATTTAATATTGTTGCCTTGTAATCAGATTATAGATATTAATATCTTCTTAATGCTAGCTGATTGTTTTATTAAAAGAAAATGTATGCCTTTTATTTACATCGCGGGCTCGCAATTTCATCACGTGTTTTTTTAATTGAAAGGTTGGTAATTGTACACATCTATACTTTCAAGCAAGTTTATGATATGAAGTGAACTGTCAATTGGCTTAATTTTTTTTTTCTAAAGAGGACGCATGAGAACATAAGGTAAACAAAAAAAATATCGTTAGTTATCTCGTCGCTTATTAATTGCATGGACTGCTTTTAAATTTCAGCAAGAAATGGAGGATAACTCGTGTTGAACTTTTCCAGTCGATTAAAGAAAAAATAAAATAATAAATTCTACACTTTATATCATTAATTACAGTTGTCGATATCTATCTTATAGAAATATAAGTATAAAGTGACCAGTTGGAATAAGTGAAACTTTGCAATATCTTTACTAAAATGAACTAAAAACAAAAGGAAATTATTTTGCTTTATTAATTACCTTGATGTTTTATTGTTTATTTTCTAAAAAACTAGTGGCCATATTGAGGAATGTGTGTTTACAATCTGACCTAATTAAATGATTTGTTGCAATTCGAAAGTATAGGCGTAAATGAAAAAAAGGCCTAATAACCATTCAGTCAGGTAAGTATTTTTTCTAAATATCGTCATCTTAGTGCAATAACGATATAAGTACCATTAAAATATGAAGGAGATATACCCTTACTGCACCAAGGTGAGGATATGTTATTTGCAGATCTGATGCAAGCAGTACGCATGCGCTTATATCCACGAAAGCTAGAAACTTAAGGGTACGTTCTTGCATCCACTTAATGACGATAACGATTTCTTCATGGTGGCGTAAGTAAAATATGTTTCAGTGAAGTTAGTCAAGGACTGGTAACATGGACAGTGTCACTGATAAAAATATGTTTACAATTTGAATGTCTTTAAAGTAGTGTGGACCTGGTTTTATCCGCGTTAGTTTTATTGTTTCAAATATTCGCGAATCGCTGACCACGCGAATTCATAAATATCGCGAATATAATTATGTTGAGTTTCCATATCCGAATATAAGTATATCAGAAAATAAGCACCTTAAAAAAGAACTGTTAATTATTCCAAACACCACGGTGACATATATTTGCTTTTTGGTCACAATTCACTTAATATTTGATTTAACCATTTTAAAAAATTGACAAATCATTTAAATGACTGACGAAGTCGCAAATTCATAAATACTCAAATAAGGAAAAAAACTGATTTTCGACAATAATCGCGAAAATTTTACCTCGCGAAATTTAAGCGTTTTAAAGTACTAGTAGTTAATATGTATAGTTTTAATTTCTTGTCGAGATGAACTAGTTTTGAGGTTTAGGTTCAAGACTTAAATTTAACGGAAAATCAAAAAACTCGTATCCAAGAACTTGTGATGATTAACGAAATATAGGGGATAGCAAGTATGTAATTCCATTTTGTATGTATGATGATGCTCATGACTTTTACATGATTTACAATAATGACAAATTATAAATAATTATAAATATTTCAAGATCCTGTTTATTTTAAGAGCAGCATGAACGTATTTTATATAAATATTGATCAATTTGAAACCGATAATAGAATAATTAGACTACAACCCTTGCCACAAGGTCCGTTTTCCGAAAGGCCGGAACGTTAACGGTAGTTCGTCGTTTGAATGCATATAGTGAAAATGGTTTCAGAAAACAGTTTAATTGTTTGGAAGTCATAATGGCAGTCATAATGTATTTGTTTTTTTTAAATGTACAAATATCACATCTATTATGGTTTCTCATTTAAATTGCTCTTCTACAATAAAGTTTTTAAAAACTTCAAGTGCACTATCTCAAAATCAGACATGAACTTAAGTAGCATTGGAAGATATTATGTTCCTTTTACTATTTCTTTCTTCATATTTAACAGACAAATTCATCTTCATTTCTGATGATGTAAGGAAGTGATTTTCAGAAAGATTGTAATTGACATGTCATTTTTCATTTTCAGAGGCAGTTTCATTTTCCTATGTATATTCTACGATCAGGTTTATATCAATCTGCCAATCAACAAAATTTAATACGAAATATGCGTATAAGGTTTTATGATATATATAGCGATAAATGACAGTGTAAACCAGTCTGGAAATAAATCTGTAGGGAAATAATCACGACAATGAAACCAACGTAATGTAAAATAACTGACTTAGATTTGTCTTCGTTTTTTTGTTGTTTTTAGATGTATATAAGTATTTGAAGGGTGTTAAGAACAATACTTATATTTGTTGTTTGTACACCTAAAATAGTTTTGTTTTAAACTTTAGGCATAATGTCAAATCACGTTGTATATTGTTTCTAATCCGTGTCACTATAAGAGTGGCTTTTTTGTGATACGATTATTTGTATTTTTTAAACCCGAGTCAATAGTCTATTCTGTTCAGTTCAATCTGCTGTTTTTTTCATTTAGAACAAGTACTTGGGAACCATTATGATCATTGAATTGTATTAATCTCTTTTCCTCATTTGTTACTGTGTGGGAAGCTGTGTTTGCTGGATGTGGCTATTCCTAACATGCTCATTTCACTTTTTTGGCAATACATTTATCTCTATCTAACAACACTTGAATAAAATTGCATTTAAATTTGACCATTATTCCGTGTTGTCATATAGTTAAAGAAATGTAAAAAGCAACTTCTTCAGACACGAATTAGATTTTATGTTTAATTAAAGAAGTTGCGTTTCTTATTTCTTTAACTACATATACTAGTGTCCAAAAGAAAAAAATACCAAACTTTCAATTAAATGTTTGTTTTAGACCTGACCCATCTTTAAATTCTGTTTATGCTCGTACAATATTGTTAAAAATGATTTTTGTACACATGCATGATGCTGTTAAAAGGTTTCTAGAATGAATTAGATCATTCCAAATGTTCTATTGCCGATGTGTTTTGTATGTCCTTGCAAACAAGTGGTATCGTTTCTTTGGGACACTAGTATATAATATACTATATTACGTTTTAAAACAAGTTGCGTTTTTTATTTCTTTAATGATATGATGATTTATGTATTAATATAAATAATGAGAATTACATGCAAATTACATACATTCTGTCACCGGACATTTTGTTAATATGTAAACGAACCTTGCAGTAATTTTATGTCCTGCTTTCATAAAGTAGTTAAAACAGCTTTGGCATTGCTATTTATTATTGCATTGCTGATTTGTTCGGTGTATATTAATTTGCCGTTTCGCAAGACTAATTCACTAAACAGTATTTATCTATATGTCTTTTTAATAAAAGTTGTTGCCAAGAATATCATCCGTAATAATGTTAGGTATTATGAATGCCGGCGTGATCAATGGATACCAGACAAGTTGCATCAAGGACGACGCAAATTGAAATGTGATATAAATGTTAATACAATTTTCTATAACGTCTACATTACAAAATACCTCGGACGTTAACCAACAAAAACAAATTAAATGTTGCACAAAGCTTCCATGAGCCAACACGTCATCATCAGGTTAACGATTATTCATCGACGTCTAGTCAGAATCGCGCTGATGTGCGGAACTTTTTATATCAATTGATATTTATTTTAAGTCGAATTATCATTTTTGTTTGTATTTCTGGGCTTATGAGCGACCTACTTCTTCTAATCACATGCTTTGTCAATTATCGCACGTTAGTTTATTTTTCATTGGCTAGTAAGTACATTTCCTTAGTGTAATAGAACTATCAGCCTTACATGTGGCATTGAGATGTTCATGTTGTACCTAGTTCTTAACGTATTTATTTTTATCCGAATAATATATTAGAGTCGTCAATTATCTATTGTAACGTTCTGGTTCATATATTTATTGTTTTTTTGCGTAGTTCACGGGTTGTAACGAACTAGCTCTCACTAACTGTTGAAAGAAACCTGTTTTTTAATGCAAAAGCTGATTTCTAAGTACGAAAAGTTGTTTTAGTTGATGTCTTTGAAAATATTGGAAAAACTCTTTTGGGTCGATTGAAAACTCAGGTGACGTTTTATAAAAGCTAAAATTTAAGAAGATCAGCTTGTGATGTTTCCACATTTTGTACACTTATCTACATCATGAATTAACAAGAGACAAGCACTGTAAGAAAAAAATGAAACCTTTATGCTCGCTTACAATTGAAAAAAAAGCATTAGTACTTTTGTTGACCTTACTTTATCAAAGTTATACAAACAACCAATAGATAGGTAAATCTGTTGCATAATGTAAACATCTTAACAGTTGTATTTATCTCAGCGAATGTTTGTTGGTTATAGTTTCTTATTATGAAAACAGTTTTCCAGGAAACGTATAGATTATAATGCAGTAAAAAGTAAATTGTATATAATAGTAAAGATCAGGAAGGTAGTTTACATGCTAATGAATTAAAAAAAATGAATGAATAACACATACATCACCTTGTATTTATTACCTATGTCTTTTTAAAAATTCACGAAATTCAAGTATAATAAAACTAAATTTAAAAATCGTTGCTGGTTCAAGCAGTTGTTGAGAATTAATCCAGTCGCTAAACATTAAAAGGTGACATAATCGTAAAACAAAAACACTAACTTTTAACAGTTGCATCAGTTTTGCAATTGTTTTGTTAAAATTTATGAATTTCTAGCCGACGAAAATTGTCTCAGTCATTTACATGGACATATCTGATCAACAATCGGTGATTATTTTAATGTTCGATATAACGAGGTAATGTTTCCAATTATAGTATGATTCGATAGTCTACTTTATGGTACCTTACGAACATTATCTTACAATTAAACAGTTACTTTTTTTCTCGACAAACATAGACCTGTCAACGTTCTTAGTATGAAACGCCATTTCGAAGATGAAGCTATTCACATAAAGACTCGACCTTTCTGCTGCCACCAGCTGTATTTGATTGTTTGGTTGTCGCCAAATATTTTACAGTATCTACAAACTTTCAGATAAAGTCGAACAACCCAAGTAAATCACAAAAATATAGGGAATTTTAGGGGACTGTGTGAAAAATGTCAAACTTTCTAATTAACAATATCTCTTGAAAGAGCAAACTATCTTGTAAACGCACGATCTATAATATAATAATAATAATAATAATAATAATAATAATAATAATAATAATATCTTTATTTAAAGAAGGTAACTTATTTAGTACATTAAATTTACAAAATATAATGTATAATTTACAATGAGGCCTTCTATGACAACAAACAAATAAAACAAAATCAAAAATAAAAACAACAACAATATACATTAATTCATGAAATGCTAAATATGTACATTTTAGTCATTTAAAACAAAAGTTGACAGACACCTGTAAACATATCAAAAGATGGGTTAAAAACAGTAAGTAGAAAAAATACATCGATGATTATATTAAGTCACAATCTTGTATTTATTACCTATAAAAGAAAACTAATTTTATTTCATAAATTCACCTGCAAAGTTATTAGACGTTTAATATATTTTATTATATAACAATTTGTTGACGTAAGTATCCTTCTTTAAATAAAGATATTATTATTATTTCTATAAGAATGTCCATCGACATGAGTATTGTTTTAAATTGTCTTCTGAAATAATTTTAATTGTAAGAAGTCATGTTCAAAACTACACTCATAGCTAGAAAATATTATGCTTGCGCATTATCAAACAGAAATGTAAAAACTGACACGCATTCACCTGTAGCATTATACAACACATCGTTGTAAAAATATATTGCTAAGCAATTAATGAAAACCATAAAAGACAAATATACTTACAATAGTGCATTTGGGATCTGTCCAGACTGTTAATTTCGTCTTTCAACATAATTGAACGCTACATTGCCAAGAAAGAAATGGTCTGTCATTTCATTTTCCCATTTATAAAACGACTATTAATTAAAAAACTGCTAACTACTTCCAAAAGTTGTATAATCAGGCAAATCGATGTTCTCTATGGGAGAATCTTTAACCTTTGTAAGTACATGTATTATGCTTTTGAAGTATAAAATACACGAGTTTTTTCAAAGGTCTATCTGTTTTATGTGTTTGTTGGGTATATACAAACATGAAATAAACAGACATCGTTAAACATTATATTCCAGATTATAATTGCTGTAAATAATCCTAGATATAATATAATATATAGATGTAATCTTTCAGCGAGGTAAGTTTGTTGGTTGTGTTATTGTTGATGCCTTACTTATTACTACTATATTGTACATCCATAACTAACTGCTTTTCTCATACTTTAATTAACACTTCATGTTACGAACCGATCTAACAATTGTATAAATCAGCCATGAATTTCCTAGGAGACGTTTTCAGTATTACGCTCTTATAATAACTGTTTCAGTTTCTATGAATTCATTTTTTGTAGTACAAGTAATCATAATAACCTAAATAATATTGACAACTTATCAAGGCGTTAAAACAGATATGCATGCTATTTTCACGGCAAGAAACCAATAATATTATTATGAAAATTTAAAGTGAACTATGCATAATAATTACGAAGGTCACATTGAGGAATAAAAACATATGAACCTAGCCTAAAAAAGAGGAAAATCGACGAGGCCTGGGATTAAAAATGGTAAGTTTCAAGTAAAGACGCCACAAATGTAAAACAGATCGTCGGCGAGCTTTTTCTTTCTTTACATGTTATCCCTAGAAACCTTTATAAACTCATAAACCCTTGCCACTTTAGTGAAAACAAAGAGGTGACGAAGCGATTTTGGTAGACGGGATATCACAAAGCACGTAAAGTGTTGTAAAATATAATGTCATGTTGGTAGCCTGTGTATTTTTAAGAAATAAACACTCCATAAAACACAGGTTGAGAAATACCTTATTGCATAATTTATTGTTTTTGCACCTGTCATTTTAAATTAAATCTAGGTACCGGAGACAACAATTTCAAAAACTGTTTTATTTATCTGCGGTACCGATACTCATTTTTGTTCATTTTTCTCTCTGTTCTTGTTGATTTTACTCCAGGAGCTCTGGTCTCGGTAAGATCATTGAGTATCCGCCCTTTGGCTTTGCAATGCTACTATAAACTTCTTATGTTTTGTATGTTTGTGTGCTTTTGCATGCAACATTGTTGAGCCGATGGGTGGGTTGGTGTTATTTCACCAAGACAACTTGTACATGTTTTGTGATACGAGAATCTGTTGGGGCGAGGTTGGTACATCCTAGAACCTGGTTTAAACCCCCAGTGGCAAATTGTTTTACCATTAACCGTTCCAAGGCGGTAACCCCTCGTTTTCTAACTTTACTCTGGCGTCCATATTGAAATTGATTATTGTAATACAATGCTCTCTTTTCCTCTCTACTGTTTGGCTATGTGTGGGGAGGCTGTGTCTGCTGGATGTGGTCATCCCTGATATGCATATTTCATTTTCTTTTTTCTGTAACAGTTCTGCAAAGATTATTGAAATTTTAAACATTTTTTCAAGTTCTGGAGGCAAAGAAGATGTGATATGTTAACGCCTTATTACAGCTTTTAACAACACTACGAGGTTCCTTGATGATTTATTTAATATAGTCTATAAGATAATAACCATGTTCAATCACTGGTTAATAAGTTTTATCCTAAAGAACTACAACTTAATAAAGCGAACACTTCAGAAAAGCTAGCAAACTTTCTTGATCTAAATCTGTCCATTGAAAATGTTTACCTCACTACTAAAATATATGATAAAAGAGATGATTTTAGTTTTAATATAGTAAGTTTTCCGTTTTTAGATGGCGATGTTCCTCGTGCAACATCTTAAGGGGTTTATATCTCACAGCTTGTTCGCTTTTCAAGAGCTTGCAACGATGTGAATGATTTCAAGAAACGTAATCTTTGCATTTCAGAAAAACTTTTAAAACAAGTTATCGGTATCATAAATTAAGGAAAACCTTTTGCATGTTTTATCGCCGATACCCAGATTTAATTCAGAAATACACGTGCAGTTTAAGATCACTTTTGCAACAAGGTATTTCACAGCCAGTTTTTTATGGAGATTTAATTTATAAATTTAAAAATAAAAAGCAATTTTTATTTCTCCCAGTTATTCGTAAAAACCATCTGTAAATTCAAAAAGAAAGGTTTCCGACATGATATTCTGCAGCGCTCTGCAGGCCTGCTGAATAACCCATCTACAGTTGATCATTATGCTTACCTCTTTGGTTACACGACGGTGGCAGAGGTTTAAGAGTTTATGAAGGTTTATGGGGAAATCTTTTCTTAAAAGAACCTAGAAGCTCGTATTGTTTCTTTTATCCCTGTCTTCGTGTTCTTGTTGATTTTTCTCCAGGTGCTAAGGTCTCGGTAAGATCATTGAGTATCCGCCCTTTGGCTTTGCAATGCTATAAGCGTCTTATGTTTTATATGTTTGTGTGCTTTTGCATGCAACTTTGTTGAGCCGATGGGTGAGTTGGAGTTATTTATCAAGACAACTTGTACTTGTTTTGTGATTTGGGAACCTGTTGGGGCAAGTTTGAGGCTGGTGCACACTAGAACCTTGTTTAAATCCATAGTGGCAAATTGCTTTTCCACTGACCGTTTCAAGGCGGTAACCCATCGGGTTCTCACTTCCGTTAAATGTTTGTGACGTCCATTTTGAAACTGATAATTTTAATACCATGCTCTCTTTTACTCTCTACTTCTTGGCTGTGTGGGGAGGCTATGTCAGTTGGATGTGGCCATTCCTGATATGCATATTTCACTTTTTTTGCATGCGGGACATCACCATCTTAAACGGAAACTTGACGATATTGGAATTGAAATTGTCTTTTTATCATATATTTTTGTGCTCACGATACCATTTCCAATTAAGAGATTTCGATCAAGAAAGTTTGCTAGCTTTTCTGAAGTGTTTACTTATGAGGTTTGAGTTTCTTGAGATTAAGTATTTTAGTCACTCAAGGTGGAAAATGGTTAATTAACTATATTAAAAAATCGTCAAGGCACCTTTATGTGTTGTTTAAGACTATACTAAGGTGATCTTGAAGTTCGATTAAAAAAAATCACTAAACGTTTCTTTCATGGCAGCATGAAAAAAATCAGCCGGCTGCATGTACGAGGGTTGATCAGAAAGTTCGTAGAATGGTGCTATAACTTCTATATATGACGTTCTATGCGCTTCAAATTTTAAACAAATATTTTTCCATTTATTTTAATATTTTAACCAGAATTTTTTAAAATCGAACAGTTAGTTTCATTTTTATGAATATTTATAATCGCCACCCAACGTTACCCCGGAGCATGCCAAAATTTAAAGCAATGTAAGTATCACCTGGCACGACTTTGACCCTGGTTTTTTTGCGAAATTCCGCGAAATATCGTCTGCTATTGACGTGACAACAACTAAATTTTTTCACGTTGATTCTGACGTCATGCGATGTATACAACGCATTCAATGTACATTTGAGTGACGCGCATCGTTCACACACAACGTCCATTATGGTACTTCCAGAAAATGAAGAATCGCGAGCGGCAGTAAAATTTTGCTTCAATTTAGCATATTTAGCCACAGAAACGTATAATACTATGCAGAGGGCTCAACACACCAAAGATATGAAGAAAGCTACTGTTTTCAAGTGGTTTAAACGCTTCAATGATGGCAGATCAAACATAAGCGATGATGCACGCTCATGGAGACCATCCGTTATTACGCCGACGTTAGTGGCGTCAGTGAAGACGTTCATTGAAGAAGACCGTCGGCGCACTTTTAGAGATGTAGTTGATGGAACGGGAATCGCCTTCGGAATCGTCAATATAAACTATTGATATCTCAGGTACGTGGTAAAATGACTGTTATTCAATTGTCTCTGCAGGTGAAGTCCAGATTGCGAGGTAACCGTTACAGCGGCCTACCGGAACTGCGACAGGCGTTGCACGAGATTATCGCCGACTTCAACGAGACTTGGTACCGGAACGTGTTCTCTGCGTGGATTCACAGACATCAGAGATGTATACAGTTTCAGGGTGACTTTATTGAAAAGTTGTAGTAAATCCTATGACATTTGCGCTTGTTGCGGTTGTGAGACGTTGACGCGACGTCGATTTCGACGTCGTTTATGTAACCCCGGAGTGCTCCGGGTCGAGTTTATTGTATTTGCTATTTCTTATATAGATTTTATATTTGTTTTGATATTGTTATGATTTTTTCAGATTTTGTTCATGAGATATCGGGCTATATCATATTAAAATTTTAAATGTCTGCGCTTGTTAGTTGTCAAGTCATATCACCATTCTACGAACTTTCTGATCAACCCTCGTAATGCACAAAAAGGCTATATGTTCATTAAAAGCGATACAAATTTTATTTTTCTTCCAAGCGTTTTTATCAATGAGACTGGTAAGCTTATATCTTATTCAAATATGAGGAAGAGACAGAAATGAACATTGCGGAAAGTCATAACTAGACAAAGAGAACACATGAGCAGTATAAATTTTGATGTAAGCGTCTCTGAAATGTAAGATGGTTTTAATTCAGTTTTCAATAGACCAACCTACTTTTAGCTGGTGGTCGCAAAACCTTTTCACAATTCTGGTTGTAAGACAAGACGCTGAGAGCACATTAACGATGTTTTCTTGAAGACAACATAATAATACTGCTTTCAATTCTTGAAGATGTGACAGCATTGAAGATGTTATTAAACAGTTTTGGTACTGCAATCTAAGCCTAAGGGGAAAATAACAACGATGTCTAGCCGCTTAAATTAATGTTATCAACGCGCTTTGTCGCTGACCTTTTCGTGAAAACGTAATTCAAATATGTCTATAATGAAAAACAATGCTATTCATAAATACAACAATATATTTAAGTCACTTTCGTGGGTGAATAAGGGTGTATGTTTTGTCATATCAAAGATGGATAGTTTTCTTTTTCACTTTGTCATGTTTTGCTGTTTCTTATATTAAAATCAATCTAGTAGATAAACTATGCCTTCACATTAGGCGTCTTTATCTGAATTTACTTAACAGAGTCTTTACGATAAAAGCATTTCAACTGTTATACGAACTTTCTTAACATTATGATCGATTAACAGTTACCCGTGCAAGCCCGAATTCAGCCCAAACAATAAGGTGCCTGTACATAAACCCCAAAACATTCCTAGAATATAAAGTGCGCGTCAACAAGGAAAATAATTCATTATTCATGTTATCTCTCTTTTCATACTGTTAATTTTTTCTTTAAGAGTTAAATTGGATATTTTACCTTTATAGCAATCACAATGAATACAATTGATCTCTTTCTTTAAGAACCTTACTCTCAAGTATAAGGTTAAGTGATTCAGTTTGATTGTTCTTTAATATTATTTTATTAGAAATATTTGCAAATTAACAGAAATATCAGCATGACATAATCAACATCAGCAATGTTTCAGCAACATCAGTAATTTAGCAGCAATATAGCAGCAAAGACAGCTGGTTTAGATCACCAATACAGTGGCAACGTTAGTAAAACATCAGCAAGATCAGCATAGCAGGAAATTCAGCGACAATATTTCCCCGATGTCAGTTAAAGATCAGCAATACAGCTGACACATCTGCAATACATCAGCAATATCAAACGTTTAGATGGAATATCAGCAGTACATCAGCAATACATAGTCAATCACTACGATGCATCGGCAATATCTGTACTTTAGCAGGAATATCACCAATACATCCAGGTATGCAATACAGCTGCAACAGCTTAAATATGTCAGCAACATCAGCATTTTAGATGGAATATCAGCAGTTCATCAGCAATATATCAGCAGTTTAGCAAAAATAGCAGCAATATGTCTGCAATACTGCAACAACGTCTGCAATATATCTAAATCTACTATGTCAGAAATTGAGCAGTAATATCAGCAATTTAGCAACAATTTCAGCAATTCAGCAGATATATCAGAAATATATTCGCAATACCAGCAATATATCAGCAATATAGCAACAAACAACATCAGCATTAAAGCAACCATACAGTAACAATATATCATCGATGTAGAAAACACAATTTGTTGGTCGTTACACTTGCTGAAGTTAAAGCCAGACGGTGTTATGGTTGAACATCCGACTAGAATGAAGTTTTCCATGCACTAATTAAATAGTCTAAATCACAGTAGCGTTGTTTGTGTCGTGAGTAGGCTGTAAAAGGTCTTCCCGTACATTCAATCAGTGCTGTTGTCAGTTACGTTCTTTGATGATCGTTGAGCACAATACTTATATACTATGTTAATAGTCATCTGAAATTACTTTGTTTAATAGTTCGGCCAGATTTCAGATGGGTTGTTTCAATATCCGAGCCAACATAGATTCGGAATTGTTCAACCACCCCTAAGAAATACTTACTGCTTTTTTAAGTTCTGCCTTTGGCGTTGACTTTCATATTCAGGATTTATAGTCTCAGACCCTTATCAAAATTATATACTGTTTATCTCCGCCCATTGTTTACTCGTTTAGGGCAAACCCATTATTTTTTCTGGGGATCATCTTATTAATCTGAAAATTCCGCATTGAAGGTTCAATGTTCACCGCCATATGCACACCATTTCTCTTTTGGATGGAATAAAATTGTACTACTTATTAGTGTTAATATTGATTTGTCCTCAGTCCGGGGAAAGGCGGTGTGGGCAGTTATATGAATTTTCATTACTGTCCATGATTATGCTTAATCAAAGCAAACGTGCAATATTTTCATATTTGTCGAGTTCGGTGGCTTTCAAAGTTCCGTTCTCGCCTGTAATTTGTCCTTTGAAGTTGTATGCTGTCAGTGAATAAAGAAAATCCACCTGCAAAAACAAACAATACATTTCTATAATGACATCAAAACATCAGGAAGTTCTTTGTTATATTTGTTTTTATAATTGTTTCATAATACACATATTCTTTCAAAATTCATCATTGGCTAGATTAGTGCATTAACCATTTAATGGAATTTGACATGTGCTTACAAAGACTGGTATGTCTGAGTAAGAGAATTACTTTTTCATGGACTGTAAACCAAAACAAACATAATATATATATATATGTTTCACCTTTCTGGAATTTAAGAATATTGTGCAATAAAGTATTGATGATATACTCCAGATGCATTCTGATAGTATATCTTTATTCAAATATGTATGGGTCTCAAATCATCATCATCACTAAATAACACTTAAGTCATAAAGAATAATCGTGTTCCTTCAGTTCACGACTGCACTTGATGTGAGTAGGTAGCATCAGATTGTGAAAACAAGATTTGCTTATTAAAGGGAATTTCATTGTCTTGCTAGATTAAGGGCTTACCACACTCCTCCCAAGCACGTTCATCGAGAAAAAGAAAATTATCAAAATCTCAATATCGGCAAAATCCATTAAACTATGCACAAATGATTGTTACTAATATATCTGTTTATTTTGCATACAATAAGACACGTTAGAAAGTAAAGAAAAAAGCTAGACCTAAAAGTTCCTTAAAATTCTGTTTACATAAATTCACAAAAACTATGCAATACAAAACATAATTTTAAATTCCCACGTGAGTGTAATGATACTGACAAGAAAATGTTGTGTACTTAATCAAAAACTTTCAACTACTTAAAGGGAATCAGTTATTGTCATCCGTTTACGCGACCAGGATTTTGAAGGTCAAACACATTTTTACTTATATCTCTTAAAGTTTACATAATTATGTAAGTCACAAGGACACAATAAATTGTTGTCACTATCACATTTCTCGTGTGGGCATTTAAAATGATGTTTTGTGTTGTTTAGTTTTTGTGAATTTATGTAAATAAAAGTGTTTAGATCTCGCTATTTTTTTACTGTTCTAACTTGTCTTACCATATGCAAATAAAGATACATTAGTAATATTCATTTGTGGAAAGTTTCAGTTAACGGCATTTTACCGTTATTGAGATTTTGATAATTATCTTTTTATCGATGAAAGTGGTTGGGAGGAGTATGGTAGGCCCTTAATATAAAAATAAAACATGACCACATCCAGATAAAGCCTCCCGACACAGCTAAAACGTAAAGGAAAATAGAGTATGATATACAAAAAGATCAACTTTAAAAAAGACACCACAAAACGTTAAATAATCGGAAACGGGAACCCAGAGGGTTACCATCATGCAAAGGCCAGTGGCTACACTATTTGCTATTGGTGGTTTAAGTCAGGTTCTAGTGTGCAACAACCTCCGATATGTTCTAATATGAACATATATATGCAAGTTGTCTTGATGAATGAGCTCAGACCTAACGATCAACTCGATAATGTTGAATACAGAATCACAAATAATAAAAACATAAAAACACAAGCTAAAAGGATTCTCAAGCAAAAAGGAGAGTACTCAATGACTTTACCAAGACACTAGCTCTTGAAAATGTTTAAGTCAAATTAGCAAGATCACGATGACAGGAATAAAAGAAACAGTTCCTTTAGGTTCCTTTACAAGATTTCTCTATAAACTTTCATAAAAAAGTTAAACCCTGCGACCGTCGTGAAAACGAAGACGTACTAAGCAAACGTTCACCTTTCGATGGTTAATCACCAAGCATGCAGATCGCTGTAGAATACCATGTTGGTAAGCTTTTTTGAATTCACTGATAGCTTTCTTCAATAACGTTGAGAAATTTTTATTGCTTTCATTTTTCATTGAGTTTATAACCAAATCCCAATCTCCATAAAACGGGCTTGTAATTCTAAGTTCATAACAAGCGATATTTTTAGTGAGATTAGTTAGCTTGTCTCTTAAGTGAAGTGTTCAGAGTAGAAAAATCATAAGTTGACAGCCGGAAGGCCTGATTTTAGTTTCTTTTAAACGTTATCTAATTTTTAATGGAGCAAACAACGTTTTTTCTAGCGGTTGCAAAACCCTTTTTGCAGTACCTTATTGCATGTTTTATTTTATGGCAGCCGCTGTTAACAGGATGCTTATTGCCCGGACCATTTAAGTATTTCAAAAAGTTATACGAGAATTGGCGATACATCTTGCTATTTTGGTGCTTTAAGCATTTACTGCAACCAATACATACTCTTGTTTCGGTTCGTTAGTAATTTTAGAGTGTTTGCAGTTACAGGTCAGAGACCACTAAATAGTTTCCCATAGACTTACATTATAAGATTTGGTCCTTCTGTGATTTTATTTACACGACTTGTTCCAAAACTAACTAGTGGCACTCTTGGGAAATGCAAAAATGACCAAGAATTGGTGCCTTCACCAACTCATTCTCTCAGCATTTTAAACCGAAAGTAACCACCCCCAGAATGTAAACAAATCTCTAACCCAAAATAAGGAAAGTACCAACTTCTTTAAAGTGACACAAATCACCTTTCAAACAGTGTTTTAAATAATCATTTTTATTTTTAAGTATATAATAAAAGTCATTTTACATTTTTGAAAACAAAAAATTATTTCTATTCTCTATAGTTTTTGCCAATGAATCTTTGAAAATAAATTAAGCCCGAATCGTCCCTAGACAAAATTGTCCAATCCGTGACAGGCTTTTCTATTTACTGTCCTCTGACCTACAATATCACTTTCTGATGAAGAACACATTGTACTTTTGTTGCTTTATACAATCTGTTGTTTGGTTTGAATCGCCCAAAATCATGCCAAATACCAAAGTTACGCGCTTTTTGTCAATCAACGTTATCTTTCTTAAGAACATTGGATGTTTGCATTCAATTTGATGAAATGATTTTCCTTATTGTGCTGTTATATTGCTGATGATATGTGACCGTTAAAACATGTTTTTCTCTTCATTATTAACACTTATTCTTCTAGTAGCCATACTCATATACTGCTGGACCTTTTTAAATACAATTCAAATAGAGAGCCTCGCAAATATGCAAGCTACATGCCGCACTGATCTGTTATAAAGGCATATGTTAGAATGAAAACTATTACAGCAAGTTTTATATATTTTATGTTGTTATTTTACAATTTCACCTTTGTAGTCAAAGATATATTGTTTACATTGTACAGTTAATACAACAACAGAATATTGTTATAGAAGTACATTCATTTTAAATGAGTGTAATGGTTGGTTTCTGGTATAATAGTCATGGTTTGAAGGAATGAATTTTTTATATCAGAAAACTGTCATTATAAGATTTCATATCATCCTATATAAGCTGAATATGCGATACTCCTTAAATGTGAAGTGGACTGTTGTATCGTGTTTATGTTGTCTAAGGGGAGAATACTCGAGGATCGAATTCAGTCATGCTAAATGGACGCTAGTGCATACACTTTGGAAGCCTCCTAATTTAAAAACATAGCGCCATAACCACTAGTTCATAAACCGCTGTATAAAAGGGTGCTATTTCAGGTACAATATAATGATATTAAAAATATTCATTTACAGTTTTCTTAATTAATTCATTAGCTTGTTGTCTGACAAGCTTAAGAAAAAGAACGGTTCACAGATCTACAGATCTAGCAAAATCACCTCATCTCAGAGAAACAAGGACGTGTTGTCGTTTGCGAGTTTAGAAATCGATAGTTTTTTCAAATCTGAACATTTACTTAGGCATATCAAGATAAAGAATATCACAATGAATACATTCGTGACGCTTTTTTTATATTCAAATAACATAATTATTAGAGAATACTATTATTGCCTGATACAAAAAGACCAAAGATTGACAGAAATAAATTTAACATGGGAATTAAAACTGACACTTCAAACAATTTATAACTTACCAAATCGATTCGTGCACATGTTTGATATCATTGATTTTTCAACAGTAAATAAACAATAAAATCATTTTGTTTTATCAGTATATCATTTTCTTTCTCCGTGTTTTAATATTGATCCCAGAACGCCTAGTTTCATTAACTGACGACTCGATGTTTTATATTTTTGTAAAAATTGACAGGTTTATGAGTCCCTATCTAGAACTTTGACATATCACAAAATTAAGCTTATAAAACATTCGCTATTAATCAATTTTTCCAAGAAACGCAAATATTCAATCGTCTGCAGTAACAACAAATTCAAAGTACAGTAATATGATTGTGGAGCTATATTTGTGAAATAGTTCCGAAGCAAAATTCTTAACGTCGTTGACTAATAAGAATTTAAAATCCTACTTCCCATGAACGCATTACAAATCTTAAACATTTAAATAAAATCGATACTGATAAACTTTCGTTATCAAGTCAACGTTTTTCAAATTATATGGCATGAACATAGACTGTGTATATTTTACAAACGCACTCGCTAATAGCAGTTATCTTTATTTATTTATACTATTTTTTCCAAAGACGTATCCTCCACCTGTTGTTTTTTTGTTAGTTTTGTACCCTTTTAAGGATTGAATCGATAGTTGATGGTTTCCATTTGGGTATGGAAAACAGTTGGGTTGTTTAAAGTGTGTGAAGCCCACAGGGCTTCACGCGTGTGAAGCCCACAGGGCTTCACGCGTACTTTAAACAATCCAACTGTGTTTCAAATATTGATTCAATCCTTATATTTACACTCATTAATAATCTCATCAATACAGAAATAACTAGAAGAATTCGTAATATTCCGGCTTTTTTCGAATGGCTGTTGGAACAGCTAGGTTGACGACAAAGTGAAGGACGGCACGCTTTTCCGCAGCAACTCGTGGCAAAACGTGCGTGCAACGCGACGTCACACGTCAAAACATCGTGCAACGTCCAAATTGTGAACGGCTCTGCTGTAGCCACGCCTTTTAAATAATACGTCACACTGTTTACCATCAGAACTTATAATTCGTTAGATGAATAAGACTTCATCGTAAAGGATGAAGTTGAAGTGTAAATATATTGTCAGTGTAATATTTTGGAACTTCGGTGTAACAATTAAAACGGTGTTAAAGATTTAAACGTTACTACTAAGATAGGTAATTGTGGATGAGTTACCTCCAACTCAGTTCTCATGCACGTTTGATTTTTATGCTTTCATGTGAATTATATGATTTTCCCGGTGAAATTAAAGTGGCATTTCATTGTTTTCAAAAAGTGGAATATACTTTTTATTTTCACTGTTTTATTTACGTTGGTACCCAAACGTACACACGATTAAGAATGAGAACGTTAAGAAAACGTCACGTCATAAACAAACGTCATTAATAAAATGGCGCCGTTTCACGCATTTTTTTCTGTCAAATTCACGTAAATTACACTAAAAGCATACAATAAAGAGAAAATGTAATTTAAGTAGTGTAACATAGAATCATATTACACTCGTGAACTCCGAAATTGTGTATTTATACTTGTGGATTCGCCACTCGTGAAAATACGAATTCCCGAGCTCACTCGGTGAAATATATTTTTTTACACTGGTTAAAATAATTATAAAAATGCGTGAAATGGCGCCAATGACGTTTGTTTATGACGTGACGTTTTCTTAACGTTCTCGTTCTTAATCGTGTGTATTTTTTCTGTCAAATTCACATAAATTTTCCACTAAAAGCATGAAATAAAAAGAAAAATTGTTTAAGCAGTGAAAGATAGAAATGTATTTCACTTGTTGAACTCCGGAATTATGTATTTTCACTCGTGACGATTTCCGGAGCTCACTCATTGAAATACATTTCTATCTTAGACTGGTAAAAACAAATATCCTCTATATCTTCTTTGAAACAGCATAACATGTTCAAATCTATCTATGCGAAATCGGTTTGCTCGCCTTATTGTGGTTACTTTAGCATATTTCGCTAATCTAAGAAGGTATAAATTGATTTGTTAAATACCGGTAATTTGCAGTTCGGATCGGCACATTTAAATTATTATTATTATATTAATTAATTTTGATTATTGTCTTATTTTTGTATTGACATGTTTATGACATTACATATACATTTAAATCATATGATCATAGCCATTGAATAGTTAAGACTCATAAAAGACCCTTAAGTACGATACTTATATTTATAATTGGCAGCTCGAACAGTAATATGCAATTCCATTACTACACATAACCAGGCTAAATCAAAGCGAGCCTGCAATACTTTGATATTAGTCATGTTTGGTGGCTTTCTAAGTTCCTTTTCATCTATTTGATTCAAACCATCAGGATTGGATGTGGTGATTCCAGATATGCATTTTATCCAACCGAAAACCTTTGCTTATCTTCAGTATAATAAAGCTATTAACCACGTTATTCTCAAAATTGCACATTAATCTTGTCAAGGATGTTTTTGCCTGTAAACACACAGGAAGTTTATCTTACTGGTTTTGCAATTTAGTATACATCTGACGAGATAAAAATATCCAAGATTATTTTAATTAATTGATTAAGTCAAATATAGTATCATGATTAATTTTTGGTGCACAGTTTGCTGTTTTGTCTGGAATGCAGTTCCGAAACAGAAGGTGTATTTCCATTGATACACTTAGACATATGTCTGTTTTGTTGTATATAAACTGTACTTTTTTCAAGATTTTTTTTCTATTTTGAATTTACTAGATATACATTTAACAACTTTTTTAAGTATACACCTTCGTACTAGGCCAATAGTGGCTTGATAATTGAGCTATTCGTGCTCTAGATGAAACTTTCAATAAAACATGCAATTAATACCAACTAATTTGTTAGAAAAACATTATTCAAACTGACAGAAAACCGACTGCTCACAATCAACTAAAATACAAATTCACAACATCAGTTAATAACGCGTATGACCACCTTCAGCATAAACAATTAAATCGCGAAAATATTGTTGAAGCCGATGAACAAGAGGACTGCAGCAGTTTAAATCCAAGTGAAGTTCAACTTAAATTAGGAAGAATATCAGCGACAAATTCTTGTTCCGGTTGTCCTTCCACGTCTTTAATCACATATGTGCATTTAATGCATGATGTTGCTCCGTGTCATCGTTCGGGGAACACCAGATGTTTTCTTAAGGTGAACACTGTCAGAATATTTCAATGGTGTGCTAGAACTCCGGATCTTAAACCAATAAAAAATCTATGGTCTGATATTGGAAGAAGCGTAAAAAACAGGAGGGACCATCCATTCAATCTTCTCCAACTTGGAAATGTGCCTTTCAGGAATGGGGTTTAAGTTTACCCGAGGAGTCATTCAGAAATGTATTAACTCAATGAGTTCAATGTGTGGTGGTCATACTCTTTATTCACTGATGTGAATTTGTATTCTGTGATTGCCAGAACTCTAAAGGACTGTGAGCACTCACTTATGTGTTAAATGAATAATCTTTTACTAATAAGTCAGTCAGTGAATGTTTTAGAGCAATAGCTCAATTATCAAGCCAGTAATGCCCCAATACTAAGGTGTATACTTAGAAAATATGTTAAGTGTATATGTCTAAAATTTAGAATGATAGGTTAGCCGTTCATGAAAATCGACATTTATACTTGAAGACACCAATATAATCCATTTCGGTACAATTGAGTTTAAAAATCGTTTAAGGCGAACATTTTTTTTCTTAATCAGGTGTATTTCAAGTAGAGCTCACCAGATACTTTTATCTTTATGTGTCTCCAGGTATTGCAACAAGGTATTTCACTGCCAGTTTTTTATGGAGATTTAATTTATAAAACTTAAGAAGATAAAAGGCAATGTTAATTTCTCCCGGTTATTCGTAAAAACCATCTGTAAATTTAAAAAGAAAGGTTACCAACATGATATTTTACAGCGCTCTGCAGGCCTGGTGATTAACCCATCTACAGTTGATCATGATTATGCTTACCTCTTTGGTTCCACGACGGTGGCAGGGGTTAAGAGGTTATGAAGGTTTATGGGGAAATCTTTTCTTAAAAGAACCTAGAAGCTCGATTTGTTTCTTTTATCCCTGTCATCGTGTTCTTGCTGATTTTACTCCAGGTGCTCTGGTCTCGGTAAGATCATTGAGTACCCGCCCTTTGGCTTTGCAATGCTATTAGCTTCTTAATGTTTTATATGTTTGTGTGCTTTTGCATGCAACCTTCTTGAGCCGATCGGTGGGTTGGAGTTATTTCACCAAGAAATGTGTACTTGTTTTGTGATACGAGAACCTGTTGGGCAAGTGTGAGGTTGGTGCACCCTAAAACATGGTTGAAACCCCCCAATGGAAATTTGTTTTGCCACTGACCGTTCCAAGGCGGTATCCCCAAAGGTTCTCTTTTTCGTTAGTTGTTTGTGGCGTCCTATTTGAATTGACATACTTATAACAAACATGCTCTCTCTCTCTCTCTCTTCCTCTCTTCTTTTCCGATGCGTGGAGAGGCTGTGTTTTGTGAGTGTGGCGATTCCTGATATGCATATATTACTTTTTTTCGGTAAGGTTATTGATATCACACCAATGTTGCTTGACATTACATATTGAATCAGCTTCCTACGTTTGATACGTGAATGTGCTTTTGTATGCTTTTGTATGAAATATTGACGAATTGAAGACTGGGTTGCAGCTAATTCACTAAGAAAACGACGATTTGAATCGATGGATTTTTACTGTTCGTTATAATACCAAAAAAAATGTCGTTACAAGCCACGTGGTATGGCTTCCTTGAGTCAATGATTTTTGTACCATAGAACAGGTTGTTTTACATGTACCACTAACCGTTCCAAGGCAGTAACCGCTCAACTTCTCATTTTCGTTAATTCTTTGAAATTATTTTCAATAACTGTGTTCCCTTGTCACATCTGGTTTTTGGCTGTGTGCGGAAGCTGAGTGTGAGTGGTTATACCTGATATGCATTTGTTCAGTATTCAGAAATACACCGTACACTATTTTTTGTGTTTTGAATGTCTACGTCATAAACATAAATAACTTTAGTATCATACTTTCAGAAAATGTTAACTGAAAAACTAAAAATAGACATAACACTCATTCATCAATAAACATTTTTTTCTGCAGATCGTTTTTATCAGTGATTTGGTCAGCCTGGTATATTAAACAACGTAAAATAATATTATCGTATCAACAATAACAATGACCTTATCGTAACAAATGATTATTTATCTGGAGGTAGCATTCGGTAAACATATGAAGAATTAAACATGAACGACACATTATTATTAGCATTACTATTGTTAAATATGATTAATAACTTTCATTGTAGAAATTTAATTTAGAATTGAAATACGAATTCCGTGTTTGTAGTTTCCGGTCCAATTACCTTTTTTCCTTGATATGTTATGTCATTTTAAATGTCCCCTTGAGAACTACATAAATATTGTCTGTGTATTTCAATTGGTAAATACTGTAAGTATTTTGCGTACTTATCTACCAGAAAGTGTTCAGTGATAAATGTCATTTTTGTCTGAAGAAAAATTCATTTGGGAAATTGAAACACCATACAATTTTGAGATTAATATTAAACATTTGCATTCCAGACAAATAACTTGAAAAGTTTGGCTTATGTATTAACAATATGACGTTAAATGTTGAACGATCAACTATTTTTTCCAAGGGCATGAAACCAGATAAAAATGAGACTAATGTCATCAAATTGAATGTATTTTGAACCTAACACCAACTGATTAAAAGTCTTGCAATTAATCATACACGACAACAGACCCTTATTGGACAAAGTGATCTCCGCCAACAAGGGAAAGCCAATGAATCTTAGTTGTAATGTATACAACGATCTGCGTTGTACATGAGACTAACCAATTATAATATTCATTCTGAAAACACTTACAACGTGGACGCGGCATACTTTTAAAACTTTACGAAACATAGTATTTGCGGTGAAGTACAAATCAGCAAGAACGTGATAATTTGCAGTATTCCTTTATTTATCATATAGATACGAGGAAACTTTCTTTCTTGAAATTTTTTCGATTAAACATGTTTTATCCTAAGGCTTATAAGTCATACGTGCAAAATCTAGCGTGTCAAGAAATATTTTCATAAATCACACAAGTATGCAAGTCGAAGTTTATATCCCTTGTTTGTATCGACACGCATATAGTCAGTACTGTTTCCAGTACAATTATCCGTAACCGATGTCATGCAGTGATGATAACGTACATCATGGTTATCCGATCGACCTTTTTGGGGGTTTTCCTGGTTAGCTCAATTGGATGCGTTGTCGGAATTGCAAAGCTGGGCGCTGTCGCCGTTACAGTGCGGGTTCGCTTCCAGCTATAGGGAATATAATTTGTAATGCCAGAATTGTAACGAGGTTAGTTGTTATTTTATTTTGCCCTATAAAAATTCTAATGACGTTTTGAAGAAGCTTAAATCAAATAATTTTCAGACGTCATGTTTGTCTACTTATGATTGTTCAACTCTGTATACTTCTCTCCCTCATAATTTAATAAGAGACAAGCTAACCAGTCTCATTGAAAAAAAATTGCTAGAGAAAATAAAACATTTATCGCTTGTAATGAACATAGGGCATTCTTAACAGATGGTTCTTATGACGATTATACTTCATGGACCTGTCAAGACTTTATCCAGGCGCTCAAATTTTTATTGGATAGTATTTATTTGAGATTTGGTACCTCTATTTATAAACAAGTAATGCGCATTCCAATGGGTACTTATTGTGCACCCCTTATTGCTGATCTGTTTTTATACTGTTATGAAAGAGACTTTATGTTATCTCTTTCTACCGAACATCAAGATGATATTGTTATAGATTTTAGCAACACCTCGAGGTACCTTGGTGATTAATTAAATATTGATAATAACCATTTTCCATCACTGGTTAATAGGTCGCAAACATTGCAAATGGCGAAAACTGGCCAAAATTACAAAAATGAATTTTTTGGGAAATATAATGTTAGGGTTTTCAATAAATTCAAGGAAAACTTACTTCCTGTTCAAATTTCTACATTCAGTTTGAACCAGGAAGTAAGTTTTCCTTGAATTGGCACTAAACATTGTAGACCAGCATATACTTATTTCAGGTATGAGTTGCTTTGGTATATTGTCCATGAATTTCAGAGTTCTTATGCAAACGAAACGGTTTTTCTTTTGTTTAAGTATGTGCTTGGTAATAAGAATATGAATTAGACTAAATT
This sequence comes from Corbicula japonica, assembly GCA_038501625.1. Classification (NCBI taxonomy): domain Eukaryota; kingdom Metazoa; phylum Mollusca; class Bivalvia; order Venerida; family Cyrenidae; genus Corbicula; species Corbicula japonica. Next base: position 7,886,664 of record JAZAYU010000022.1, on the reverse strand, counting down.
GAGCTTGCAAACATTTACTTAATCCATAGCTTAATACATTTCTTTACTAAAATCTAGGCGGCAATAAGTATTTCCCCCAAAATTATTTTTTGAACTTTTAGCCTGTTTTCGCCATTTGCAATGTTTGCGGCCCATTAAACATATTTATCCTAAAGAACTACAGCTAAATAAAGCGAAAACTTCAGAAAAGCAAGCAAACTTTATTGATCAAAATCTGTCCATTCAAAATGGTTACGTCACTACTAAAATATATGATTAAAGAGATTATTTTAATTTTATTATAGAAATTTTTCCGTTTTATAGACGGCGATGTTCCTCGTGCAACATATTACGGTGTTTATATTATAAACTTAAGAAGATAAAAGGCAATGTTAATTTCCCCCGGTTATTCGTAAAAACCATCTGTACATTTAAAAAGAAAGGTTACCAACATGATATTTTACAGCGCTCTGCAGGCCTGGTGATAAACTCACCTACAGTTGATCATTATGCTTACCTCTTTTGTAACTCCTTTTCGCTGCGTGGGGAGGCTGTGTTTTGTGAGTGTGGAGATTCCTGATATGCATAATTTTATATTACTTTGGGATAATTGATAACTGATATTTCCTTAAGCAAAATTTAATACTTACATCCTTTGGTAATAAGACTGTAAGAAAATAACAATTTTACAGTGTAGTATTGTACACTGTCTCCAATAACAAAATTGTTTTTCGGAAAACGCAGCAAATAATAATTTAAGAGTGACTTCAACACTCTAGATGGCTAAATGCATCAAATTCGGCTGATCTACAATACTCATAAAGCTATTTAATAATAACAATAAAATGGTCGGCGGTCCTATGTAAATTAGTCTTGTTTAGTTTTGAACACTGACTCAGCTACATACGATATTGCTTAAGTTAACTAGCTTAGACGCTTGGCCTTTAATGACATGCTCGTTGACTATCAGCGTTAGAGTACAATACAAAGAACATGACGTAAAGACGGCTAAATGGACCAATCTTGCTAGCACTTCCATTATTGGAAATGATGTAAAAGTATTTTAGAAAAAGCAATTGCCTTGTTTCAGATGTGCTATTATATGTTTTATTGTTGTCGTTTTATGGGAATTGTTACACATGACGCCCAAAAGTTGTAGCAAACATATGATAGAATAAAACAATGTGTATGAAACCGGTCAAGTTATGCAGAATTTGAAACGTTTTTTTCTCATAAGTATGAAGGAAATGTCATGGTTCAAATAGAGTTCGTTCGGGCTTCAATCCTTTTGAAGTAAGTTAAACAAAGTGCTTCAATCGATAATAATATTTGTGTATGTTTTATATCTGGATAACTAGCATTTATCAAGCTGTTGTGCATTAGTAATATGTTAACTTATGCCGTTTGATAGGTTTCTTTTAGTACGAGTATGCTTTAAAACATTAACATATAGCTATTTGAACCAACATTGAATCGATGCGCTGTATCCTTTTCTTATAAGAAACATGAACTGCAGACAGTGATTGTCCTGCAATTCGCAAATGAGACTGTTATTTGAAATATAAACTGTACTCCGTTAAACATAGAAAATAGCAAGAGTAGAACTTAAATGATCTCTTGCACGACAAAGTATTTTAAGGAAAAAAAATAAAATTATACAGTCATTTATCCATCATCGGATTTTTACAAAGTATGTTTGGTTTTAACATGTAAAAACTAAGTGAACTGAACTATATTAAAGTGAAATAAGCATATCAGTGTAAGCCACATTCAAACATAGACCATTTCCGCTACCCATCAGGTAAAGATGAAAGGAGAACAACGATTAAACTAATGACAAGTTTGCACAACGACAACCACAAACAATTAACGACATTGAGTACCAGAAATGTGGTAAATCATCTGTTTATCATATATCTCAGAAATGGTGTAACCAATTTCGATGAAAGATAAAGATCAATGAAGTTTGCTTGCTTATTTTTTATTAATAGGAATTCCCCAGGACCATAATAACTTATGGATTTCAAATAACACATTATGTCTTTTATCACAGTAGCGTTGTTTGTGCCGTGTGGCGGCTGTAAAAAGTTTCCCCGTACATTCAATCTGTGCTGTTATTAGTTACTTTCTTTGAAGTTCGTTGAGCACGATACTTATGTACTAAGTCAATAGTACTTCTAAAATTGCCTTTGTTTAAATATTTCGGCCAGTTTATAGATGGGTGGTTTAAATATCCCAACCTATAAAGATTCGGATATTGTGCAATCACCCCTAGGATATACTTCCTGCTTTTTAAATTTTACCTTTGGCGTTGTCTGTGATATGCAGGATTAATATTCTCAGTTCCCCTGTCAAAATTCTATTCTGTTTAGTTCCGCCATTGTTTCTCGTTAAGGGCAAACCCATTATTTTATCTGGGGACCATACGCCACTGAACATGGAATGGTATTAATCTGAAAATACCGCATTGAAGGTTCCATGTTCACCGCCGTATGCATTCTATCGTTTGGGATGGATCAAAATTGTACTGTTTATTGGTGTAAATATTGAGTTGCACTCAACCCGGGGCTAAGCGGCGTGGGCAGTAATATGCATTTCCATTACTGCCCATGAACAGGCTCAATCAAACCGAGCCTGCAATATTTTCATATTTGTCGTGTTCGTCGGCTTTCAAAGTTCCCTTTTCATCTATTTTAGAGTATAAATACTACTCAAAATTTGATATGTCCATGTACGACTTCTGTTCAATAATTCAACTAAGATGGCAAAGTAATCGGTTCTATCAATCAACGAAACTAAATACGCAGCCACTTTATTTATTATAAACTGTTCAAAAAAATTTTAACCTATTAAACAATCATAATTACCGACTTCAAAAGAGGTCCTTATCAAATGTTGAGAAGTATATTGTTCAGTGGCATATTTCTTCCGACAAAGAAACTAAAACTGTTTCTTGTTACTTCGCCCAGCATGTGTAAAAGTTTGACGTAAATGCTTGCTTGCATTATATATGTCGGTGTCAAAAGCTAAGGAAACAAAACACACCTCATCTTACTTCAAGTTACATTAAGATAAGAACTCTAATCACTGCTGAAATGTTAGATTAATCTTTTCAATGTTTTATTGGCCATGAATTATGGAGCTAAGAATCTGTTAAATAGTAAACAGAAGAAAATACACATCATTCTTGATATCGTAAATCGCGTATACTGAAAGCGAATGAATTAATACTGGTAAAAATGTTAATATATGATCATGCTTTACATGGATCGTAATACTCGTTTGGGTTGTGACCAGTTCAGATGAGGAGGCTATATTTTGCAGAGTAAACGCTTGTTTCTTATTATTAAAGAAGGTTAGTTTAAATACAATCTAAGCTCTTAACAATGATATTTGTTATCTTTATTCTAACACTACCACCTAGATTTTTACAAACGTTAAGTTAATACACTGGGGCGGCCATTATTCAATATTCTATACATGTACATCACCTATACGCGTAAGTATTCTTTGCATGTCAAAATTCATTTTGTATTGAAACAGATAAAAGAATGATACCATGCAAGGACAACTGATCCTGGGACTGTTACACGATTATATGACGATAACCACTTGGGTTCTTATTTTTGTCAATTAGTGTTTTCTGAACGTGGTTCTTCCTGTGCCCGAGATCATAAAAACCAGTCTCAAATCTTAAGCATCTGATTGGTTGAAATGGCGACTAATGGCCATTTCAGCCAATCAGATGCTTGAGATTAGAGCTTATTAGAAAAATAAAGCAAACTCAAGTTTAAGAATTTCAATAAACGATCTAAATGGAAAATGCATGCAGTTCTAACATTTTGTTTACATATTTTGTGAAAGTTTACTTTTTGGTCCAATGAAATGTCAATTGAAATTTACTGACTAAATACCGAAACTAGCATTCCGCTACACCACTCGTGATAACATTAGTTGAACTATTCATTCGGCAAAAATGTCATTATTTCTTGGATGTGTTAGCTTGTCAAGAATTCTGAGAAAGCAGTATTTAAATTTGCTGAATATTGGGTGAACATACCGGTACTTGATGGAACTAACTAAAAGAAAGGATATAAATGATACGGGAAAGACAACTAAATGTTATGTTCTAGGAATACACCAAATATCTCTCATGAGCATAACTTTAATTGAAATAAAAGATATTGCCGAGAAATGACAAACGACATTAATCATCAAATACGTGGCGTAAATTATTTTAGCATTATAAGGTCTAAAAAAAATGCACAACTTGATTAAAAAGGGAATAACAACAAAAACAATTGAATAATTATGCATATCAGGAATCACACTTGCTCCAACAGGTAATCATATCAACAAACAGGTACAAGTTTTCTTGTTAAAAACTCCAACCCACCCATCAGTTCAACAATGTTGAATGCAAAAGCACATAAATATATAAGCTTATAGTATTGCAAAGCCAAAGAGGCAGGCACTCAATGAATTTTTTGAAACCAGCCCCAAAGGATATAAAACTGAGACCAATCGCCATTTCAGCAAATCGGATGCTTTAGATTTGAGACTGGTTTCAAAGCTCAGTTTTAAAACCTTGGGACCAGAGCACATGGAGTCCAGTCAGCAAGAACACGATGACAGGGATAAAAGAAACAAATCGAGCTTCTAGGTTCTTCATAACACTAAAACCCCTACCACCATCGTCTAACCAAAGAGGTAAGAATAATGGTCACAGTAGATGGGTTTATCACCAGGCATGCAGAGTGTTGTTGAATATCATGTTAGTAACCTTTCTATTTGAATAACAGATTTTTTACGAATATACGGGAGACTTTAACATTGCCTTTTATTTTCTTTAGTTTATAAATTTAATCTCCATAAAAGTTGACTGTGACTTGTTGCAATTATAGTGAACATTTTTAACTGTACCCGTATTTTTTATTTAAATCTGAGTATAGGCGATAAAACTTGCAACAGGTTTTTTTATTAATTTATGAAATCGATAACCTTGTTTTAAAAAAATTTCTGTTATACAAAAATTGCGTTCGTTGAAATTATTAACATCACTGCAAGCTCTAGAAAAGCGAACAAGTTGTGAGATATAAACCCCGTGAGATAGAAGTAAACAAAGTGATAACACATTTGCATATCAGCCTGTACATTGTTTTTTTTTCTTTACGTAGATCTTGGATCATTTCATGCGGTATTTTCATACAAATACATCTATTTTTTGTTTGAATGACCTCCAAATTATGAAGATAAGTCCGGAAATAAGAAACCAAATATGAAGCAATGGGTGCGTTTTATCAACGTTCGTACGAACGTTTTATGCGTACGATTATTGTACGACGTTCGTACGTCATCCTGAGCGTTTTATCAATAATTTCGTACGAACAAAGGTGCTACGAATTCGTAAGTTTGAACGCAAAATCTACGAATGGTCCAACCCTGTCGTACGAATAAAAAACATGGCCGCCGAGTTCTTTTTTATAACTCGATATGGACAAAAAATAGGATTTTTCGCCTTTGATTGCATTGAACTGCCGAACTGAGCGATGCAGAGTTTCAGTCTAGTTATAGACTTGACAGAGATGGGAATATATCCACATTGTAGATTTAAATGGTGACAAATTAGCCAGGAAATATCTGAGGAGTCAACCGATGCCACCAGGATACAACTGTTTTATACATTTTACACCTATTAAATTATCAGTAGGCGTGTGGAAATTCACTGGACCGATAAATGTCAAGTTCTATTTTAAGAAACGGTGTTTACTGAAAACTAACAGACCGACTTTCATCAGTAACAGTTTTCCTAGAAGAAGGAAGTGTTTGTCTGTTTAAATTTCCGACATTCTTTGACTTTTTAAATGAAATGACGTGGTTATTACAAAAATATATTGACTAATTGCGATAAGTCCCTACAGTGTATACCTTCGAGCAATTAATTCATGGACTGAACATTTTCCCCACCCACTTGGCCTTGAAATTGTTCAGTATAATTTAGACAGTTTTTGTGTTTGTTGTTGGGCCAGTTAACTTCCAGTATTGTTGAGAAGTGTTATTTATTGCTTGTCAATAATAGACCATTGTGTAATTCATTCTTTAAAGGAAAACAGTGAAATATGCATATCAGGAATGGCCACATCCAGCAAACAGCCTCCCCACGTAGCCAAAAAGTGGAGGAGAGCATGGTTATACAATAATCAGCTTTCAAATAGACGCCACAAACAATTAATGAAACTGAGAACCCAAGGGGCTACCACCTTGGAACGGCAAGTGGCAAAACAATGCCACTGTGTGTTTAAACCAGGTTCTAGGTTGCATCAACCGCACACTTGCACCAACCAGCCAACAGGTTCTCATATGAACAGAAAAGTACAAAAAGTTGTCTTGGTGAAATAACTCCAACCCACCCGGAGTTCGGTAAAATTTAACAAAACCCATATGACAATAGAAATTATGGCAACAATAGGCTGGTAATAATGACTGTTATAGTGCATAAGCCTAGTCCAGATTGTGAATGTCAAGGCTAATGAAATTTTTGAAAAGAAAATAGTTTTAGTCTCCTTATCAGGCAGCCAAGGTAGTTCAATTTGAAGAGTGTCCAGCAGGACCAGCACACCGGCCACCAATGATGTAGGGGGGGGGGGGGGAGAGAAAATGTTGAAGCCTCAACCAGGATTCAAACCAATTTTAATTACTTTTGAGAAAGTTAATGCAAATCTCAAAACAGATTTAATAAATTACCATTTGATTGTACATAGGACTGATAATGTTTTATATTTTCCATCTTAGGTTCATTGATGTAGTTTCCAAATGGCCAGGATCTCTCCTTGACTCTGCAATGATTAATAGCTGTGACTTCAAGGTAAATTAGTTGAAATAGCCATACATAATTATAATTGTTAAAACACACCAGCAAGTTATCCCAAACAATCAATAATTGATTTGATGGACTACAGCTGGCATTTTGCAACATCTTGGTGATGATGATCAGTAAATGTTGTTAATTGTATGTATTATGTACATGTAGCATTAAGTAATACCCTTCTATTGTTGTAATAATGTCAAAAGTTGCATTTCAGGAATGATTCTTATTTTGGTGCGGTTCATGCAGATTGGACGTGCACGCGAGAGCTGGCAAATCCATAAAGCGCGCTCTTTATGGTAAATTTGCCAGCTCTCGCGTGCACGTCCAATCTGCATGAACCGCACCAAAATAAGAATCATTACTTATATTTACATTTTATTCATTTTTTTTTCTTTAAATAAACTTAAGTCGAACGCTTTCAAAAATAAGTATTAAGTGAAAAGGGGGAGTAATACGTGGGAGTTTTCAATATTAACAGCCATGACGTTACTGACGTCATTACGGGTCATGCGGTTCATGCAAAATGAACCGAATTTTTTAAACGAAGAAATCAATAGGAATGTAAATATTTCATAATGACTTAAATTAATTTTTGGTAAGGTCAACTTATTTCTTGTAAAAATTGGGAAAAGCCATCTGATAATCACTATTAAAATATATTTTGTTAAGGTCACATATGTTTGGAAACCATGACACATTGGTAATAAATTTATTTTTTCAGGACTTCTTAGAAGAGAAACTTGTTGGTCTCCTTCCTGCTGATTGCCATTCAAGTCAGACAAGTGTAGCAGAGTAGTCAGGGCCTGCAAGCCTCTGCATAATTTATAATGTGATCAGGGTATCCGCATTCCAGAGGGAAACTGCACAGATGAAGTTTTGAATGAGTACAGCCAGAGGGAGGGAAGGCCATAATTGACAGAAATAGAATTATTAATCTGTTTTAGGCAAGTTTTGATGAGTGTCTTTCTGAAGAAGTTACAGGAACAACAATGAAAGTTTAGAAGTATAAAGAAACTATTTGTGTTGTTTTAATATGTATTTGGTATTTCTGAAAACAATACTGTGATTGAAGATGAACTTACCAAATGAGAGATTGCGTTCTGTTATAATGCATTACCAGGAAAAAGAAGATGCAAGTGTAGAATAGATTTTAATTGATTTAAAAATAGATATATTGTATACAACCATAATTATTATACACTTCATAACATGTTAATAACATGTCATATTATAATAAGTTGGTTGGCCTAAGAAATTCTGATGATCATGGGATGTGGGTTCAGTGAAATAAGTGAAAATCAATGACTTTTAAGTTATTTAATACCACAATTTATCCTGACTTACAGCTTATATCTCATTGGTGAAAAGTATAGATCTGGATCAGCCTGTACATCTTTAAAGTCAGACCTGGATACGCACTGGTCACATCTTAGAAATAATTAATGAATCTAGATACAAACAGTGTATGTTCTGATTAGACTACATACATGTGCAGGCTGATCTAGATCTACACACATTGCCCATGTGATAAAAGGCATATCCAGGTAGTTAAGGGTTTATATTATAAATGTGGCAGTAAATATCCTATTTGTATAACATTAAATATACAGTTACCTGTCTTAGTAGCCACCTGCGAATAGCAACCACCTGTCTTAAACAGTCAGTTTGAATATGTCCTAAACGGACATTTTGTTCTAATTTTACCAGTCTTTTACAGCCAACTCTGTAAAGCAACCACTTATTGTCACTCCCTTGGGTGGTTGTAAAAGACAGGTTTGACTGTATGGGTAAATCTGACATCATCCATATGTTATGAAGTGGGCTGGTTTTTTAAGGTTTTGGCATAAAATAGCTCATCAATTCCTAGAATACAAATTCTGAACCAGGAGTGATATTTTGTGTTTACATAATTATTATCATTTATGTTCTCATAGCTGCACATGTTGCCAAAATTACCATTAATAGTTTACTCCATGGGATATGGTTGTTATCCAAGGGCAAACAGTGTAGATCCTTAGCTGCTGACAAATATTTTGATTCAGAAGCAAATAGGGATTAAACGATGATCGATTATAATCGAAAATCGATCGTTTTTAGGATCAATTTTCGATGAACGATTATGAAGTTCAATAATCGATCATCGGTTTGCTGTTCTTTAAGCAGCTCACAAGGGAGATCACTGTATCAGAACAAAAACAGTGTTTGATATATATGACATAGATCAGTGTTATTTTGGTTTTAAATAAGCTTTGGAATATGTTCTCCCACTAAGTAGTTCAAGAAAAACATTCCTGTACCTGCAGCCTACAACTTATGCTCATATCAGATACGGTTTAGTAATTTACAAATTACAATACATGAAGCATGTGGGCTAGAAGTATGATTCATGTAAATGCTAATTTATATCGGAAAATATCCTTTTGTAATAAAACAGTAGTTCCATACAGGGCCCTCATTTCACAATGGTAGGGACCGAATTTTGACCCCATTCCTGTCCTCAATTAATTTCTTCCTATTTTTCAAACAAATTCCCCTCTAAAGAATTTCTTATGTGTTTTGCATGCCTTAATTTAAGCAGAAGATTCTTAACAATATCATTTTGAAATATGCTTTTTTGCAAAATAGAAAAAAAATGCATTATAATAACAAATTACGAGTATTTTTGTTGCTAGAATATTAATAAAGAATTCCTATAAACAAATTCTTCTTTAGTAAAGCATGTACATTGTTATTGTAAATGCTTCGATTATATAATCGATGATTGATCGAAAAGGGTTGTTCGATTATTTCCGATGATCGATTATGATTTTTGTCCGATTATGAAACCCTAGAAGCAAACAGTGTAGATCCTGATCAGACAGTACAGATGTGCCATCTGATAGAATCTACACAGTTTGCACTAGCGATGGGTTCCAAGGGTTGTCATCGCCGGGGGTGGCAATGTTGGATAAGCTCCCATTGCTTTAAAAGTGCTCCCAATCGCTTGCGTAAAATATAGCCTCTGACTACCAAGTCCAGCTCCTGGCCTGCACGCGTGGCTTGTAACTAGCCCGGCGGACCTGCTACTACTAACAGGAGAAGGGGCGAAGGCGGACCTGTGGCGCCATAACCAGCCGTGGAGAGGAAGTGGAAACCTGGCAGGATGACAACAGGCTGAACCTCATCAATCAGCCGGAGGATCCCCCAACTTTTTACTCCAGAAGATGGCACACAACATTAACGCTTGACCTTGCCTTCTGTACTGACGACATACATGGACATGTCCAGAGGGAAGTCTCTGAACAGCTCGGAGGCAGTGATCATCGCCCAGTCCACCTCATATTGGACCACACTGTCTCTACCTCATCTAGCCTACCCAGATGGAACTACAAGAAGGCCGATTGGTCCCTTTTCCAGTCTGTGAGTGATGAACTCTGCAAAGACATCAGAGTTGAAGGCAGAGACATAAACAACATAGTCAGAGACTTCAATCAATGTATCCTCACTTCAGCACAGCAGTCCATCCCTAGAGGTGCGAGGAAGGACTACAAGCCATACTGGAGTGAGCGGTTAGAGGAGCTGCAAACCAAGTTGTCTGAAGCCAGACTGGAAGCCGAAAAGAATCCCTCACAGGAGGCAAACCTCAACCTACAGCATGCCAAGGCCAAATTCCTCAGGCATAAGCTAGAGGCCCAAAGAAAGAGCTGTAGAAACAAGACAGCTTCACTTAACCACGAGAGAGATGGCCGTAAGTTGTGGAGGTTAACGAAACAACTGAACGACGACCAAGACAAAGCGAGAGGCCCAGTCACCCTGGAAGAGGAAGGAGAGCTGTTAATGGGCAAACAAGCGGCAAATGTCTTTGCAGAAAACTACAGAGATGTCAGCGACATCCCCATCAACAGAGAACGACAGAGAGAAGCCAGAAGAGAACAAAGGGACAGGAAAACAGCTAAGGGTACGTCAGAGTGTATGGACTCGCGCCTGACACTACACGAGCTACAGACAGCTCTCAGACAGCTGAAGACCAAAAAATCTCCAGGTCCAGACGGTATCACCAACGAGATGCTGTCACACTTGGGCAATACAGCAATATGCAAACTCCTGGACATCTACAACTACAGCTGGAAACAAGGGCAGCTACCTCAGATCTGGAGAGAGGCGACAATGATCCCTATACTCAAGAAAGGGAAGGACCCAAAGAAGGCAGCCAGCTACCGTCCGATCAGCCTCACCAACTGTGTTGTATAGACAATGGAGAGGATTGTGAATGCACGCCTGAAGTGGTACCTGGAGACCAACGACCTGCTGGCATCTGAACAGGCTGGTTTCCGACAATTTCGTTCCACAGAAGACCAGACTACATACCTAGCACAGGAAGTCGAAGATGCCTTTCAAGAAAACAAGGTGGTCCTTACAGCATGGATCGACCTACAGAGAGAATTCGACAAAGTCTGGACAGAAGGGCTACAAGTGAAGCTCATGAGGAATGGAGTTGGTGGGGCCATGCTGCAATGGATCAACTCGTATCTATTCAACAGAAGAGCCAGAGTCAGCCTGAGCCAAGCCAACAGTAGGAAGTTTCTGCTACGCCATGGTGTCCCACAAGGTGCAGTCCTGTCCCCGACACTTCCTGGTCTTCATCAATGACCTGGTGTCTGAACTGCCAAAGGGAGTTTATGCTGCTCTCTATGCTGATGACCTGGTGCTATGGTGCAAAGAATAACACGCCTCTACAGCCACGTACAGAATGCAAGGAGCTATGGACACACTTGCAGCATTGGCCGAAGACTGGTGCGTTACGATCAACAAGGAGAAGTCGTCTACCACACTGTTCACCTTGTCAACAAAACAGAAAGCTGGGAAGGTTATGCTGGCTGGAACACTACTGAAGGAGGAAGACGAAGCCACATACCTTGGGGTCACGTTTGATAAGCGGCAGACTTTGAAACCACACATCAACCGTGTAGAAGGGACGGCACGAAGAAAACTAGCCATGATGCGCAAACTTGCTGGAACAACCTGGGGTGCGAATGAGCAAATATTGAAGACCATCTATCAGGGCACAGTACGACCCACAATGGAATATAGCTCAGCCACATGGTCCACAACAGCCAAGACAAACCAGCAAGCCCTAGACAAAGTACAAAATCAGGCACTGCGCATTATCACAGGGGCCACCAAGTCTACACCTATTGCCTTCATGGAGAAACTGACTGGAATCCAACCACTTCATGAAAGAAGACAAACCAAAGTCCTTCTTCAGGCAAACAAGTACAAGTCGCTCCCAGATCACTCCATGAGGAACAGGCTTGATGGATTCACCAAGAACCGCCTTAAGCGCTCCAGCTTTGTACCTGAAGCAAAGAAGCTGAATAGAGAGTATGCCTCTGAACTAAACATACAGACAATTCCCTTGGGCCGAGCAGACATCACCAACCCTACAGCCAATGACCTGTCTGCAGTGAAAGTGGCACTTGCTATTCCTGGACTTGACATGGGCAAACAAGAAAATGAGACCATCCGTAGAAGTCTGACACTTGCGACTATCTACGCAGACTATCCTTTAGACAGATGGACCCATGTATATACAGATGGGTAAGCCACTGGAGCTATTAAGGATGGAGGCGCTGGTATTCATATAACATTCCCATCAGGCCAGAAATCGGCCCATTACATTGCCACTGGGAAGCACTGTAGCAACTACAGAGCAGAGACTGAAGCGCTCATGAAGGCAGTCTCTCTGATTGAAGACTCAGCAGAAGAGGTTACCTCTGTAGTCTTCCTTACAGACGCAAGATCAGTTCTGGAGGCTCTGCAAAGCAACAATGTTCCTGAACTAGCACAAGCCGTGAACAAGCTTGGGGCTTCCCGCAATGTTGCCCTTCAGTGGATACCATCTCACTGTGGAGTGCCCGGAAATGAGGAGGCTGACAAGCTGGCTAGGCTAGGAGCCCAGTTAGAGCAACCAGATAACAAGGTGACATACAAGGAGAAAGCCACCATCATTAAGGCTCTCACAAAGACCAGACAGGAAGCAGATGCCTACCACATGTTAAACAGACCAGAGCAGGTGGTGATGGTGAGGCTACGCTCAGGGCATAACAGACTGAATGCACACATGTGTAGGAAGTATAAATTGGTGCCATCCCCAATATGTCCCTGCGGAGAAGAGGACCAGACTGCAGAGCACATCCTCCAACGATGTAAACGATACGACCAGGAGCGAGAAGCAACGTGGCCACAAGGTGCAACGATCCAGCAGAAACTGTATGGAGATGTTGACGACCTACGGAGGACCACAACTTTCATTGCGGATGCTGGAGTGGTCGTGTAGAGCGAACGCCAAGAAGAAGAAGAAGACACTAGCGATAAAACAATAAATGAAGTAAAGGGATAAAGTTATACTTTAGATAACACAAATGATTTTCATACCCAGATGAATGCAACACAATATTGATCAGAATCAATGTTATTGTATAAATTAAATGGAACCATTGTTTTTAATTTTAGCCTGCCAAATTCAGAGTTAACTTAAACATTGTTTTTATAAATATGATATGTTTACATTTTAAAATAATATGAAATCTGTTTAAGGTTTGATTGGTCATATAAATCCTAACAAATCAAACAGTGAACAGTAAAGATTCTGATCAGACATCACTTTACACAGATGTGTGGGGATAAATTATGTTCACTTATCAAAACATTATTTATGTCAAAAAATTGAAATGAAACAAATAACTGTTTAAGTTTTTTGCAAAGTGTGGCCATTGCAGAATTTATCACAGTTGAATGCAAAAGATGTAAGCATTTGGTGCAATATGCATCAGGTACAGTGAAACCATCACAATTATTGCAAATCCAGAAATGTTCTTATTTTTGCTACTTAAATGAGTAAAGTAATTACAGGTGATGATGAGTTTGTAATATGTCATACAATTTTTGTTGTAAGTATATTTATTTATATGTTAATATTGTTATTTGTTTATTGTTTTTTAGCTTGTTAACTTATTGTCATAATTAAAAATGTATTTCTTTATTATGTTTGATTTTGATTTTTACATATTCAGAATAAATTTAATTAAGAAAATATGTTCTTGTTAGCTACTGGATATTGACAAAATATGTCAGATAAAAAGAAGTTACCAGTACCTGATATTGGAACAAAATGTGCAGTCAGATATTGCAACAAAATTAGCTATCAGATATTGCAACAAAATTATAGTTGTCATAGGGTTTGAAACCATGTTGATTAGTGGATTCATTGCATAAGTGTTGACTTATTGTGTATGTTTAACGTTCCTCAGCTGTAGATTTCCCTGCTTGCTGAATTAATATACATGAAATTTAAATACCGAGCTAAGAAACCATACCAGCAACCACCCCCAACTCCGTCCAAAAATAAAGATTGTGAATCGGGTGAAAATAAACAAATATTTCAAGCTATGGAAACGATTGTACGAACACCAGTGGTAAGCGATTGCTTTTACCGTCGGCATTTGATTATGAATTTTATCCAACAGAAAAACAAATCCATTTTCGCGGCACATTCATGAAGTAGGAATCTACACTGTTTGCTGCTTAGTCAATATTAGGCTTCACTTCACTTCAGCGATGAAGTGTATTCCCCAGTTGGTATGCTCAGACTACATAATAGTCCAGTTTCAACTCACACACTAAAAATGCCATACCCTTTAGAACTATATATTTGAAGGGATGTTTTACGTTTTCTGAAATTTATCTTATATGCAGTTACATGTACGGGGTAGTTGAGACTTTAGTTTATTATTGGTTTCATAAATAAAATGCTTCATTTATAAAAGAAATTGCTCATAACGTTAAAAAATAAAATCTTATCTACCCTGTAACTGCATATATTTTATAAAAAATACAGATCAACAGAATATAAAAAAGTTTCATAAAACCACAGGGGTAGGGGGTGGGGGCGCACAACCTTTACTGCTGGTTAGGCGAGAAAAAATGTTATGCAAAGTTCCGGTGATGGTACTGTGAACGTTTTTTATTGATTAGGAAAGGTAGGTGGTCAGCTTTGACTCATTTCGGAAAACGGGGAACGTTTTTCGATAACGCGATTGCGTGTTGGATTTACCTGCACTCTGGTATAATATGATACCAATATATCAAAACATCGTTGAGTTATGACGATAATTCCGACTCTGAAGTGAGTGCAGTCCAACGATAGGTGACGAATTTATGCAGTTTTTAGTTGCATTCCGGTATCACTGTGGCAAGCAAGTATATGTTCCAGCGGTAACTGTTGTGCGCAATCCCATCCGCCCTCGCCACCCCCCCCCCCCCACATCCCCCGTGAAAACGTAAAACAATCCCAGTTACATGGTCAGAAGAAGTACCATAATTAACCTAGGTGTATAGTTAAATCATTTTTTGAACTCGCTCAACAAAAGCAATTATTTTGTTTGAAGAAATCAACTATACTCGGGTTGACCATTGAATAGCGACGACGGTTTTACCCGCGCCTTTTTGTATATATATCTTTCAACTAAAAGTTTCACATTTTGCCAGGTGAAGATTAAAGTTACCAATAGTACTTGCAGATTGATGAATAAAAAACCAGATTTACATACCATATTAATATAAAATGTAGAAATTCACAATTTCAACACGAACTTCCGTACTTGAATCTCGAAAAAAAAGTTTGTTATCCCTTCTGCCACTACGCGAATCAATAGATATATGCAGAATACATTTGCATTTAAAGTCAGCACGCATTTCTTTATACGTTTAAATAAAAACAGCGAAAATGAATATGCAGAAATGTATCGTGTCTACTCCTAGGTCTGTCGGATGACGGGTGTGGTCTTTGAGTGTTTACAAGTCCAATACACAACAACATTTCGCCAAAATGATTTTTCACATTCTGCTAAGTGAAGAACATAGCAAACGTCAGCATATATGATTAAAGTACAACAACTGACCTGCCAAATTTTCCACCACCGCGTCTGTCTCATTTAGGAGTGTAAGCACTATAGAGAAAGACTTGTAAGTTCAACAGAGCTGCGCATTCGGATTAAAAATGTGATTGATCTGCGGTTGACAAATTAAAAACAACTGCCGAGCCGGTCTATATGTTATAAACCTACTTCTCAATAAACTCTCCCAAAACTCGAGATTTGTTTTACTCGGCTCCTTCCCCAATCTCATCCGCACTCCAATTTGTTGTCGTTGATGGTAACTTCGTTGATATTGTTTACGCGAAGGTAAATTGCAAGCGGCGCAAATTGTCAATAATGTCTTCGACATACGCCTTTGTGGATTTATGGCCCGAGGGTAGGGTCATTCCGCTTTTCCAATCATATGGCACTTTGCTCATCATCTCATAAAGGGAGAGTGTACGGCGTTGACTATGTGAAATTGTCAATTATCTGCCCTTCTTATAAGTCGTCAGATTATCGGAGATTAACGAAGTCTATGGTCAATAAAATGTCATTTGCGCCGAAGGGGAAAACCAATAAAATAGCACAAAATTGTTTCATCATTAAGCATTCAGTTCGTTTCATAAAAGTTGTATCTTAAATATTGAAACTGGACGGTACATGGGTGTGTACACGGGTGTTACAAGGGAAAACAGAATCTGTAAATGCTGTTATTATAAGATGATAGCAAACGAATACAACTTTTTGTTAATATGCGCCTATTACTCGAATATTTTAAACGAACATATATGAAGAAATGTTTAGCCAACAATTGATAAATTTAATAGATTAATGAAATCAGAAAGTAAAAGCAATATTTTCAAAATTACAAAATTTATCAAAAATGTTAAAGTTTAACATTTGAGAAAAAATAAGCACGCAGGTAACACGAAGAAGTAAATAAGCAATAAATAATCGTGATAATGTATTTATCTCTGAGAGTTTTATACATAACAACAAAAATAGTATTCGATAGTTTATAATTAAGATACCTTAGTGCATAATATCAGTTTTCCTATATTGCAAAAGTTACACACAGGCTTGAGGTAGACCATATTAATAAACGTTCAACAATGTCTTCGTTTTTATCAGTTCTGTGTAACTTAGTGCCGAGTTCTTTAATTTGGTTTTGGGCACATAGACGTCCGATTATTTTATTTATTCTAAAATCTTAAGCCCCGCGATATATAACTTCTGCCTGTTCCATTTCATCCTTATTATTGCACTAACGAATAAATTTATTTTGTTTGAAAGCAATGTTTATATGTGTACAATTGGTGAAACGGTTTGTAAACTTAATACATTAAAGAATTTACAAATTCAGTCATAATAAAAAGCGGCAGAATGTGTAGCCTTTTCCAAAGACCTATATAGATAAATATAGAGATGTAATATATAGGTCTTTGCCTTTTCTCAATTTCTATATACACCGAAAAAACAAATCGGTACACTTTTAAATTCATTGAATGGATGCATTTGCTAGGTTCATTGTTTATAGGAACCATTTACCGTGTTTAAACACGGTACAGGAAATAAGCCATAAAAATATTATTTATTGATCTGTCATAACTTTGTTTTTACAACGCGTCATTTATTCGGAGGGGGTACAATAAAATTAATGATGCATTTTTTCGATCAGTTAATAAAATCCCGAATTCGTTATATTACTGTTGCGCTCTTGTTTGTCAAAATAATTAAAGAATAACAGTTCATTGAATTATTATGTTTTACTGAAAAAAATCTTACCATGTATTCTCGATACATGTTGAAGAGATTAAGATGCGATAGTTTTTACAATGTATTTGTTCTAACTTTAATTCCAGTTGGGTACATCATTACGTGCTTATGTTTCAAATGTGATTAGAAATATGCCCTAAACTTAACAATTTCAATTTTCCGATTGCATTTTACGATATAAATTTTAGATAAAATTTACATTTTAACTTCTTAATTTTAAATAGAAAGCATTTAACTTTTACAAATAATTAAGTAATTACTTAATTTATCTTAATATATATGTGGTTTTTGTTTTAGATAGGCTTGTATATAGATGAGGCTTTTTAATAACGATTTTAATTTCTTTATGCATTTTCTTATGATTGACATTTTTTGTGACTCAATGCAAAGACCTATATAGATTGATGTAATATATAGATCTTTGCTCAATGTGACATATTGTTAATACACAAAATGTCACATTTCTTACCTGTTGATTTACCTGTGGTTTATTGTAATTTGTTACAATTATCACCTTTTTAGACTTTCGTCTGGGTTTATTATATCAATCGGATTTTATTTTACAACTATATCGAAAAGACATATACTTATTTCTAAATGCCATGAATAATTTAGTAAGTATTTGTTTCCGCCTATGAAATTTGTAAAATATTGTAGGATTCGCAAAATTTAGTGTTTCTACTTAATTCAAAGTAATATCACACAATTTCAAAACAAAACTACAACTTCCACAAATTAAACTAGTAAGGCTCTATATTGTTTTCTGCACTTGACTGCCGAATTAAACAATCTTCCGTCAATGATCGTAAAATATCGGGAATGTTCGCAAATTTACGGAGACATAAATTTTCACTTAAAATATGCGATAGTCAATGTTTTCATAAAGTTTAAATAATGAGCCCAACAGAGAAACCCTTTTTCAAAAGTGATAATGTCTGCCAACTTTGCGATCATTGATTTTAAACATTGTTTGAAGCGATGGAAAAATAAAAAAAAGCATCTCAATGAAGTCTTAACCATTAATGTACCTTTAATTTTCATCCGAAACATCCGAAGACTATAAGTCTGTATTCCTTTTAAGTGATGAGAGTAGTTTTAGTTTTTTCTCAAAGCTCGTGTCCCTCATTAAATTATAAGGAAGCAAAACGTATAACGAGGAACAAATCATTGCACGAGTTTCAAGAACCTGTTCGCAAAACCTAAAAATTGTTTCTTCAATTCTGTAAAACAAGATGACAAAAATGTGAAACGTGCATACCCAAAACTTTAACACACAGAAAAAACAGCCTCCCCAAGAAGCCATAAAGAAGCAGCATGACCAACAAATAGCACTGATGATTAAGTAATTGAACAAGATCTGGAATTGCTCAATATGATATTTTGTTCTTTTTAGACTTCAAAATTGCATTTATTGACTGCAAACATTTTTTTTTCTTGCATGTTTCACTTAAATACATAACATTCTACCATCTACAAATCTGGAAAGAAGCTTGAACAGAATATGTACAGTCCCTTACGTTAACAGACAAAATAATCAAATCAAGGCCGTTCTTTCAATAAGTTATGTCGTCTGATATTGGAGGATGTTGCTGCGCCGTCACGATCAGTGATAACGTTGATATTATGTTTTTAAATTAGTGTTAAGGGCGCACCAGCTTCTCGAATGTACCTTCGAATTCTCCTCAAAATAACAAAATATACCAAACAGATGCTAACATTGCCAATTGTCTGACAATGTAATGAACATGTAAAAATAACACTGTTTTTTACGTTGCGATAAATTCTGCCTCCGTCAATCAAGTTGTTGGAAGCAATTACTTAACTTTTCCGATAGTAAAGAAAAGTCAATATTTTATTTTAACTTGTTGACATTAACATTCATTAACAGAAATTGACTTAGACAGGTTAATTACTTATAAAATTATTTACTGATAACATCGTGTGAAAACTCTTTAGCAGACAAACAACTATTTTGGGACGTAAGCACACTTTTATGAAAATATAACTTAACAAGTGGATGTTAAGCATCGCAAATACAGGCGAGTTTGAGATCGGACTTGTCACGAAGGACAACTTTCATAATATGATGTGTCAACGAGGCAGTGTCGAGGTTTAATTCACATCATATGTCTTTAAAATGAGAACTTTGATCGGTTCTCCCGTACATTCAACTTGTTTGTTTTGTATTAACTATAGATACAAAACATGGAAACTTCAAACTTTTACTTAAATAAACCATTATAACGCAAAACGAATGTTTAATATGTATTTGCTGGCCTGATGAATTAGACGTCATCTTGGTAATTTATGACTTAAGACAGTGGTATGTAGTCCCTATAACGATATCGGTTTACTCGACACCTATATCTGAACTATTATTTAGACAAATTGAATATTCTATTTAGAAGGTATTAATTTAAAAATACCGCATTGAAAGTGCAAAGTTCACCCCTTTATGCACGCCATCTTTTGGGATGGATCGAAATTGTTTTGTTTACTGGTGTTAATATTAAGTTGCGCTCAATTTTAGGCTAGGCGGCGTAGGCAGTAATTAGCATCTCCATTAAAGCTTATGAACAGGCATAGGCCGGTATTCCATAGCTCCGTGATGCGTGATCCGTGTACGAGTGCGATTCCGTGTCCGCATTTGTTCACTCACCAAAGATATCGTTGGGTATATTCCATACCTCCGTGTCCGTTTCACGTCGCGGACACAAACACGGACACGGAGGTATGGAATATACCCAACGATATCTTAAGTGAGTGAAAAATCGCGGACACGGACGCGGACACGGACACGGATCACGCATCACGGAACTATGGAATACCGGCCTTAATCAAACCGATCCTGTAAAAGTTTCATATGTGTTGTGGCCGTTGGCTTTCCAAGTTCTTTTTCATCTATTACATCACGGCCCATATGGTATTTATTCCATTTAGTGGTAGATTAGCAAAGTGCCTCAGATTCACGATTGTCATAGCGATTTTGTCGTTTTTAATTATTTCTCTTCGAAATAAAACAGACGAAACAGAAGAAATCTACACAATGGGTACAATGGAAAGTGTACATGCGTTTGCACTTTGACGAATTTTAAAAGACACCACCAAGAAACACGGGAATAAGGATGGAAGAATTATCGCCTTGGAACGTTAGCGGAATATTCTGCCAATGGAGTTGGTTTGTTTTATTAGGTCCAGGGTGCATAAACGTCTTACTTGCCACAACAGTTTCTCATTTCAACAAATAAGCGAGAGTTATCTCGTTAAATGAAATCCAACACACCCATCAATAGGAAACGAAAAGATAAGCAAATCGATGAACTGTATTTGGGTCACTAATCATGCAGAACAATGTTAAACGATATGCTGGTAGCCTTTCTTTTTTGAACTTACACATGATATATACGGACATCTTTGAGAAATTAATATTGCCTATTGTTTTATCAACGTCAAATAGCAACAATTAAATATTTGGTGAGGAATGTCTTTTCAAACTGGACTTTTCATTAATTCGTGGTACTGATAGGCATGTTTCAAAGTTCATCTGTTATGCATAACTGCTCAGGGAAATCTGTTCAGTGTAAACTCACAAGGTCCACGGTAGGCTGACTTTACATTCCATGTCAAATATACATTTTGATTGAATATACTGTTTGGTTAATCGATATTTTGGCAACCATGATCATGTAATAATTAACCTCTTTATTAACTTCTCTTGTCTAAGATGGTTGGTTGTTTTGTATACTGCACAAATCCATCTTGTCTTCTGACATTTGCATTATAGTTTCACGATGTTCACTCTAGAGAGATTATTATCTAACATTTCAATGCCAAAACGATATTTACTTTGTATTCGTTTTAGGGAAACTTGTGTTGACCCGTTCGGCGTTTTTGGATGCTTGAATCCCTGAAGTGTTTAATAATGCGATAGACAGATGCAATATTGTTTGATATTAAATAGCCAAGACGTTGTTGGTCATTGACTGCATTAGGCAGGTCCTTAAAATAACAATTATTCTGAATTCTGCAGTCTAGCCGATTATTTTAGGAAAAGCACTTACCGCTTTTGCGATATTGCATTTCCTGACAATTAGTGGTCATTGTATCGTGATTGTATGTCGTTATGTTTAACTATTCAACGTGTGTACTGCATAATTATGATATATACGTGTTGTCGTTTGCATGAATTCATTTCAAAATAAATGGATTCACTTAAATCTTAAATAAAGCGATTATTTCAAAACCACTCTAAATTAAGCGAAGCGTTTTTTTTACAAATTCAACCATTGGAAAGCAACACATTTGGATAACTGGATTCTTTTGAATGTAGTCTATAAGAACTTTTTTTATGAAAACTAAATATGTACTAGTATTACCATGACTATTGTAAATGCTTATATTACCAAATAAAACAGATAGGTACGGATGTACACTATCATTTCAGGTCAGCTATACAACATTCCGTTTTTTCTACCAACATTTGAAAAATTGTGCATGAATATATGTTATTAAAGTATCCTTATTAGCACATACGTTGAGAAAAGAAACGGAAAATAGCTAGATCTAAACTTATGTTTACACAAAGAAAAAGCTAAACAAAAAATTATTTTGATTGCCCACATGAGCATTATGATACTGACAACAATACTTTGTGTCGTTTTAAGAACTTTCATATATGAAGAGAGAAACCAAAACTTCCCATGTGCGGCAGAATCATGTTGGCCTGACCATATTTTATTGTAACATTAACCGAACTTTCCCCGCCCAAGAATACTCCGCACCATCCCTTTATCTCCATGTCCCAATAAGTAAACCTACTTTTTTACTTAGGGTAGATCAGTTTAATTCTTCAGTATTTGTCTATGGTATAAATATCTGCCTTGAACCGGTCACTGTCTACACAAAATTATCTACGGTTTATAAAAACATATTTTTATGGAGAGCTTGCGCAATCCCCCATTCTTCCATCCCACAGTTCGCAGAAACAAATATGGACAGGTTGCCTAAGGTAATATTCTCTAACGCATCCATATTCTTGACAAGGTTATAGGCAAACATATTTGAAAAACATAAGCCAAAGCAACTCGTTTGGTACTGTCACTCAACACGGCAGATATTTGAAGACTTGAGATTAATAAGACCAGACAGAATTAGAAATGCAAGAACACGAAGGCACCGATTGAACTTTTAAGTTAATTTCATGATTCCATAGAAACCATCAAACACACTTCATTTTCTCTATATTGGGAGTGTCAGATCAAACTGTTTTTTCTTTTATTTTTGCAAATGGCGCTAAATATTATGGTTCGTTGTGTTTAATGTGAGTGTTGTTAAATAATGCTAACAAGAGCTTGTAAAATACAGACAGTTGCAAATACTAATTATCTTTATCATATCATAAAATACCTTTTAATGTTATTATATGGGTCAGGAAGAAGCACTTTCAACATTTGGTATCATATAACTCGCGGGGATGGAATTTTGCGCATTGTTGAAAATAACAGTTTCACATGGGAGATACATATTACAGCTGTTGAATTGTACTTGTAAAACACAGCATGTGTGAATTAATTAGAATTAATTAGATAATGGTTCGAATTTGGGTGTTATTTCGATCGCGAAATCTGCAAAAATTTAACTCAAATTAAACAATATCACTGCCTTTTGTAACTTTACATATTTAATACAATAAAAAATGACATGTTTGATGAATACAATACCAATAATTTGCTACATTTAATATTAGGTTTACTGTGATCACATCTTTGCAAGCAGTTTTCATTTGTTATACTGACAACGTTTCAGTTTTCTTCGCTTAAAATGTGGAAAATTAAAAAAAAATCCCAGACTGTGCTCTTTTATGTGTTACATGTCAGTCATTCTTTGTTAACTTTCTCTTTTGGTCTTGCACATCCTGTGCAACAACGATGATAACATTTTTGATACAAAAACCCACGATTTATTATTCAGATTTGAGGATGTTTGCATCTCATATCCCGTTACATTTCAAATATCTGTCAGAAATTTTGCCATGAGGGATTAAAATTACAACTGGAATACTTTTATTTGAAGACTGCTACTTGATTTTATGACTGTTACACGGCGCAAGTTCTAATTATAAGCAGAACATGACAATTATTGTATGTGACGTACTAAAAAGACGGGCTAGAAGCTTTGATAACAATATTTGAATAATCCCTTCAAAAGTTTAACTCGTAAAAATGCAAAAGGTGCCACAGGGTTTCAATAAAAGAATTATCCGTCTGACAGTTAAAAGAAATCCTGTTTTGGTTGAATAAGTAGAACCCACGGGTTAGAACACTGTTAAGGGGTCGCAAACATTGCAAATGGCGAAAACAGGCTAAAATTTCAAAAATGAATTTCGGGGAAAATACTTATTGACACCTAGATTTTAGTAAAGAAATGTATTTAGCTAAGGATGTAGTTAATGTTTGCAAGGTCAATTTAGTCTAATTCATGTTCTAATTACCAAGCGCATACTAAAACAAAAGAAAAACCGTTTGTATGAGAACTCTGAAATTCATGGACAATATACCAAAGCAGCTCATGCATGAAATAAGTATATGCTGGTCTAAAATGTTTACAGTACTGAAAATCAAGGAATTGACATTTTTTGCGTTTCCACTCCGTTTCATTTCCATTTCAATTGGAAACGTTTTCCGCTGCGCTTCCATTCCGTTTCCGTTGCGTTTCCATTCCGTTTCCATTTCGATTAAAACGCTGTTAACGCTGCGTTTCCAGCGTTTTCTTTCCGTTTCTAGCGTTTCTTTCGTTTCTAGCGTTTCCAGCGTTCCATTTCCGCTTCCGTGCGTTTTACCGTTTCCGCGGCTAAATATTTTCGTCAACGAATTTCAGTACTGTTGTAAATGTAAAAATAAAATTTAATTGTTTCGAAAACCCGCCTGATTATTAATTCAGTGTTAAATACGTCGGGTTTCGGTCGGCAGTAAATAACATGTATTTATATAATAAAAGTGTCTCTATTTATATTTTGTTCAAATACTAGGTTATTAATAACGTCAATTAACAATAACGTTATGTTCCCAATATTTGTGTCAGATATTAATGTAGAAGGTTTTCACTTGCTCAGTAAAAAGTATAAACACTATTCATTAAATTTTGTTAAGGTAATCCTTATTTATGAGCGGTATTCATTCGCTCTTGCTTATGATTTAGTTGTTTCTTAAAGAAGAGTCAAAATAAGAATGTCATAATGTACATGTAAATTCCCTAAAATTCCGATAAATTATCTGCCTCGGGCAAATGTTGCCATGACAACTATCAGTGATATCTACGTCTTATAGATAATAAAATTTTCAAACCGCTTACAAAGGATTTGGAATTATTAATTTGTAAATTTAAAAACAAGTTCACTGGACGTTGTTATAAAATTAACAGAAGATGATCATATTTGTTAGCCACCCTATATCAGCATGGTAGCATTATCACTACACGTATACATGTGAAGTCATACTAAATAAATTTATTGAATTATTAACATCAGTTTGCACGGGTAATTTTGAGTAATTTTAAACATTTTACATCAGAAAAATGTTAATCACGATCAAAAAACGATATAGTTTTAGATTCATATTAAGTTTCCGCAAATTCCCAGCGCGGGGCACGCGTGCGCAAACATGACTCGAGCTGACGCCAGAATTAAAGTGATTAAAGAACATTGTCTGCACGATTAGCATGCCTTAGAGTGTATTTACCTTTGTATTTCGAACAACACTGTAAAAGCCTTATGAATAATGTTACATTATTATAAAAAATAAAGCAACACATCTTAATCATTTAGGTGCTAAAATATTTAGCTCTGATGATGTAACCCCACGTGCGTCCCGATACGACTGATATCTATCGTTCGCTATTCACGGGACATTAATTTTAATTCACTTCATATTTATTTAAATATCTGAGTAAGATGCAGGTGCGATGAGCTATTGTTGCGTTTTGTTTTGTTTTTGAAGCATGCATGCGTATTCGAAAAGTAGTTTGTTTAGACACTGAAACTTAGAAACAAATATTTTTTACAATTACGCTCATGTAAATTCAGTGTTACAATACAACAAAGTGACCAAGCTTTCTAGAGTTGCATTGGATATTTGTTCAGTATAAACAGAAAAAAATAATGGTACAATGTCAACGGGAGGTAACCTGTTCTTGACTAACGGGAAAGTGCCTACTGTTGATAATTCAAAGGGAGATCACTTTTTCCAAACTTGCTATTGCTGAATAATTATATTTAGACGAAACGCAACTTGTAATAAATATTGGACCAGACATCGTATAAAATGCTGTATTTCGCGTGTGAAGTACACTTATTTAGAAACTAAAAATAAACAACAAGATCAGTAATAAATAACAACTATCTACCAGAGAAAGATCACCGCCAGTGAAATCTAGTGTAAAAGATCGTACATTATTTTTAATTATGGATAATTGCCTTTTCAGTGCAGAAAGGATTCGACAAAATCTAAATTTGAAACGTTCAGTTTCAAAACAGGAGTTTAAATTGTTGTGATATTTGTTTAATAATTGAATGTTGAAAGCAATATTTTCTATATGTGACCGAGGTGCATAATTCTGATCGAAAGCATCGTGTCGTTCATGCGAATCGTTCCTAGACCAAAACTTAAACAGAACACAAATACCACCCACGACGAAAACTTTTCACATGCTTCGCGCAAGAAGCGTGTATCTCGTGCAAATCATGTATTTTTAATTGCGAACGTCTGACGTGTTGTTAGCGTTTCATTGTACCTCATATTTATTTTACTTGTTGTGTTTATGAGTTAAACCACGTGTATTTCGAACAAATATTCGGACATCTAATATTATTGTCGGCGTTTGATTGTATGTCAAATTTAATGACGAATGTTAAATTCCTGAAAACATTTTTGCCAAAGGGCAGTTGATGCTGTTTCCTATTATTAAAATAAACCATTTCAACATGTTATTTCGTTTTTCATTTCTGATCCCCGACGCAAGAAACAAAATGATATTGCGTTGTCCGCGCTTTTGCTAGATCTCATCAATATCGCGTTTAAAGCTATATAACAAATTAATAAGAAAACATCTTCAAATTAACATAGATTGAAAAACGTGCACGCATAAAGTTCAAGTGACAAATGTATCTATCCCAGGTCCTGATGCATATACATGTAGCGAAATGTCTAATATTTCGATAAATGTGTAACAATTGCTCGATCAGGGCTGAATAATGGTAAATATTTAGACTGATCATTACTTGAGACAAGTGTCCCACGAAGCGTCATTCCGACAACTATTATTTTCGTTACAATTAATTTCGTACAAAGAAACTGTTAGAACGTTACTATTAATAATCGGGTGACCTAGAAACGGTAAAAACGCTACTATAAATAAGCGTGCCGTTTCTAGCGTTCCGATTATTCCGTTTCTACCGTTTCTAGCGTTCCAAGCGCTCCGATTATAGCGTTTCTACCGTTTCAAGCGTTCCAAGCGTTTTAGCGCACCGTTGCGTTTCCGTTTCGATAGCGTTCCGTTTCAATTTCGTTTCCGTTTCAACATAGAGTGAAAAGCGTTTCATTTCCATTTCCACTCCGTTCCGTTTGTCAATTTCGTGATTTCAGTACTGTAGTGCCAATTCTTCAAAATAATGTTATGGTTTTCAAGAAAAACCTACTTCCTGGTACAAATCTACTTTCGGTTTGAACCAGGAAGTAAGTTTTCCTTGAATTTCTTGAAAACCCTAGCTTTATTTTGACGAATTGGCACTAAACATTGTAGACCATCATATACTTATTTCAGGTATGAGTAACTTTGATATATTGTTCATGAATTTCAGAGTTCTCATGCGAATGGTTTTTCTTTTGTTTGGTAATTAGAACATGAATTAGACTAAACTGACCTTGCAAACATTATAAGTATCATGCATGAGTGTGAGGTGAAGATGGAAAAATCTGTCACCGAGGGTTAACTGTTTTGCGGGAACGAGGCTCTGCCGAGTTCCCGCCAAAACAGTTCACCCGAGGTGACAGATTTTTCTATCATCACCTCACACTCATGCATGATACTTTTTCTTGCGTACCTTTTATTATTTATAACATTTCTGTGTAAGTATACAAACATTTATTTTCATTATGCTGAAATATTGACGTTTAAGCAATCTTTTTTATAAATGACGTCACTAACTTGAATATTTTACGTCAGATATTTGAAGACGTGACGTCACTCACGTGACTCATTCTACATGGGGGGTGTAGGATCGAAATTTCCTACACGGGTGAAAACACCGGATGACCTGATCTGATATGCAAGAATAACTAAATCCTTAGCTAAATACAATTCTTTACTAAAATATAGGTGGCAATATGTATTTTCCCCGAAATTCATTTTTGAATATTTTGCTTGTTTTCGCCATTTGCAATGTTTGCGACCTCTTAAAACTCGAGCACAAAAGACTTGTCTAAACTACGAATAAATAGGTATCATACCGCTCAGTAAGCGGTGAGTGATTAAACAGTGTTAAATTCGTCTATTAACCAGAAGCATGTCATGGTTTAATGAATAGACAATACGTTTCTCAATAAAGAAGCTTTGCGTTCAGATAGCGGTGTTAAAAAGTCCAACTTTATACAACATAATCTTATGCACCAATCAATAAATAAGAAATACAAAAACAGTTTTTTGAAATGTTGTAATTATAATAACTGAATTTCGTTTTCCTACGTTCCATGTATTACTTGTCAGAATATTGACACCATATTTTAAGATAACAACCTTCCGAATCGATTTTTATAAAAATTAAATTCTTAAATATTCATTTTAGTCACTGACACTTGTTCAGGGGTCCTTTGCTGGCCCTATATGCCCTATAGAGCTATATAGGCCTATATATAGGCTTTAAAAGTACCTTCACAAGACGACATCGATTTCAAAGACAAAATCGTAAGTTACCGAACACATATTGATCGCCGTTGATAGATTATCCATTTATCTTTCCGATGACACCAGTAACTAAACATAAATCCCCATATTAGCGGAAGAAAATCCAATTTTTTATCACCACCCCCCGAACTTTTCACCTTCGTCTTCACGGAATCTGTCTTTGAAATCGATGTAGTCTTGTGAAGGTACTTTTTATCGTGAAATAGGAAGATTGGAATCTTGTGAATGGTTATGTATGTATGGACTGTTATTTTTTTAAAACTGGGATATTTTGTGTTCTAAGTGATTGTAGTTGTATCTCATGCTGTAGATCATCCGTTTATTTCCTGAAATTGCCCACTTTTGGATCAAGAGACCTGTAAGCCTATATATAGGCCTATAGCTCTATAGGCATATAGGGCCAGCAAAGGACCCCTAAACAAGTGTCTGTGATTTTAATGCCATCCCTATTTGGAGGTTAATGATAAATTTTAAATAAACAACTTTTCATCATCATCATCGTCATTTTCATCATCATCATCATCATCATCATCATCATCATCATCATCATCATCATCATCATCATCATCTTTGTGTCGCTATCTCTTAGTCTATTTTGAGCTTCTTCAAATTTCCAAGATCTTAAAGACCCATTTCAATTTCAAACTTTGAAAAACTATATATTATATTATATATATTATATTATAAACTAGTGTCCAAAAGAAACGACACCACGTGTTTGCAAAGACATTTAATAAAATCAAAACAATATAGGTATTATAGATTGGTCTATTTCATTTGAGAGACCTTTCAACACCATTTACACGGACAAAAAATCAACTTCATCAATTCTGTACAATCATAAGGACAAAAATGTAAAATGGGTGGGGTCTAAAATAAACATTTTACTTAGCAGACAAAACATTCGAACAAGTTTGGTATCGTTTCTTTTGGACAATAGTATATATACTGCATGAGTGTGAGGTGAAGATATAAACATCTGTCATCGAGGGGAAACTGTTTTTCGGGAACGAGGCTCTGCCGAGTGCCCGCCAAAACAGTTCACCCGAAGTGACAGATTTTTCTATCTTTACCATATGTCCCATGCAAGATACGTTTTCTTGCTTACCTTTTACTGTTATATGCCATGTTAGACAGTTTAACACTATTGATACGTGAATTTGAAAACTTATAAAATTATTAAATGATAGGTGTAATAACAAGTAGTTAAACTATTGCACATTCAGCATTCTATGAGTAGGTATACGTTCGTATTTATTAAAAAACTTGGGGACTAACCGGTTTTATATATTTTATGTCTACGTAAGGTATATTGAACATGTGCATCTGTAAACATTTTCGCGAGATATAAACTATATAAAATGTAGTCAGCTTCTGATCTAAAAGATAAGTCCTGCCGACAGATACATTGAAAGTTTGTTTTCATCATGGTCTGATCGGATGTTGGTGGTTGAAATACATCGGCATTTACATGCATGTTGCGCTTTAGTGCGATTAGCTGATCAGATTTATTTCATTTTTGCGATTAAAATCATTTGATTCGGGAAGTAGCGAAACATTAGTTGTTCACAAACATTTGGTATAATCGAAAACAAGTCAGAATTACATCGCGAATCCTTTTCATTTGCAAACATTTTGCCTTTCATTTGCATAGTAGGTGAAGTTGGGTTAAGTGCGCAAAGGATTCTGGCTGCAATATTCTTTGCCAATCACCGACCCATAGCGGTAACACCCGTGTTAAGTTTTTAGCTCGTCTGTCACATAGTGACAGGGTGAGCTTTTGTCATCGCCTTTCGTCCGGCGTTCTTCGTTCGTCGTCTGTCGCCTGTCGTCCGTTCACAATTGTTGTCCGCGCTCTAACGGTCTTAATTTTTATCCGATCTTAATACTTGGTCAGAATGTTTATCTCAATGATATCTAGGTCAAGTTCGTTACTGGGTCATGTGACCCCTTCAAACTAGGTTACTAGGTCAAATTATGGAAAAAGCTTGTACGCACTCTAGCGGTCTTAATTTTTGTCCGATCTTCT
Organism: Corbicula japonica; assembly: GCA_038501625.1. Taxonomy (NCBI): domain Eukaryota; kingdom Metazoa; phylum Mollusca; class Bivalvia; order Venerida; family Cyrenidae; genus Corbicula; species Corbicula japonica. Next base: position 7,856,159 of record JAZAYU010000022.1, on the reverse strand, counting down.
TCCAACTTGGTCTGAATGTTTATCTCAATAATACCTAAGTCAAGTTCAAAACTGGGCCATGCGACCTTGAAAACTACGTCGCTAGGTCAAGTTATAATAAAAGTTTGTCTGCACTCTTGTGAGCGACCCGGGGTCCTATGGACCCTCTTGTTTGTAATTGTTAGTGACGTATTTTGAAAATTAATCAAATCAAATTTTAAACCAATGATCGTTTGCACATTTTGCATTATACTCATCCCATTTGTGCACATTTCACTTTTTAAGGAAAGTTTTCAGCCATTAACAGACATGTCTAGCAAATATAATAACAAATATAACAGGATATCAAAATAACAACAACAATGGCTGACTAACGGACATAAGCGTCGCTTGCGAATCGTCCTATAGAGCTAAATTTTAAAGACATTTCAACTATAAAACATAATAATATCTGAATCTGGTCATTTTAAAACTTAAAATCAAAGAAATTTAATTTTTGCGAAACCAAGCTTTCACAGTGTGTTTAAGATCATGAACTCGCCAAAAATCTGATCACCAAAACTGTCAAACAAAGATTTTTTTCCTGTGGCTGTCAAACATTTCAAATATTTTCTAAGGAATTAGCACATACAGGTCATTGTTGTAACTGATGAAACAAACTTATGTTAAAATTGATAATCAACGTCTTGCTTTTATATGCAAATATTACTTTACACAGAAAATATGAACATTGTAATCAATTATTTGTAAGGAATGTTTTCATACTGCCGTAAAACTGTCAGTGAAGTAAATTGTTATCACAAACTAGAACCTAAATAAGTTTGTATCACAAATGCATGTGTGATAAATAAAATGTTTCCGAATTAAAGAGTATTAATGGATGTCGAGCTTACTCGATTCAGTTGAAGTAAAAGTGACATTGTATACTGAAATCTTAAAGCGAAATGTATATCAGAGCAGATAAATACTTTTATATTTCCAAACAAGTCATGCTAATTCCACAACTATAAAAAAATAAAAAAAGCATATCATGAAATGCCACATTCAGAAGACACAGCCTCCCCACACAGCCAAGAAGAAGAGAGGAAGAGAGAGAATGGTTTTTAAAATTACCCATTTAATAACCCGTCAGGTTCTCATTTCTGTTAATTGTTTGTGGTGACTAAACAACAGAAATGAGAACATAGCGGGTTACCGCCTTGAAACGGTCAGTGGCAAAGCAATTTGCCACTTGGGGTTTTAAACAGGTTCTAGGGTGCATCTACCTCACACTTGCCCCAGCAGGTTCTCATATCAACAAACAAGTACAAGTTGTCTTGGTGAAATAACTCCAACCCACCCATTCGCTCAACAATGTTGTATGCAAAAGCTCACACATATATAAAACAAAAGAAGTTAAACGCATTATTAACGTAAACTCTTCGCAGCGATTAGTTCTTAAACAATTCCATCACGGATATTTTAAACAGATTCTTGTTATGTTTTAACCAACAGAACACCTTTTATGAGAACGTGTCACTATCTTCTGTACTCATCATAAACAACAAAATCAAGCAAGCATACACAATATTCATAGAAAAAAAACAAACATATTTTTAAAAAATTGTCATGTGATATTTTTCATCATCACGTGTTTTATTACGTCACTAATGATGATAGGGATTTGTGCCAATCAAATAATAATAATAATAATAATAATAATAATAATAATAATAATAATAATAATAATAATAATAATAATAATAATAATAATAACAATAATACTCCAATTAATCATACTTTATTACAGGCTTAGTCTGTTTCGGACTGTCGCATTATATGTCAACATTTAAAGCATTTCTTAGACACTCCATCAATGGCAGGCAATTTATATAAAGGTTAATCATGTTTTGTCTTACTTCGTATTCAGACTAGATATTGAAAGTAATAAACCGCCTATCTTTGATATTTCTCCGAATTCAATAGATCTCTTCTGGAATGGAATTCATGTCAAACTTATATAAATGTCGTCTGAAAGTTTGTAGTCGGCTGATAATGGAAACGCAAGGTAGCACTTTGATGAAGCTCAGTCGGAGTGTAAACTTTAAATGTTTGTTCATCTTCACAGTCACGACAATCCAATTTTGCAGAGTTTGGTTGTCTGGCTTTCTGGAATATCTAGAGTATATTATTTAAATAAAAATATCTTGCATGAGTTGAAAATGGGAGTCAGTCACCGAGGAGGAACTGCTTTTGTGATGACGAGACTCTGTCGAATTCCCGCCAAAAACAGTTCCTTCGAGATGACATAATTTTCTATTTTAAACGAATGTCCCATGCAAGATATTTCTTTCCTGAATACATTTTAAAATTTCGTGAAAGACAACACTTAAGGCTAGATTGACAATACCGCAAAGATGATAAGGTCCATGGTTTTCTTCCATTCTCCGCAACCATTCTACATGTATCTAGGAATAGTGCGATTCGTTTACAAGTCGATGTTTGGTTACAATATATACCAGGCCTTGCTAAATGTCCATTTACACATAAATTACCAATCATAACAAGAAGAACTGATTTTGTCATTTATTTTTAAGTTTGCTCGATTTTTCTTTATCATATTGGATAGAGTGGTTTGGTGCGTACGTGCCATCTTCCCGACCTAATGCCATTTGATTAACAGGGAACTCTAAAAGTCTTCAAGCGCGACATACAAGAATATATAGCAGGCTCGAATCGATTGAGCTTTAAACATGAGAAAGGTAAACAGTAAAATATTTTATCCACCCAGAACGATGGTCCGTACACGTTTCGGCAATAAAGTAAGGTGTGAAGTTGCTTGTTCTCAAGTCATCGTCAAACTTCAATAATTATACCAGATGCTCATCTAAGTAGTATCACTGAAGAATTCAGAGTTTATGACACTTTTAATCACCTTACAAACTTATTGGTTGTTCTCATGTTCATAACGAGCTCAATAAGTTATGGTCTTTGTATTGCGGTGGTTTTGTCAGCGGTGTTATTAGGTCAATATAACCGCTGCTGTTTGTCGATCCGACGTTTCAAACGTTATTTATAATAAATTGTAAAAACTAGAATGAAAATCGTTACATATGCATTTAAAAACAGTCGTCTTGTAATACGCAGATCCGTTATTAATACGTGTTTGCAAACAATACATCTTTGAAACGGTTGTCTGAAAAACATAGTGTCAGTAATAAAAGAAAGATATTTGTTCTACTTTCTTTTTCAAAAGCTCTTATGAACTGGAAATTACGAAAAAACGCCAGCGAAACAGACGAAATAACGAAAAAACGCCAAGCAAAATAACGAAAAGACGCCACGCGAAAAGACGAAATAACGAAAAGACGCCACGCGAAAAGACGAAATAACGAAAAAACGCCACGCTAAAAGACGAAATAGCTAAAAAAATGTCAAGCGAAATAACGAAAAGACGCCAAGCGCAATAACGACAAGACGCCAGGCGAATTAACGAAAAGACGCAAAGCGAAATAACGCCACGCGAAATTACGACAAAACGCCACGCGAAACAACGAAAAAACGCAGGCGAAAAAACGCCGAGCAAAAAGACGACAAGCGAAATATCGAAAAGACGCCAAGCGACAGAACGAAAAAACTATGGTGGCTGATTTATGCCATTTCGTTTTTTTTTTCGTTATTTCGCCGCGAAATAACGCCAAGCGAAACGACGAAAAAACAAAATAACGCTACGCGAAAAGTCGAAATAACGAAAGAACGCCACGCGAAATAACGAAAAAACGTTATTTTTGCGCGAAATAACGAAAAGTCGCCGTGCAAAAAAACGCTAATTTAACTTTACAAAATAGCGTTCTTTCTAGCTTCGCCTGGCGTTTTTTCGTTATTTCGTCTTTTCGCGTGGCGTTTTTTCGTTATTTCGTCTTTTCGCGTGGCGTCTTTTCGTTATTTCGCTTGGCGTTTTTTCGTTATTTCGTATTTTCGCATGGCGTTTTTTTCAAGTGGCGTTGTTTCGTTATTTCTCTTGGCGTTTAAATAACGAAAAAACGCCAAGCAAAATAACGAAAAGACGCCACGCGAAAAGACGAAATAACGAAAAACGCCAAGCGAAATAACGAAAAGGCGCCACACGAATAGATGAAATAACGAAAAGACCCCACGCGAAAAGACGAAATAACGAAAAAACGCCGTGCTAAAGGACGAAATAGCTAAAAAACGTCAAGCGAAATTACGAAAAGACACCAAGCGAAATAACGACAAGACGCCAGGCGAAATAACGAAAAGACGCAAAGCGAAATAACGCCACGCGAAATTACGACAAAACGCCACGCGAAACAACGAAAAAACGCCAGGCGAAATAACGCCGAGCAAAAAGACGCCAAGCGAAATATCGAAAAGACGCCAAGCGAAAGAACGAAGAAAACTTACGTGGCTGATTTATGCCATTTCGTTTTTTTCGTTATTTCGCCGCGAAATAACGCCAAGCGAAAAGACGAACAATAAAAAAAACGCCACGCGAAAAGACGAAATAACGAAAAAACGCCACGCGAAAAGACGAAATAACGACAGAACGCCACGCGAAATAACGAAAAAAACGTTTTTTTTTGCGCGAAATAACGAAAAGTCCCCGTGCAAAAAACGCCAATTTAACTGTACAAAAAAGCGTTCTTTCTAGCTCCGCTTGGCGTTTTTTCGTTCTTTTGCTTTGCGTCTTTTCGTTATTTTGCTTGGCGTCTTTTCGCTCGGCGTTAATTCGTTATTTCTTCTGGCGTTTCTTCGTTGTTTCGCGTGGCGTTTTGTCATAATTTCGCGTGGCGTTATTTCCCTTTGCGTCTTTTCGTTATTTCGCCCGGCGTCTTGCGTTATTTCGCTTGGCTTCTTTTCGTTATTTCGCTTGGCTTTTTCTCGTTATTTCGTCTTTTCGCGTGGCGTTTTTTCGTTATTTCGTCTTTTCGCGTGGCGTCTTTTCGTTATTTCGCTTGGCGTTTGTTCGGTATTTCGTATTTTCGCGTTGCGTTTTTTTCGTTATTTCGTCCTTTCGCGTGGCGTCGTTTCGTTATTTCGCTTGGCGTTTATATAACGAAAAAACGCCAAGCGAAATAACGAAAAGACGCCACGCGATAATACGAAATAACGAAAATACGCGAAGCGAAATAACGAGAAAACGAAAAGACGCCACGCGAACAGACGAAATAACGAAAAGACGCCAAGGGAAATAACGAAAAGACGCCACGCGAAAAGACGAAATTACGAAAAAACGCCAGCGAAAAAGACGAAATAACTAAAAAACGTCAAGCGAAATAACGAAAAGACGCCAAGCGAAATAACGACAAGACGCCAGGTGAAATAACGAAAAGACGCAAAGCGAAATAACGCCACGCGTAATTACGACAAAACGCCACGCGAAACAACGAAAAAACGCAAGCGAAATAACGCCGAGCAAAAAGACGCCAAGCGAAATATCGAAAAGACGCCAAGCGAAAGAACGAAAAAACTATGGTGGCTGATTAATGCCATTTCGTTTTTTTCGTTATTTCGCCGCAAAATAACACCAAGGGAACAGACGAAAAAACAAAATAACGCCACGCGAAAAGACGAAATTACTAAAAAAACGCCATGCGAAAAGACGAAATAACGAAAGAACGCCACGCGAAATAACGAAAAAACGCTATTTTTGCGCGAAATAACGAAAAGTCGCCGTGCAAAAAAACGCCAATTTAACTGTACAAATAGCGTTCTTTCTAGCTTCGCTTGGCGTTTTTTCGTTATTTCGTCTTTTCGCGTGGCGTTTTTTCGTTATTTCGTCTTTTCGCGTGGCGTCTTTTCGTTATTTCGCTTGGCGTTTTTTCGTTATTTCGTATTTTAGCGTGGCGTTTTTTCGTTATTTCCTCTTTTCGCGTGGCGTCGTTTCGTTATTTCTCTTGGCGTATCAATAACGAAAAAACGCCAAGCGAAATAACGAAAAGACGCCACACGATAATACGAAATAACGAAAAAACGCGAAGAGAAATAACGAAATAACGAAAAGACGCCACGCGAAAAGAACAAATAACAAAAAGTCTCCAAGCGAAGTAACGAAAAGACGACACGCGAAAAGACGAAATTACGAAAAAACGCCACGCGAAAAGACGAAATAACAAAAAAACGCCAAGCGAAATAACGAAACGACGCCACGCGTAAATACCAAATAACGGAAAAAACGCCCCGCGAAAAGACGAAATAACGAAAAAACGCCAAGCGAAATAACGAAAAGACGTTACACGAAAAGACGAAATAACGAAAAGACGCCACGCGAAAAGACGAAATAACGAAAAACGCCACCCTTAAAGACGAAATAGCTAAAAAACGTCAAGCGAAATAACGAAAAGACACCATGCGAAATAACGACAAGACGCCAGGCGAAATAACGAAAAGACGCAAAGCGAAATAACGCCGAGCAAAAAGACGCCAAGCGAAATATCGAAAAGACTCCAAGCGAAAGAACGAAAAAACTATGGTGGCTGACTTATGCCATTTTATTTTTTTTCGTTATTTCGACGCGAAATAACGCCAAGCGAAAAGACGAAAAATAAAAAAATGCCACGCGAAAAGACGAAATAACGAAAAAACGCCACGCGAAAAGACGAAATAACGAAAGAACTCCACGCGAAATAACGAAAGAACGCTATTTTTGCGCGAAATAGCGAAAAGTCGCCGTGCAAAAAAAAACGAAAATTTAACTGTACAAAATAGCGTTCTTTCAAGCTTCGCCTGGCGTTTTTTCGTTCTTTAGCTTGGCGTCTTTTCGTTATTTCGCTTGGCGTCTTTTCGCTTGGCGTTATTTCGTTATTTCTCCTGTCGTTTCTTCGTGGTTTCGCGTGGCGTTTTGTCGTAATTTCGCGTGGCGTTATTTCGCTTTGCGTCTTTTCGTTATTTCGTCCGGCGTCATGTCGTTCTTTCGCTTGGCTTCTTTTCGTTATTTCGCTTGGCTTTCTTTCGTTATTTCGTCTTTTCGCGTGGCGTTTTTTCGTTATTTCGTCTTTTCGCGTGGCGTCTTTTCGTTATTTCGCCTGGCGTTTGTTCGTTATTTCGTATTCTCGCGTGCTGTCGTTTCGTTATTTCGCTTGGCTTTTAAATAACGAAAAAACGCCAAGCGAAATAACGAAGAGACGCCACGCGATAATACGAAATAACGAAAAAACGCGAAGCGAAATAACGAAAAGACGCCACGCGAAAAGACGAAATAACTAAAAGACGCCAAGCGAAATAACGAAAAGACGCCACGCGAAAAGACGAAATTACGAAAAAACGCCAGCGAAAAAGACGAAATAACGAAAAATCGCCAAGCCAAATAACGAGAAGATGCCACCCGAAAAGAAGAAATAACGAAAAGACGCCACGCGAAAAGACGAAATAACGTAAACGCCACGCTAAAAGACGAAATAACTAAAAAACGTCAAGCGAAATAACGAAAAGACGCCAAGCGAAATAACGACAAGACGCCAGGCGAAATAACGAAAAGACGCAAAGCGAAATAACACCACGCGAAATTACGACCAAACGCCACGCGAAACACCGAAAAAACGCCAGGCGAAATAACGCCGAGCAAAAAAAGCCAAGCGAAATATCGAAAAGACGCCAAGCGAAAGAACGAAAAAACTATGGTGGCTGATTTATGCCATTTCGTTTTTTTTTCGTTATTTCGCCGCGAAATAACGCCAAGCGAAAAGACGAAAAAACAAAATGACGCCACGCGAAAAGACGAAATAACGAAAAAACGCCACGCGAAAAGACGAAATAACGAAAGAACGCCACGCGAAATAACGAAAAACGCTATTTTTTGCGCGAAATAACGAAAAGTCGCCTTGCAAAAAAACGCCAATTTAACTGTAAAAAATAGCGTCCTTTCTAGCTTCGCCTGGCGATTTTTCGTTATTTCGCTTGGCGTCTTGTCGTTATTTCGCTTGGCGTCTTTTCGTTATTTCGCTTGGCGTTTTTTCGTTATTTCGTCTTTTCGCGTGGCGTTTTTTCGTTATTTCGTCTTTTCGCGTGGCGTCTTTTCGTTATTTCGCTTGTCGTCTTTTCGTTTTTTCGTATTTTCGCGTGGCGTTTTTTTTCGTTATTTCGTCTTTTCGCGTGGCGTCGTTTCGTTATTTGTCTTGGCGTTTAAATAACGAAAAAACGCCAAGCGAAATAACGAAAAGACGCCACGCGATAATACGAAATAACGAAAAAACGCGAAGCGAAATAATGAAATAACGAAAAGACGCCACGCGAAAAGAAGAAATAACGAAAAGACGCCAAGCGAAATAACGAAAAGACGCCACGCGAAATTACGAAAAAACGCTACGCTAAAGAAGAAATAATGAAAAAACGCCAAGCGAAATAACGAAACGACGCCACGCGTAAATACGAAAAAACGGAAAAAACGGACCGCGAAAAGACGAAATAACGAAAAAACGCCAAGCGAAATAACGAAAAGACGCCACATGAAAAGACGAAATAACGAAAAGACGCCGCGCGTAAAGACGAAATAACGAAAAAACGCCACGCTAAAAGACGAAATAACGGAAAAACGTCAAGCGAAATAACGAAAAGACGCCAAGCAAAATAACGACAAGACGCCACGCGAAATAACGAAAAGACGCAAAGCGAAATGACGCCACGCGAAATTACGACAAAACGCCACGCGAAACAAGGAAAAAACGCCAGGCAAAATAACGCCGAGCAAAAAGACGCCAAGCGAAATATCGAAAAGACGCCAAGCGAAAGAACGAAAAAACGCCAGGCGAAGCTAGAAAGAACGCTATTTTGTACAGTTAAATTGGTGTCTTTTTGCACGGCGACTTTTCGTTATTTCGCGCAAAAATTGCGTTTTTTCGTTATTTCGCGTGGCGTTCTTTCGTTATTTCGTCTTTTCACGTGGCGTTTTTTTCGTTATTTTGTCTTTTCGCGTGGCGTTTTTTTGTTATTTCGTCTTTTCGCTTGGCGTTATTTCGCGGCGAAATAACGAAAAAACGAAATGGCATAAATCAGCCACCATAGGAAACTGCAAAATGTGAGAGAAAAATAGCATAGGAAAATTTACATTTAACTAATACTAACTATATTGTTAATTCAAAAGAGTGTTTACATAAAAATGTCTGATGCAAAAGGCGTGGCAGTAATTACATGTCTCTATGCCATAAAAAGAGGCCTATTATTGGGAAATATTCATTTAGACACACAGAAGCAGTAGGAAAAGGATTCTCGGAACCTGAAATGCAATTAAAATATAATAAAATTTAAGCCCTACGAATAGCAGTTATCAAATGTGTGATTAATCTCAAGGCACCTTGAGCCGTACAGTGCACAAACAATTTAAAATAATAAACAAAATTACTCAATGACATTAAAAACACCAAGTTGAAATTGTTTTCTCCCGTTCACTTTACCGATCATATAAAAGTCAGAATATCACTTTGGATTTATGACACAACGAGAATGGAAGCATCTGCTTATTTTGTGGAAAAAGTCATGATGGTATTTAATTCAAATTTAAGCACGAAATGCGATGTAAATGGATTTTATGTCAAAAGCGAGAACAAACATAACAGTATTCGAATTATTTTACATAATTCTACTCTCATATTTAGCAAATTTTAATAAACATTTTAAATCATAGATGTTTACTCTGCCTTCAAAGTAAAACTAGTTTATACAAGAAACTTTATTTTCTGTTTTGAAAAAGAACTGAATAATGATGGTATATAAAATCAGATGAAAAGTCCAATATGAAGGTTACAACCTAACAGTTTTTTGTTCTTTGTGGAAGAGTTAGATATACATGTAACGAAAACAAAAGTCTCACTAAAACCTGGAACAACGCGTAAAATACAAAGCAATTACCCTCGTAACGTGTTTGTCCGTTTATTCATCGGCTCACTGAGACTTACGGAATCCCCAACGTGTTTTGTAAGAGCGTTCTGATGAGAATGAACAGTCGAATTTTATGATTTAATTCCGGCTTGTAGGACAAATCTGGCCGAAAGTCATGTTAGGCGAGTTACGTGATCGTTGCAGATCTGGGCTCTCCCAACTGCATGGCCAACATGTGTGTGTAAAAGGCATTCAGGTTACAGCGGAATAACGTAATATGTACAAGTAAGAACTTACCAATTAAAAATATTTTCAAGATTTTTAGTATAGAACATTATTAATTTTACAAAAGTATCATATGGTCTTTTGCACTTATGATGGGACTTAATTGTTTTGTTTTATCTTATACAATTGTTTCATGCTTGAAACTTAAAACTTCCGCACTTTTGATAGTAAAATGTCACCGGTATTGTTCCTTTAGATAATTTGATTTCAGTTGACGTTCCGCATGCTAACTGAATGTTATTTTAAAGAGTTATTTTAAGAATAAAGCATCTTAAATAAATGACACAAGTTTAATGGACCAATTGGAAGAATTCTTTCTTTGTCAGAACAAAACAGTATGTCTGATTTATCGAAAGGGGTGCTTAAACACATGAAAATTATATGGCCAGACAAGTTTCATTTATGATTTGCACATTTTAAAAGCAAAATCAAATCGGCTCCAACATGTGTTTGTTTGGGTTTTATCATGCAATGCATCTCTAAGACTTTTGTTATCAAATATGTAAGATCTTTATACACGGAAAGGATCATTGAAAGCCACCGAACACGACAAATATCCTATTAAAAGTATTCCTGGCTCGGTTTGATTGAGATTATTCATGGAAAGTGATGGAAATGCATATTACTGTCCACACAACCTAGCCACGGGTTGAGCTCTACCCAATATTTACAAAAATATTTAACATTGCTCTACGGCCTTCAGAAATGATAACTGTACTGATTGAATGTACGGGAATAGGTTTTGCGCCCGCGTTCGGCATAAACAACGCTACTTTTAGTTAAAATGATTTTTTTAACTGCATGTTTATAAACTATCAATTCAATCTGCTCTGCAGACCATTTCAAGATAACTCAGTTATCGATATTGAAGATTCTTACATACTTAATATTATATGATTATTGTTTATTAGTATTTTATTGGTTCAGGTGGTGGGTAGACAGGATCCGAATATGTGTATCCTGGAAGAGGATATGCATCATTTTGGACATAAGGCGGAGCAGCCGGTATGGTTCCATTTGGAGCTTGTTGATCTTGCATCGCCGTAGTATTTGTTGGAGATGTCTTACTTTTAGCTGGAAATGGAAAAAACACAGGCCATAATTTAAAACAATGAATCTTGTATTTAGGAAATTAGTCTTACATAATTACTTAAATGTTACATCAGTTTCGACAAACTTGTATCATTAATATGCATCTTTTAATAAGCAAGACTTAGAGAATATTTTGAGAATCCATGAAGCCATAATATTTCATAAGATTATTTACAGTGTTTCTTAAGATAAACGCTTTTGGTCCAAGCAAATATAGAACCATTTGGGGCAAGTGTGAGGTTGGTGTCTTGTTTAAACCCCTCACTGGCAAATTCTTTTGCCACTGAAAATTCCAAAGCGGTAACCCAACAGGCTCGTTTTATTTCGTTTGTTGTTTGTTGTGTCTGATTTGAAATTGATCTTTGTATAAACCTATGCCCTCTTTTTCCTCTTTACATTTTGGCGACGTGGGGAGGCTGTGTTTCCTGTGTATGGCGGTGCCTGATATACATATTTCACTATTTTATATAGTCCATACTGTACTATAATTAATCAATAGCAATAGGCTTACCAAAGCAGCCAGTTCCTTTCTTCTTAGATATATAGCAATATATAGCTGTGGCAACCAACGCAATAAAGGCGAGTCCACCCACAACACATCCGGCGATAAGTCCAGCGTTTTCGGAACTACAATGGGAATAATAATGGGAATACCACACAACATAAAAAATAATAACATTAAATTATAATCTATAATCATAAAGTGTAATATCACTGTCATGTAACAGCTGCCTTGTACCAAATAGAGGGTACCCTGTGGCAGTCTGCAAGATGGCGACCAGTTAAGCAACGAAAAGGTAATACTATCTGCTTTCGCTTTAATTTTGAAATATCCAATAAGGTCATTTATTTTTATCAATTGCAGGGTCAAACGGACAAACCGGCTATAAAACAAGCAATCATTTAATCAATCAACAATCCTTTTCATTTATGATTCAAGTATACAAGTCTATACCTTTCCATATGTATACAAATTGGAAACAATATAGCACATACCTTTTCGTTGCTTAACTGGTAGCCATCTTGCGGACTGCCACAGGGTACCCACTATGGTACAGTGCAGCTGTTACATAACAGTGAATATACCTATTTAATTTATGTCAGTGTTCACTCAAAACTTTAAGGAGTTTTAGCGAGAGCAGATTTTTTAAATAGACGTCTAGATGAAAGCACATTAAGGTACGTATTCAAGACGTTAATACTGGGCTGAGTGGGGCTCGGGATGTGAAGTTTTAAATATGTATAAAACGAGCACATATGCTCAATGATATTAAGTCGTTATTTTTACTAATGTTTAGGTGTTATTACAGAAATAAATATTAGCGAATACAATGGAAAGCATTGCCACTTGACAATAATTGTCCTGCTATGTTATATAACGGCCTTCTCGGACTAAAACCATCTGGCTATTAATTATATTTCAGAGCCATCAACAAATGGCACTGCTTGCCCATTTATGAACCTGTACTTAATATTAATAGTTTAACGTTAAAAAATGTCGAACTTCAAGGTAATTTTTGTCACATGTCTAAACATTTAAAAGAACGCATCAGAACTTGCACATAGAAAAGACACTATGGCATGGCATCTTTACGTACAAATCCCTTATTTAACTTGATTGAGATTGTGCATGTCTAGTTTGATAACTTCTTTTTACCGTCTTTATGTATACTTGTACGATATACAGTGTAATGTACGAATAAACACAATAAATGAATGTGGGCAGAAGCAATGGTTGTCAAGGTCGTTAACACCATTCTAACAAAAAAAGTGATACTGTATGAGACTGCCAACATAGTTGGCGTGAAACAACAATTAAAACAGGCTTTTTAGAAATAGCCACATGAAGTAAACATTGTCTTTCCAAATAGCCAAGACGTAGGCGCAAAGGATTATGATAAACCTTATGCCAAAAGACTATAGATAACTGACACAATAGTGAACCAAACATCGGTCTTGGAGAGTTCTTTCTTACATGTACTTGATGTAAGAATCTGGACCTAGAATAAAAAACGTTAAAAGTAAAATGGCGTTAAAAGAAGTAAACTATTAAATATTGTATTGTTAATCACATACCCGCCTCCGCCACCGCTACCAGAATACCGACTTGAACGTCTGAGAGAACTTCTTAGAGCTGCTACTCCATCCACTAACAAAGGAAGAACGGATTCATATCAATACGATAACTATGCGTAGTCGGAAATTGTTCAAACGATTGATCTATGATATCTACCGGGATATAAATAAAGTTCTGTTCCCAACACTGGTTTGTAATATCTATTCGCACGTTTGAGTCATTGCATTGATGCAACTTATACATGAAGGACCGTAGTGTAGGATCCGAAATATTGATACAAACTAAAATAACATTATTATTTATACATCTATGTGAAGTCGTTTATGCGTTGGTAATAAATATTCTGCAAAGCGTGGGGTCATTATAATATGATTCTCACTGTACGAGGGGCATTAATAAAGTATTAATCAGTGTGATTGTTTAACGTTAATCCGAAAGAAATTTCTACATGTTATACATGTATGGAAAGCTTAGACTCTCCTCTACAGTTACGTGCACGAGGAAACCGGGTAAAATCGTTACAGTGATTGAAATCTTCACTTGAATCGACCAAGGTCAGATACACTGCAGTTAAAATGGCAGACAAAGAGAACAAATTTCAAGATGAGCAAAGAGCTTATTGTAAAGTACGCGCATTGCTCGGCGTTGCTGCACCTGATATTAAAGCATACTTAGACAAGGTTTATGGGGACTGTGCTCTCTCGTATTCCACGGTTAGAAGGTGGGTTCGTCTTTTTAACTCTGGTAGGGAGGATATAAAAGATGAGGCCCGTCCTGGCCGTCCAGTGACCACAATGACTGACGAAAATATTGCCGCTGTTAAAAAAGCTGTGGAAGATGATGCCCGTTGTACAGTCGAGGAGATAAGTGATTTATGTGGCATTAATTCGTCATCGGTTTTTCAAATATTGACGCGCGCGTTAAAGCTACGAAAGGTTTGCGCCAGGTGGATACCCCACCTCCTCACTGATGATCAAAAGCGCGAGCGCGTGCGAATAGCGTCCCAGCTGCTTGATACATACAAGAATGCTGACCAAAAACGCATGAATGAAATTGTGACTGGCGATGAAACGTGGGTATATTTTTATGAGCCTGACAGTAAACAAAAAAATAAGGTGTGGGTCGGCGAAAATGATGGACGGCCCCAAATTGCCCGTAGAGCTCGCACCTCAAAACGCATTATGTATGCATTATTTTTTGATTGCCAGGGAATGGTGGCTCGAATTCCTGTACCAGAAGGTAGAAGTGTTACGGGAACATTTTACCGAGATTCGGTACTTGCTGCTGTTGTATGCCACTATACTGCAGACCGTCCCCGTACCGGCGTACGCGGAATCAAGCTCCTGCATGACAACGCACCGGCCCACAAGTCAGCGGTGGTAACGTCGTATCTAAGCGACAACAACATTGACACTTTACCACACGCTCCATATAGCCCTGATCTTGCTCCATGCGATTTTTGGTTAAATCCCTTTATTAAGAACTACATGAGAGGTCGACGTTTTGAATATCGGCACGCCGTCGGCAGCGCGCTTTTCCAGTGTCTTAACACTATACCCAAAGAAGCATTCCGAAAAGCATTTTCTGATTGGATTAAACGCTTGGAAAAGTGCAAACAAGTCAAAGGGGAATACTTCGAAGGGTTGATCTAAAAATTTAAGCAGAAATATTACGTATACAACTAAAGCGCCACACTGATTAATACTTTATAAATGCCCCTCGTATCAGAATATGTTATTGATGCTTACATTTTGGATTGTGCAGCCATACATGTAACGATTTGAACGAGAATGTCTAATGAGGTTTCGTTTCGGAATTCAAGGTTTAAAATATCAAGTTCGTTCTCGTTTGTTTTAGTCACTAGTGATTGCAACAACAATATATATCATTTGGTGCAATTTGAAACGAACAAACATGTTTTTAATTATATTCCATTTTCGTTTTCATTTCTTTACATGTTGCATTATTCCCATATGATATGAGTAAGTACCCGACGCTTAAATAACGTATTAACATAGAACAAAAAATTGCCGATGTAAGATTTTTAACATAATAAATTAATTTTGTGTAACATACTTCTAGACTGTGAACAGATGCGACAAACCCTAGATAAGCAATACCGCTTCACTAACATCTAAATAATGTTGTTTTTTTTTAATTCTCTATTTACCACCACATGGTGCATAGCTTATATTGTATATTAATGATTTTGTAACAAAGAACTCATGTAAACTGAGCAGCTGCATTTGCTTATATGTTTTAATTATTTATACTATTATACAACTAAAACCGCCTGCAGCCGAACTCTCAAAATGTAGATGTCTGACTATGAAACTATTTATCAATATAATTCTCTATACATCTGTTTCTCTTATATGCATTAAACATTATTAAACATAACAGTGAACAGATTAATCGGTAACTTACATTAGATAACAAACGCAAAAGCAGCTAAAATAATTGTTCAAATCGATATTATGATATATCCTATAGGTTTATGTTTAAATATTAGTTATCTACTTTAGAAAACTAAACATGAAACAACTTTTAAATCCGTAATTACATATTTACATGATTGCACAGGGGTATTTTGGGGCTAAACTGATTTATTTCCAAGACTAATATTTAAATGTAGACATTTTTAAAATAAGATTTAGGCGTTGTTATTTATAAATGTACTTCAAATATTGAATGACAGTTAATTACAAGCGTCACTCGGGTCATCAAGTTCATGTCAGATGACGTAAACTAGTCTATTGTTTGTTGCTCGTAACAAAACTGATTTTACAGTTGTACATGTATTTATATTGTTACAGAAATATGTTCCTATTAATATGATTTGAATGTATATACTCAACACTTTAACTACGATAAGGCTTTGATTTAAAGCTCCTTTCGAATATGCCAATTACACAAACGAATTAACTTAATTAATAGCACAGTTGAACATTATTAAAACGTTATACGACAGTAAGCATAAAAGGCAGATATAAGGTTAAAACAAATTTAGAAATGATTATAATTGAGATTGTTAAGTCTTTATTATGTTTTGGTATCTTTTTGTTTATACATTTGCAATATTATAATCATTCAGTTTCTGCAAGATTAGTATTGGTTTATTTTAAAGTTCCTAAAAAGTGTACGGGCCTTCAAATAAATCTAGTCACAACATAAGTATAATCACAATTTAATATGATATTGACAATATTTATAAGAACATTTATTATAATTAAGTGACGATCTTTAATATTAGCAAACAATGTCGTCTCGTTCATGATGATAACATGTGATGTATTTTATTTTTATACATTCTGCTTTACCTAAATCTATAAACGTAACTGTTCGTAAGGGGTTCAGATATTTAATTTTCAGCTTATAGATTTCAATCATTATCTAAACACCAGTCTAGAATATTTAAGGCATAAATTGTGAGTGATTGTATCTCTGTCGTAATAAATTTCACATTATTTGTGACGCACTGTTTTTGTTTCAAACTGCTACATTAAAATCAGTTTGTTATTACCTGTACAATGGTGTTCTTATTTCCTTAGTTATCCGTTTGTATTACATTATCAAGGTTATGCATACATTTAATATACCACTACAGTTGGTGTGAAGTGCCGTGTGGCGGCTGTAGAAAGTCTCCCGTGCTTCAAGTTAGTGTAGTTATCAGTTTCGGTTACCTCCCTTGATGGTTATATGCTAATTGCAAACCATGCAGAATGTCAATCGTTATGGGTGGCAGTATATAGGAATACCTGAACTATGCTTAAATAGGTGGTACGGTTGGCATGTTATGTCTCTTGCATGTTCGCCACCGTATGGCCTTGAGGCCAACTATACATGTGCAATAGCGAACTTATAAGAAATGAGCAGCTGCAAATTATATATTTTAATGTTTAAATCTGTACGTTCAGTACATTTAAAATCGTCTGCAGTCGTACCTTTTAATTGTGCATGTCTGACTAAGCAATTAATTATTAATAATCACCTGTGTACGTCTTGTTCTCGTATAAATAACTAATGAACATGGCTGTTCAAACGCAAAACTCAGTAACTTACCTAAGATAACAAACGCATAAGCGGCGAAAATAATTAAGTTGACATTATGATATATCCGCATGTTAACTGTTTTTTTTTAATTTAAATTATCTAAAGAGTTCTGCAATCCATCACAGATTCTATACATTTTGCTCAGTGGTGCATTTGTTTGCTCACAACCGATTTGTTTTAGAGACTATCATTTAAATATTGGCATTTTTCGATACGTTTTAAATTGGTTATTGATGAATGCGGTTCAAATGTTATGACTGGTATCATGTTACAGTTCCGTTCTTCATTTGATTCTTCAAACCGTTGTTCAAATGACGTATTTTACTTGTCCATTGTTCTTTGCTCGTTGTATGTCTGATTTAACTGGTATATCTGGTTTTGTCTTGTTTTATCATGTTAACTTTATAATACTATTGCGAAATCAGTTTCTATTTTTATGATTGTGACTCTTAATATTGAATACTTAACCAAGTTTAAACTTAGTGCTTTGGTTTTAAACTATGGTCACTTTAAAAATGACAAACATGCCAAGCTCCTCTCGAATATGCAAAATATACACACAAAATAAACTGATCTAATAATTTGAGACATAAACAAAAGATTATAACCATAACTTGGAAGTATCAGATTCAAACGAATTTAGATATGACCAGGTGGGGTTTGTTAGTCCATAGCACTCTAATGAGAATTTAGATTGAATGAATGCGAATCGATAAACTATTTACATAAGTTTCCTTTTTAATAATCAATTGATGAAACTCAATTAATGCGAAATAATGGTTATTTTAACAAATTTAAATAGTTTTTGTTCAAGGGAAATAACTTGTACAAATCGCATCATGTTTAAGACCTGTAGTAACAATTCTTTTCTCTTTTAGCGATTTCATCATTTCATAACTTGAGACAATAATAGCTTGTGAAAGCGCTATCAGGTATTGCAAGTAGAAAAAAGTTCGATTAAATAAGTAGACTGGTAGGTGCTTAAACTAATTTTAATTTATTAAATGATATTTCTGAAAAAGAGTAGTTTTTAACCACTAATACACTGTCGCGATTTGAAGTGTTCAGAATTAAGCTAAAATTCTACAAATTTAAACATATTACATGTATTATATTCTGTATCGTTGTTCTCCTCTTCTTGCACTCACAAAGCACTAAAAGTTTAATGAGCAATATAACAAAATAATGGCAACAATAAAACAAATATCGGACCCAGTTTCTACGTTCGTTCTCAAAATGTTATCTCCATATCTACTTGTCTAAAATAATTAAAGATTTTCTTCACTGCTGTGACATTTTATTTCTTATCAACTGTTATTCCTATAAATATATTTTATTCTACAGCGCCATAAATCGCCTACGACCATATGTTTTTCACTGTTTCCTTTGAATGTGTGGAAAGACTCTGTCGTTTGTTGTTTTTTTTAGTTTTATTTCATTTATATTATACGCTTTATTTTATTTTGTTCCATCAAAGAATCCTCTTTTTATAATAAATATCAATTTAAAAAAGTATTTAGAAGATATAGATGTTAGCTTAAAAGACAGATGTTATATAAAGTTTAATTTAAAGTAATAAAACAAGAAATTTAAGCAACCGGAAAATGCTTTAGATTAAACTAATGAATACTCTTACATGGTATATTTATTAAATAAGTCGTATTATACATAACATGTTTTTGAAGTTACCAACTTCAGACTTCAAAGCGACATTTCCCAATGTAAGATAATATTCAAATGACCGGTATTCTTTAATGCATTTATTAAGGTTCACCGAATCAAAATATGTTTGAAAATCGGGATATTGTCTGACGAGTACAATAGGCCATTCTAATAATGCGACAAAGTATGTTATTTTTCGTAAGGCGATGACACGTTAATAACGGACGGTACATGTACTTGTTATCTATCATATATTAGACGGGCGATTTGTCTATCTGTAATTGGTAACTGTAATTTGTTTCTATGGTTGGTTTTCATTGTTATTTTTTACTAATTGTCCTTCCTGTCTGTGGGAAAATGCATGTATTTGGTTATGTGGCAATTTATTATTAATTTCATCTTTTAATATTTAATTGTAAACCTTAGGACACAAGTTGAAATTATGCAATTAATAATTTAAACACAGCCGCAGAACCAAAGCTTTAAATCACCTGTTTATTTAAGCCCTACAATATTGTCACAAATGCAAATATGACATCTACTACATGAGGGATTTTTTTAAACATCAACTGTATACTTTGAAAGACTAGAACATCGAGCCTTTATCTAACCGTCAACCAGCCTTTTATGCCAGAATCGTCATTGAACAACTTTCTACCATCTACAGTCAGACCTGCTATTCAGTTTTAAATGAAAATGTTTGTAAAATAGACATTTAAGAATTTAATAATATTATAATTGTTAAATTGCAAAGATCTAAACATTTCCTTCATATAATAGTGAAAACAATATCGTAACGTCATAATGTTTTTTTTTTATTTTATTTTGAATCTGTAAATGTAAATAAGTATGAAAAACGTATGTCTGTTTTAAAAATGGACATTTGATAAACCATGCTCTTTCTTTATTTCTTTTTCTCGGTCATGTTGGAGGCTGTGTATGCATATCTGATACGTATAATTCACTTTTTGAGTAATGAAAATAGTATTTTAATAAAACAGCAAAATCAATTTTCGCACATAAATTGACATGTTCACTAGTTTTCCTCTGAATGGCAATTAGCGTATGGTGGGATAAATATTGAACCAAATTTAAGCAATCAGTGGATCGATTTTTAAAATGCTTTCGGTTCTGCTCTCAGTTTCAAAAAGCCTTGTCCTGATAAATGAATCCAATATTTCGGATAACATTGAAAAAAGAACAATCACACAGATAGCAACCGTGTCGAGCATTGTAACTACATTTCGGAATACATTTTAATACTTCAATGTCGCTAACTTACTGTCGACCTTCTGCATCAATATTTGCATGTCTTAACCGACAAATCAGACGAACACATACGGTTTAGAGTCAGTTTTTATAAAATTTATTGTCTTCTTGTCTTCTTGTTTGCCCTCTTATTCCGTTTCAAGATAGTGCAAAGTTAGTTTGACAGTTACAATACATTAAATCACTTACCTATAATCATGCATACTTCCTGTCGAACGAAATGTATGAAGGCAAGTTGAACAAAAAGCACAATATATTTCAACTGTTATGGAGTTAGTAAGTATTTGAATCTATAGCGTGATTTTTTTTTCATAAAATTCTACTCCGGCTTATAAGCCTAATTTGCAATGATTGTAAATTTGATCGGCATGCATAAGCATCCAATTTTCCTTGTTTTCTTATTCTAACGGCGGAGTTTAACTTGGGGCTTTTGTTATTTAAACAATTTCATCATGAAGTTAACTTTTCGCTGAACATGTCACAATTACAAATTGAGCAATTATAAATTAAATTCAAAACTCACATTGGCTCATTAGACATCTCAGGAAGACAAAAGAGTTTCCCCACGCTTTAATAGATCGAGCTTAGAATTCTACCGTTGTAAACGATGCACTGGTCGCAACTACACCACCATTTTACATGTACACATCCGTCAATCGGCAGAGCCAGGTGCGGACGGCTCATCCAGGAGCAGACACGTTAAGTTTTTTTTCATATTTGACAGCGGTGTAATTAATTATCATTTTCGTTAGTTTTTATTAACGCTGTTCCAAGGCGGTAACCCCTCTGGTTCTCACTTTTGTTATTTGTCTGTGGCGTCCATTTAAAACTGATTATTGTAATACCATGCTCTCTTTTCCTCACTACTTTGTTATCTGTATGGGGAGGCTGTGTATGGTTGATGTGGCCATTCCTGATATGCATATCTCATTTTTTGGAAAGAAATATCGGCTGCTTTTAAAAGCCAAATAACTTTGCCTCTATTCCATGATGTCAGGAGTGGTATAAGGGATAATAAACTTTTTATCGCAATTTAAAAACGGATGTGTGTGATGAAGTCTTGAAGTTCTGCGTTATATATAGCAAAATGCTCCATAGATCTGATAATCTGCCTAAATTTGTAAGCATTGTTGGAAAAATTAAATCATTCCCTTGGCAATATGTTAAATATTATCACAGACAGACTTTTAATAAATTCGCTAGGGCTTAGTGAATGGAGCTGGGGTTTAGAAATGGGCAACTCCATGGAGCAGAAGGGGACCAGGAGCAGATACAGTATTAAGTACTGAAAATCGTTTGATGTATTCTCTTGACACTATTTTACACTCTCGATAATAACAGTTTGTCTGTGATAATATTTCACATGTTGCCAGTGGAATGATTAAATGTTCAATATTTAGGCAGATTATCAGATCTATGGAGCAGTTTGCTATATAACGCATTCTTCCGTTTTTAAATCGCGATAAAAAGTTTATTATCACTTCTACCACTCCAGAAATCATGGGATAGATGCAGAATTTATTTGGCCTTTAAAAGCAGCCGATATTTCTGTCAATTTGTTAGTACATGTATAAGCATATTATGCTTGTTACAACAAATCACCTTCATACATCATTGCAGAAAAGGCTGTCAAAACACTAAATGATAAATTCATTGTTCACTGTTTTTATCCTGAACAATTGAATAACATCCGAGGTCGTAATATTGAAAAGAAAAGAAACATTGAAATATGCATATCAGGAATGGCCAGCGTTCGGAAGACAAGTTGACAGCCTCCGCCTATCTAGATCTGAGGGAATGCAAGAGCGATGAGTGATTCGTACACTAGTAAAAATAAAAAAATAAACGTTGTTTCCTTTTCTTTTCCACACAATTGACGGAGGTTCCGAGCGTTTAAATTGTAACTCCCAGTCTCCCACGATATTGAAAAGGAATGGTAACTTCACATAGGATCAATATTCGTATAAGAAAGATTTAGTTCCCTTCTTAGTCCAAGCATTTAATACAATACCAATATGCGTATATCATTAAGTTTCTATATCTATTCGGCCTATGCGCGGGCCTAGTTCTCAAAATGTTTTAACATAGAACTAGAAAATTAAGTTGTAAATCAGAAACAACAACGCTCATTATTTTGTGTTAGAAAGAAAATTCCTATACTTGAATCATGCTAGAGAATACAACCTATTTATTAGAGAGATCGTATATATTTTGCATTTGTTTCAACAAACTTATCCAAACGGCTGTAACAAAAATATATATTAGTTATTTTTTGTTATTTTATTTAATATTGTTTTGTGTTGTTCACTGTTAAATAAATAAATATTGCATTCAAACGCGATTTTTTCAAATACATGTAATAGAAATGATGCCAAGCATCAGTGGCATTACAACTTGTGCCCAAGAAAGTTTGATTTCTGAAATTTTTTAACACAGTTTACAATGCAAATAACCCATAAATATTTGATGTCAAATTTAATATGAAAAAGAACAAATTTTGTCCATTTATTGTTTTTTATAATCAATCTTTATTTTTATTCTAACCATGTTTGATGGTGTCCATTATCGGATCATCAAAAATTATAAATACGAGTATATGCGTTTCAAAATGATTTCTTTATGAACTCTGTTTCAAAATATATGTTTCAGTTTGTTTTCGGATATTTTTTATTTACAGTAACTGTTTTTCTTACATGTATAGTCTGTGGTTCGTAACAAATGAGTTCATTCGCATAAAACAGTAAACTAAAGTGATACGTAATAGAAAGATACACTGTGTAAAAAGAGTTTAATGCTTAGTGTTTTTCATTTCTTTATCTATATCGTGTATATGTAATCATAGGAATACAGCCAATCTTCCCGTTATTGTCTAATGAACAGTCTAAGTATGTTTTACCTGAATTATGCACTTGTGATCATAAGAATACTACCGAGGCATTGTCAATTCTTTACTTAAATCATGAACAAGCAATAATAAGAATACAGCCGATCTATCTGAGGGAATGTCCATGCCTCCTTACTTCAGGTACTTGTGACCATAACAATATTGCAGATCTGCGTGAGGCATTGTCTGTGCTTTACTCAAAGCATGTACCTCTGATCATAAGAATACTGCCGATCTGCATAAGTTAATGCTTTACTCAAATCATGAACTTGTGATCATAAGAATACTTGAGCTCTGCATTTGGGATTGCCTATGCTTTGATCATAAGAATACTGCAGATTTGCGTAAGTTAATGCTTTACTCAAATTATGAACTTGTGATCATAAAAATACTTGAGCTCTGCATTTGGGATTGCCTATGCTTTGATCATAAGAATACTGCAGATCTGTCCGAGGGATTGTCCATGCTTTACTTAAATCATGTACTTGTGATTTTAAGAATACCGACATAACGACGATCTGCCTGGCGGTTTTGCTTTGCTTTACCTAAATCATTACATGTAATCATACGCATATACAGTTGATCATCCAGAGGTATGGTCTATTCTTTACCTTAATTTACTTAATGTACTTGCAATCAAAAGAATACAGCCGATATGCCGGATGGACTGTCTATGCTTGGAACAAAGCATATCGAATTATATGATTTGGACGAAATTCGCAGTAACTAAATGCAAACATCGCTACCTTCATTTTGTCACGTAGCGGATGAAAATCCTCCATCAAATGATACTAAATTAAGTGCTTTTTGTTCCACGTTACTCTAAGCATAGTGAGAATAAAGACATAATTGCAATAAAATTCATATCATGTTTTCGCAAACAACTTGACTCTATAGAAAAATAATGGATAATCAACATGGAACTGATCGACCATTCTACATGTATAAAGAAAGAAATTACATTATATCTAACCTAATAAAATTCGTTGGGCTGTCTGTCTCTCGGCTTTTTGTTTCACTTGCTTAAGTATCCTTACGTCATTTAATTTTATGATCTGTTATTATTATTTCAATGAGATTTGATGTAGAGAATGCATTTCATATAGTAAGTAAGAAGAATTACTGAACTGTATTATGATTCTGGTTACACTCGGTCGTACAAAAACATAGTTGCCTCAACATTGTTAAATGAGTTTGTATACCCTTTGTCTGTGTTTATTTAAAAACAAACGCTCTTAAGATGTTACTTTTCTTGTTAACGTTTTATTATATAACTGTTATTGTTTTCAATACTGACTGAATATTAGACTTGAAGTGTGTTGTAGAAATTGAGAATAAGATGAACAATTCCAAAAAGGTATAAGGATCATGCAATATATATTCAGTTTAATTCAACAAAATATTTAGTTTGAGGTAAAATAATACCGTAACGAAAAACGCAAGACAATGCATTTTAGTCCGTATGGTTAATTTACGTATTTTTTCGAATCCGTAACAACTGTACCACACACTTCTGAATTTATTTTCATCTTGTTTAGACAACAGAAAATTACGATCACGTGCAATCTTTTAAAGGCAAATATGTGATTATTGTTCAAATCTATAAATGCATTTTCGTGCTTGCTTTAGAATGTCAGGACGCACACTAGAAAACAAAATGATGTTTCAGTTAAAAAAATCTGGAACCGACAAACCCAGAAAACACATCCTTAACAGACAAAAAGAGCATTGGTGGTGTATAAGAAGGTGAAATATGCATATCAGGAATCGCCACATTCAGAAAAAACAGCCTCCCCACACAGTCAAGAAGAAGAGAGGGGGAGAGAGCATGGTTAATAAAATAATCAGTTTCAAAAAAGACACCACTAACAATAAACAAAAATGAGAACCCGAGGGGTTACCGCCTTGGAACGGTCAGTGGCAAATCAAATTGCCACTGGGGGTTTAAACCAGGTTCTAGGGTGCACCAACCTCACACTTGCCCCAACAGGTTCTCATATCACAAAACAAGTACAAGTTGTCTTGGTGAAAAGACTCCAACCCACTTATCTGCTTAACAATGTTGCATGCAAAAGCACACAAACATATAAAACATAAGAAGCTAAGAGCATTGCAAAGCCGAAAGGGGTACTCAATGATCTTACCGAGACCAGAGCTCCTGGAGTAAAATCAGCAAGAACACGATGACAGGGATAAAAGAAACAAATCGAGTTTCTAGGTTCTTTTGAGAAAAGATTTCCCCAATAACCTTCATAAACTCTTAAACCCCTGCCACCGTCGTGCAACCAAAGAGGTAAGCATAATGATCAACTGTAGAAGGGTTAATCACCAGGCCTGCTGAGCGCTGTAAAATATCATGTTGGTAACCTTTCTTTTTAAATTTACAGATGGTTTTTACGAATAACCGGGAGAAATTAACACTGCCTTTAATCTTTTTAAGTTTATAAATTAAATCTCCACAAAAAACTGGTTGTGAAATACCTTGTTGCAAAAGTGATTTTAAACTGCATTTGTATTAATGAATTAAATCTGGGTATCGGCGATAAAACTTGCAAAAGGTTTTCCTTAATTTGTGATACCGATAACCTTGTTTTAAGAGTTTTTCTATAATGCAAAGATTACGTTCATTGAAATCATTAACATTGTTGCAAGCTCTTGAAAAGCGAACAAGCTGTGAGATATAAACCCCATAAGATGTTGCACGGGGAACATCGCCGTCTATAAACGGAAAATTTACTATATTAAAATTAAAATCATCTCTTTTATCATAAATTTTAGTAGTGACATAACCATTTTCAATGGACAGATTTAGATCGAGAAAGTTTGCTTGCTTTTCTGAAGTGTTCGCTTTGTTAAGTTGTAGTTCTTTGGGATAAATCTTATTAACCAGTAATGGAAAATGGTTATTGTCTATATTTAATAAATCATCAAGGTACCTCGAGGTGTTGTTAAAAGCTGTAATTATATCATCTTGATGTTCAGTAGAAAGAGAAAACATAAAGTCTCTTTCATAACAGTATAAAAACAGATCAGCAACAAGGGGTGCACAATTTGTACCCATTGGGATGCCTATTACTTGTTTATAAATAGAGGTACCGAATCTAACATAAATATTATCCAGTAAGAAAGTTAGCGACTCTATAAGGTCTTGACAAGTCCATAATGTATAATTATCATAAGAACCATCTGTAAAAATGCCCTATGTTCATTACAAGCGATGAAGGTTTTATTTTCTCTAGCAAACGTTTTTTCAATGAGACTGGTTAGTTTGTCTCTTATTAAATTATGAGGGAGCGAAGTGTATAATGTTGAGAAGTCATAAGTAGACAAACAGAACGCCCGAAAATTATTTGATTTAAGCTTTTTCAAAACGTCATTTGAATTTTTAATCGACCAAAATAAATTTTTTGCCAGAAGTTTCAAAAACCTTATCACAATACCTAATTACGTGTTCTTTTATAGCTGTAAGACAAGATGTTAAGAGCACGGATAATTTAGTAGTAGTGCAAGAACTAGAGTTAGCAATAAATCTTGCTTTATACGGTGTTTTATGCATTTTAGGTAACCAATACATAGTAGGTAATTTGTCTTGTTTCGGCTCAATACTGAAAGAAGTTCAAGTTGAAATAAGGAATTTTACAGAATTAACGAAAAAAAGAATCTTTGGGATTACCGCCTTGGAACGGTCAGTTGCAAAAATAATTCGATAGTTAGACTGATTGGCAAAGTGTGGTTAGGCACTTTTTCCATACCGGTACCTTTTCGATTCCTAGCGTAGGGTAACAATAAAATAACAAACGAAAAAAACTATTTAAACAACGCACATATTACCGAAGTTTTCCTTGAACGTACTACTGATTCTAAAAGTGTTCCAGTGTACACATGTTTTGTATACAATGTATAAGAACAATAAAAACTATTAATTATAAATAAAGCATCTTAAATGTTTGGTGTTGAGATAATTACCTAGCATAGTGTTGTTATTTGTTATTTTAGTTTGTTATTTTTGTTTTTAGGTGTGTGTATGGAGGGGGATAGGATGGATGTATGCGGGATGCGAGTGGGTGAGGTGCGGCAGGTTCTAATTTGAAACGACCTTAAAATACTCCATTAAGTAATTATGAATGTATGACCCTAATTCACCTAGCAATCTTGATCCAGTTCGCTCATATGAGAACCTTTTAAGGTTTGCGCATCTTTAAGCCTGGTTAAAATTCTTTGTGGAACTCTGTTTCAAGTTAGAAGGCGCTTAACCCCTTGATATTATATATTTTTTCTACTCAAATTTCAACGTTATATTATCATTTTTTATTAATATATTTTGTTATAAAGGCAAACATGAGATCAGTCTTCCTTTTTAATTTTTGATATTCCAAAAGAATCAAAGTTTGAAAGTAGTACTTCCTTAAGTAGATGTTCCCAAAATGCGATGTTATAGTACAAAACACAACTATTTATGTTTTGAAATAAAATGTATTTGCTGTTTTGTACATTTTATGTAACCACGGATATTTATTCCAGACTTCACATAATTTATAATTTATTAGCATTAATATAGTTAGGAATATCTTCTTTAAAAATGTGTGATAACATTTTTATGTCAAATTATAGTTAACAATCACTAAGAGAATGCTGATTGGTTTTGTATTGTTCTGTAATTATTTAATAAATTTTCATTCTAAGACACCAACACAAATCCATTCTAAGAGTGTGGGAAGTTCTTAGACTTTTCACTTTTATTTGAATGCTTGCATGCCATTTAATATGAGCTCTTTAATGATAATCAAGCTGCACTTAGCTTCGAAGTCAGAAAAGCAAATTACTTCTTATACTACTTAAAAGTATTTATAATATCCCAATGCGGCCATATTGCGTTTTCAAAGCCAACGCAAGTCTCCAAGACGACATTTGAACATAATACCATTCATCCACCGATTTCTAGGATTTTTAAGTCGGTAGAAACAGCGATTATTTTCAGCAGAGGAGTTGTTCTGAAGAAGCATATATAAAATTAAAGTGTTTTGACATGAATTCTGTATATTTTAGGATTTTCTTAATAGGATCTCTTCGCGTTGTCAAATAATTCTTTAAAAAACTGTAATTCATACCACGTGTTTTTTTTTTTAAATTAAATGAAGTTGTCGTTACTTTATCAGTACTTATATAGTTTCAAATGTGCACAACGATATATACGAAGAAAACTGATACGATCCCATTAAATCCCTTGACTGAAATATGCATATTTTCAAACCCTGCAGAATGTCATTCGTTATGGGTGACTGTACATGGGCTTACTTGAACAATCATTTTAGTAGAATACGAGTGGTATGTACGGTGTCTGTCTCTTGCATGGATGACTAGGCGTCCCCGCCTAATGTGTAAGGCTTTAAGGTAATCTATTCATTTTCTTTATGCTTATTCAAATTGTTTTGCCACTGACCGTTCCAAGGCGGTAACCTCTCGGGTTCTCACTTTCGTTAATTGTTTGTGGCGTCCATTTTGAAACTGATTATTGAAATAGCACGCTCTCTTTTCCTCTCTACTTTTTGGCTGTGTGTGGAGGCTGGGTCTGCTGAATGTGGCCATTCCTGATAATATAATTATGCCTATTTCACTTTTTTCATAAATTCCGAAACCTTTAATAAAATACAAAACCTTATAACCTTTAACACACATTTGGATTATCCCTAATGTGGTTATAGAAATAAATGCCCTTGAACAGAATACATTAAGATTAGGCTTTACAATAACTGGCAGACCATATTGTGTGAAGACACAATATCGTGATTTCCAGACAGATTTGATAATAGTTACATAATTCCCTCTGGAATATACAATGCACGCCGTAATGAAGTAAGTTATATAACATTTGGTCTATTTTATGTCGTCAAAAGTAGGAGAACTTACTTAAGTACATTTTATTAAGTCATGCTTGTTGAATAATTTCATAATTCTCGAAAGCTGATTTCGGTCATAAACGATTTCTTACGTTGTTTAAACCTGACACCAGTGCCAAAAGCTATACAACTGAGCATGGAAACGAGTCTCAAATCTCTACTCGCCATTTCAGCCAATCAGATGCTTAAGATTTGAGACTGGTTTCCAATCTCAGTTTTATAACCTTCAGCCCATAAACTTATGCAATTTAATATCTTGGTTTCTACAACAATATGTTATATCAGTCGATGGTGTCTTTTTTGTCTTTCAATGCACGCCGTAATGAAGTAAATTATATAGCAGTTGGTTTAAAACGAATTAAATTGATTTATTTTATGTCGTCATAAAACGGCGAATTTACTTTAGAACATTTTATTTAGTCATGCCTGTTGAATAATTTAAAGATAATTATCGAAATTTGGCTTTCTCGTTTAGGGTAAACCAATTATTTTATCTGGGGACCATAAGGAATGGTATTAATCTGAAAATACCTCATGGAAGGTTGCATGTCCACCGCCATATGCACACCATCGTTTGGGATGGTCAAAAGTGTACTGTTAATTGGTGTTAATATTGAGTTTTGCTCAACCGAGGGCTAGGCGGCGTGGGCAGTAAAAAACATTTTTCCATTACTGTCCATGAACAGGCTCAATCAAACCGAGCCTGCAATATTTTCATTCATATTTGTCGTATTCGATGGCTTTCAAAGCTCCCTTTTCATCTACTTCATTTTTTAACCTAAAATGCAAACGACATACTTACGACAACTTACAATAGAAATTTTTTGAAAGAAACAAACTAGGATATGCAGAACTAAAAAACCTTGGTTCAATGAGTCAATATTGGAATCTAAACGTATGGTCCGGAAAACAGAGAGAATGTGGAGAAAGTACAAAGAGCCAGAACAGTTCAAGGAATTCAAAGAAGCACGAAATAGGTACTGTCAAGATATTGATTCTGAAAAAAACAAGTTATCAGTAATAAAATTCTAAATACCAAAGGTGATTCAAAAAAACTCTATGGTATAATTTCAGAATTAACCGGTACTAAAGCCGAAAATCCAATGCCACAGTCTACAAATGATGGTGAACTAGCTGAGAAGTTCGCATATTTTTTATGGACAAAATATCTAAAATTCGTGAAACACTTCTTCCGAGTTTCAGGCCAGATGTCAAACATGTTCAACCTTTAGATAATTTCGAGGATCTTACCGAAACAGAGGTGAAGCATCTAATTAGTGAACTAAATACCAAATCGTGTGAGTTAGACTTATTACCCACACATATATTAAAGTCACATCTTGATGAGCTTCTACCAACCATTACTAAACTGGTCAATCTATCTTTGTCCAATGGCGTATTTCCAACACACTGGAAACAGGCGGTCGTAAGACTCCTTCTTAAGAAGTCTGGTTTAGAGTTACAATTGTCAAACCACAGGCCTGTCAGCAATTTATCTTTTCTTTCAAAATTAATAGAAAAAGCTGCGCTCTCCAGACTAAATAGTCATGTCGATACCAATAATTTGTTACCCAAAACCCAATCAGCATATAGACGTCATCATTCATGTGAGACTGCTTTACTCAGACTTGTCAATGATCTCCTAGATGGTATGGAGAAACAAGAGGTGACTGCTTTAATAGCAATTGATCTATGTGCAGCCTTCGACACCGTGGACCACAGCATTCTACTCGGCGTGCTACATAGTCAGTACGGAGTAAATGGTACCGTGCTGGCATGGGTGGATTCGTACCTGCGACCTCGCGGTTGTCGCGTCAGTGTTAATTCTACTGAATCAACTGCAGTGGAATGTGGTGTGCCTAAGCAACATCAACCAACTTCAGCGACCAATGAACATAACGCTATCAAGCAAAAATGAAGACAGTGCTGTAATCATCAATGACTGGATGGATGCCAATAAACTCAAAATGAACACCACTAAGACAGAATTCATTATGTTTGGTAGTAAAGCCCAACTTAGTAAATGTCTAACTAAAGAAATTGATATTGCCGGTGATAAAATTCAAAATGTTAGTGTCATTAGATACTTAGGTGCCTACTTAGACGAGAGCCTAAAATTCTCAACACATGTAAAAATCAAGTGTAGAACTGCCATGTTAAACTATTTGAGAATAAAGAACATTCGCTACAACAATTCTAGTACTGTCGTTAGTAATCTCACATTTGGATTATTGCAACGCTATATTGTTTGGAATTTCAGAAAGTGAATTACAAAAATTACAGCGTATCCAGAATATGTGCGCTAAACTTGTTTTGCAACGTGGTAAATATGACAGTTCCAAAGACTCCTTGTTTGAACTGCATTGGTTACCAATTAAAGCTAGTATCAACTTTAAAATACTGTGTACAATGTATAACTGTTTCATAGGCAACGCTGCGGTTTATCTAACAGAACTGTTACACAAACCTGTCATCAAAAGACCAAATCTAAGATCTGCTGACAATGTGGATTACTGTTTTGCTGTTCCCTTTAACAAAAGGAAAACATTTAACGACAGAAGTTTTAGCACCGTTGGTCCAACTCTCTGGAATAAATTGCCTCTGTAAGACAATCTTCTACTATGGAAATGTTCAAGAAAAATGTCGAAACCTACTATATTAGAGATTTTTACGCATTGTTTTTAGATTAAGATAAGCTGTAAACTGATCGTAATACGGAAATGTGTTAGAATTTCTACTGAGATAGCCATTATTTTTTTATTGTTTTACATTTTAAGAAGCTTTTAATACTTAGGACATTTTACACGGCTGATTTCTTTAATTTATTTTATTGTGTTTATTTGTCATTCTTTGTCCTGTATATGTCATTTTCTATCTATATGTATTTACTGTTTTACTTTTTTGACTGTATATCACTGTACATTATGACAAGTACGATATCACTATACATTATGACAAGTACAATATCACTGTACATTACGACAAGTACGATATCACTATACACTATGATCAGAGCGATATCACTATACATTATGATCAGTACGATATTACCATAAATTAAGGTAAGTACGCTATTACCATCCATTATGATTAGTGCGATATTACACTGCATTAAGATTAGGACGATATTTCTGTGCTTTATGATTAATGCGAATTTTATGTTTCTTAATAAAGGATTTTCTCATGATGCAGCCTCTTGGGGCAAAGATAATATTATAAATTAAGGTATTGAATGCATCACAGCTAGCCAACAACTGAAAAACATACTAACGTTATGGACCTCTATTCACTCTATATTAAATATATATATTAATATTTACTGCCGGCGGAAAAAGTAAAAGTAAAGCAAACGATGTTCTGCACTGTTTTGTCTGTATTATATAAAACAGTTTGATCCGAAATTGCATGCAATTAACGTCAGCTCCATGAAGCTGTATAGTCAAGAATGGTAATTTTATTTGTTCTATTTAGGAAAGATAACACATGAGAAGGCACGATTTGATGACAATAACTAAGAGTCTCAGAGCCAGTTGTACAAATTAATAATCAATTATATACTAGATCAAATATTTATTCTTTTCAAATAAGATAACTTCTGAAAACAAACAGCAGAAAAGCATAGAAAGCAAACTTAGCCAAGGAAGTGAGAGGTAATCAACAATTGAAAGTAAATGCTTTCCTAGTAGAGTGAGACCTAAAGAAATATATTAACGTTGCCCTTTGTTTTAACTTTAAACGAGAAGTGTTGTTTTTGTTCAATGAATAGTTCAGATAATGTAATTTAAAGGAGTATTACAATGTTTATGATATAATACTTAAGAAGTTATCTTCAACTTGCACTTGTCGTTTAAGTAATTTCCTGTATCATTATTTACACAAAAATTGTAAAACTCCCTGTCAGTTCCTGTCCTTTAAACCAAAATAATCGAGTGCAGGACTGTGTTGTCTGTAGACGGAATATATATATTCATATTAATTTGATCATCACACAGACAAGTATAAATATACTTACTTTATATTGTATCGAAATTATTAGCATTGTTTTTTACTTATTTTATTATTATCTCAGCAAAGACACTGATATTGTCCAACAATATTGACCTGTCACCTCATTAAATTTCGTAAAGGTCATAGGAAAAACACTGGTACATACATGTAACCAGAGAACAAATTGATATAATTGTTCACTCCGAACGTCAGTGAGTTGTGGTGTATTGGTATACATGCCGGACTACGGATCTGATGGTCTCTGGTTCGAATCCTTACATTATTTTATAAAAATACACATTTTTCTTTTACTTGTAAAAAATCATTTGAAATCGTTTTACTTCTCGTACATCTGGTTTTAGAATACCCTTTGAATAGTGTTTTTCTACAATTTTTTGGTGACATTATGCAACCGTATAGGCTATAAATGCATTTTACTTTAGCCCATACACGCAAAATATTCAGTTATAAAATACTTCACACTACACCGGTAGTTTACACAGAAAAAAAACAGTCTATACGAGTTTTAAAAGAATGGAAATTTGAAAATTAAAAAACAAACAAAAGTGGCTAAAACATTAATTCGAACCCACGAGTTTACGTCTTTATTCTAGAATTTAAACACTTTTACCGACTGCGCTAAGCGGGCTTCTTACATTTTGTAGCTTATTAAAATTGGTTATACATAACATATCGATTTAAATTAAGATCGTAAAGTTTACGAAATATACCGACTACAGGGTCAAATTCAAGAGCGCCAGGTCAATGTTGTTGGACTATATTTGCTTTAACCGAAAACAATAGACTGGTAAACTGATACTCCGGCATACCCTATTAAAGGTCCGTTTTAAGACGGCGGTGTTACATTGTTATCGTGCAATATCTTATGGCGTCTACATTTCACAAACATTTAAAACAAGGTTATCGGTATCACAAACTAAGGGACAAAATGCTAGTTTTATCATCGATACTTAATAAGACAGAAGCAGTTTAAAATCACTATTACACAAGGTATTTCATAGCCAGTTTTTAAAGAAATTTATTT
Organism: Corbicula japonica; assembly: GCA_038501625.1. Lineage (NCBI taxonomy): Eukaryota > Metazoa > Mollusca > Bivalvia > Venerida > Cyrenidae > Corbicula > Corbicula japonica. The sequence goes on along the minus strand of JAZAYU010000022.1, from coordinate 7,822,116 downwards.
ATAAACTAAAGAAAATATAAGGCAATATTAACTTTACCACGTTATTTGTAAAAAGCATCTCTAAATTAACAAGGCAGTCGGAACGACAGCAATATCCCCCGCCGCAGATGTGAATGTGGGAAAGGTTATGGATGGTTTAGAGCAAATTAAACAATAGCTCTGGGCAACGGGCAGGCAGGTGGCAGCCAATTCAAGTGCAAGGGTATGTCGTGTTCAATAAGTTTCAGAGTATTGGCCTGCACAAACACCAGAGGCGGCCTTGACCTTGAGCCAGACAGGTTGGAACATGGGTTCTGCACATCAGGTTCATGGACTGAACATTTCACTGGACACGAAATGCATGGTTCAAATCTTCAAACACCACTGTTGACCTTGACATTGAGGCGTCCATGTTGGAACATGGGTTCTGCATGTCGCCTTCATGGGTAGAATGTTTGTCTGTGGTTTCATGAAATTCCTTCTTAGGGTTGAAAAGTTATGGACCGGACACGAAATATGCTCAAACACCACAAACGGCCTTGACCTTGAGCCAGCCAGGTTGGAACATGGGTTCAGCACATCATGTTCATGAACTGAATATTTCACTTAACTTTCATGATATTCATTCCAGGGGTTCACAGACCACGAATTAAGTTGCCAGTTTGTGTACATACACTGTATACAGTTGAGACCTTTCTTAAATTTAGTCTGAACATTTTGAGAATGTGCTACAAATTTGGTGTTGTTGTTGTTGTTTTACCTACAAACAGTGAATAAAATATTCAGAAAAGCCTGATTTTCAAAGTGCTATAAAGTAAGAAAGTTTATTTGGACAGTATCCATAGAAAATGACAAAATTTACACTATAAAATCTTCCAGAGCAAAGTTCTTAATATTGCATAACACAGATCTAGGCAGCAAAGTTCACTAGGTCATTGACCAGCAACTGGAGGAATGCATCCTAACAACATCTTAAAATTGAATCTAAATATAGCTGAAGACAGGTAGAAATATTGGAATTTTGATACTTGAAATTTTCACTCTGCTACTAAATTTTTTTTTTCAAATTTTATCACTAAACAACCAGTCAATGAATTATTCAGGAAAGATTGAATTTTAAGATGGTATAAAGTTTGTGTCAAAATCTGGTTGATAACTGTAAAAAATCAAAGGTTAAAAAAAGAATTTTAAAGAAAAAAATTTAAAATCCCCAGGGAGGGGCCCCTGGGCAATTCAAGAACATGATTTTAATAATTTGAGTAGAGATCATCAATATTAATATTCATACCAAATTTGATGACAATCGGACAAAAAATGTGACCTCTATTGCGTTAACAAAATTATTGCTTTAATCTGACCTATTGACCTTGACATTGCCTAAAGCTTCATGAAATTCCTTCAAGGGGTTGAAAAGTTATGGACAGGACACGAAATGTGCGCGCACGGAAGGACGGAAGGACGAACGGACTGACGGACAGACGGACGGACGGACGGACGAAGACCATTCCTATATGCTATGCGGCGGGGAATAAAAAGAACGGTTTCCAGTATGATATACTACAGCGCTCTGTATTCTTGATGATTAATCCATGTACAGTTTATTGTTATGCTTACCTCTTTGGTTTACACGTTGGTGGCAAGGGTTTAACATTTTATAAAGGTTTACAAGAAAAACTTATAAATACAAAAGCTCGATCTGTTTCTGTTATCCCTGTCATTGTGTTCTTGCTAATTTGACTCTGGGGCTTTGGTCTCGGTAAGGTCATTAATGTTGGTGCACACCTTTATTTTTAATTTTTTGTGGTGTCTGATTTGGAATTTCGAACACCACTCGTACCAATGCATGCAATTCTTGAATACAATAATTCAAGAAACCATAGATTAGGAATTTAATAAATATAAATTTTAAATATATTCCAACTTGTCTCAACTCCTATTCTTTAGAACTTTTTTTTTACTTCCAATTTATCTTATTGTATCTATTATGTGATAAATAGAACAGACTAGAATACTCTTACATGAATCATTCATGGCCTTTAAACTCGACCAATGAATGAAAATTAAATTCACAGACGATATCGGATGACGTTACATTATAAATCTAATTGTAGTATTGCTATTGAAACGTTATATAGAACGGGGTAGAATCAAAAATTTTACTTTCAGTCTGGTGCTTTCAGTTCAATGCGTGTGTAAACTTGTGTCGCCATTTAATGTTAAGACAGAATTCTCCTTAAGCGAAGAACATTATGTTGAATGTTTTATGATTTGCTAACAAAATGCTAGTCTAAGAGCGGTTAAACTAATACATTTCCAACTGTCAGTTTATCATGGGGAAACATCTTATTGCCACTGATAACAATTTGCTGCCCTACAAGTCCAACATTTATAACTATCATAAAAGCTTTCAGTAAGAACGATTTTTTTTTCATTGTAAATGTGTGTTTTGTGTTGTTGTTCTTTTTTAATATGAGAGTCGTGTTAAGTGGATCTTTTTGTTGTATTGTAAAGAAAATTGACATAACGACATACATAGCATCACTTAAATTAATCATTCTACCATTGTTTGAATAACTGTACCTGAAACATTAATATTGAGATTACATATAGGACTCTGCTAACCAAAAGTTTTTGCTAAATGATTATTTTGTAGAAATCATGAGTGATTTCAAAAATTAAAAATAATGTGTACTTCTATATATCATTTATCTTAACATTAAAATCTCACAACTTGAATATCTCTGTCTTACCATATTCAAAAGGAAAACAATATTAAATGATGAGTTAAGATCCAGATGTATTATGCATTTTAATAAAATTCAAGCTTTGTTGAGTGGAATCCAATACAATTTCTGAATATTTACGAATGTTTTGTTTTTGATAAAAATAATCAATCTCATTATTTTTTGTGAATGCGAATATCTGCACTAAATTTTACTATAATATAGAGCTTTGTGGAATGTCAATAACATTAAACAGTTTTGGGGGATATTGTTATTTTCATCTAATTTCATGCTCTACATGCGATTTTAATTTAGAGGTCGTTTATACATTGTTGAGTTTCTAAGCTTTTATTCTTCAAGAATTAGATTTACATATTGTAGTACCTCTTACTTATATTTCTATTTATACCACTCCATTCTAGTTTTTCTTGACAACTTGATAAATGTGATCACATATAAAAATACGAGTACGATGTTTACATGTAGAATACGCCGAAAACACTAAATCAGGGATACGCAGACCAGATTGTTAATTGACAGACAACATTAGGTCAATGTCAGACTATTTCCAGCAAAGAAGGTAGCTTGTCGGACAACGTTATGTCAAATAGCCAAAAATTATAAACAACGCCTAAATGTGGACCTGCTATCATTAAAAAATAGTCATGATCTATCTCTGGATTACAATTTAGAAAGCCATTCTCCCTACTTAAGTAATAAGACGTAAGATGAGATCGCAAATTATTTAAAAAAAATATACGCACACGCAAGAAATAATACAATGTAAGAACACCGCCTATGCATTACTGGGTTTAGCTGAATGTGCTTTTCTCATATTTTTGTAAAACGGCTCATGGAAATACCATCAAGACTTGAAAATTGTGCATCGCGTTTTAGTTACGTGACATGCAATATGAGTGCATTAGAGTGAACACAGAGGAAGCCGCAGAAGCATCGAGATAATTGAAACGCCACTCTCCTAAAAAAATCAGAAGTAATATTCGTAAAATGATTGATAGGATTGTGAGCAGAGGCAAGCCTCACAGAAGTGGGTCATTACAGGCAATCCTCACTAATTAAAAAAGACAGATACTTTATTAGTTGGAAATCACAGACTGGAAGGCTTCGTGCGTTATAAAATTGCCAGCATTGACCCCACATGTTAATCATAATTATCAGTGTTAGGTAATTTGCGACATATTTAAATATTCCCAGGTATTTAGAGCAGAGAATAAAGTTAGGGTGAAATACTTCTTCATTATTATGGTGTTGTCGAACTTACATGAACAATAAAAAAAGGGATACACGAGGAGATGATAACAATTTTTGATTTGAAAATTTGACATTATCTATAATGATCGTTTGGTTCCTAATAAATTATTTATTTAAGCTTGTTCATAATTAATTCAACTCAATCATAGTCGAAGTGTTTGATACCTTTGATCTTTTTGGGACAAAAAAAATCGCTATAGTTTTCAAATAGTCTTCAATTAGTATTGTCATAATTTACTTTGTTTAAAAGTACCGTCTAACTAAAGTAACATTATTTAGTATAACTACATTGTATCAAAATTTTAAATTATAAAGAAAGAGGACAGCGATCAAAATGTAACAAACAAGTAAAACTGTTCTTTTGTATTATCAATTCGATTGCCTTAAACATTTCCTTTTATTTTCTAAACATGAATGCTTAATTCCTACAATAAAAATAAAATTTTGGTTCAAAATGTTACATTCACCTGCAATATTTTCATTTTCAAAGATTCTTATTGTTTATTTAATTAAAACATTATATAAGGTAACAATCAAAGTCATCGCGATTCACCGAGACCTTCTTGGTGTTCGATATCACGTGTAAGATCCAAGTTAAATATCAGCATCATTTAATTGATAATTCGTGTTAATTTTTGCAATTTGACCGGATGTATTGTACAGCAAGGTTTAAGAGGTCGCAAACATTGCAAATGGCGAAAACTAGCTAAAATTTCAAAAATGAATTTTGGGGGAAATACTTATTGCCACCTAGATTTTAGTAAAGAAATGTATTTAGCTATGGATGTAGTAAATGTTTGCATGCTCAATTTAGTCTAATTCATGTTCTAATTACCAAGCACATACTAAAACCAAAGAAAAACCGTTTGCATGAGAACTCTGAAATTCATGAACAATATACCAAGGCAACTCATACCTGAAATATGTATATGCTGGTCTACAATGTTTAGTGCCAATTCGTCAAAATAATGTTCGGGTTTTCAAGAAATTCAAGGAAATCGTACTTCCTGGTTCAAAGTGAAAGTAGATTTCTATAGATTTCTACTTTCACTTTGAACCAGGAAGTAAGATTTCCTTGAATTTCTTGAAAACCCTAACATTATTTTAATGAATTGGCACTAAACATTGTAGACCAGCATATACTTATTTCAGGTATGAGCTGCTTTGATATATTGTTCATGAATTTCAGAGTCCTCATGCAAATGGTTTTTCTTTTGTTTTAGTATGTGCTTGGTAATAAGAACATGAATTAGACTAAACTGAGCTTGCAAACATTTACTACATCCATAGCTAAATACATTTATTTACTAAAATCTAGGTGGCAATAAGTATTTCCTCCAAAATTCATTTTTTGAAATTTTAGCCTGTTTTCGCCATTTGCAATGTTTGCGATACCTTAAATTTTGAATTGTTTTTTTTGTATCTGTGATTACATGAATAATTTACTTTCAGCGAAATATATAACTAAAATACCAGTAACAATACGAGGATATGTTGTTCTGGTTTATCTGAAAAAAGTTCATGCCTATGCGGAATAGCTAGACATATATCATACTGTCACGAATAAATTATATGACAGGAATTTGAATTATTATGCAAATGTCATTTCTTCATTCATATTGATGACGGTACCACACTTCTTATGAATTCCTGCTGTCACCATAAGCATTTAACTTAATCAAACATCAGAGATTCATAAATCTTTAATAGCTTTATCAGAAAGGCAAGTAATTACATAATGATACCTACATTTTATATGACAATGCAGGTTCATAATCCATAATCAATGATTGCTACACATATTTTATGTAATGGGTAACTAAATTTGTTCTGCTTATAAGTTCGTTTACTTTGCATATATATAAGTGAATGCCAGAAAACTGATATCAGCATTAACCTTTTTATTGGACGCTGTATGTACTTTATAAGTCGCTTAAAAAGATACTTACCTTTTTCCTCATCACAATAAGGTTTCTGTGTCAGCACTCATGAGACCTAATCGTGGTATATCTAATCCGAGGTTTTTGTATCTGGATAAAAAATAAGCTCAGATTGATTAATTTTACTAGGAGAACATGTAGTCATATTAGGAAATGGTAAAATAATGAAAGCGAACTGTGGAAGGTAGGCAAAAGTGCTTTTTCATTATCAATTCAATCGCCTGAACACAACACAAACCAATTTAAGAAGACTATTTCTTCAAACAATCAGTTATAATGAGTTCTGCATTTTTTCTTTATCAAAATTGATCAAATGTTAAAAGATGTTGTTTTTTATGTTGAGGAACAATAAAATAATCGAAACAGCAAATTAAAATGAGAACTTTACTTTTCAAGCCAAATTGTATAGGTGATAAAAAACGTTAAAACATTCAGGACTAGCTATACAAAACACAACGTATCCTCAAAGACAAGAAGTACGGCTGACAAGCGACCACGACGGCAGAAAAAAAGAAGTTGATCAAGATTATAAATTCTTTTCCCAGGTATCCATAGAAAATTTTATAAATTCTAAAAACAGCCATCTACGTGGAGAAATAAGGAAGCAAATCGATAAACTCTTGATAGGTTTAATAGCCTGATATTCAACAGAGCTCTGTATGCTTTAAGCATATATTTAAATGTTATTTTGATAATGTCTGATTTTAATTCCGTCTTTAAATAACATAAAACCATAAAGAACTTATTAGAAAAAGTGAAATATGCATATCCGGGATGGCCACATCCAACAGACACAGCCTTCCCACACAGCCAAAGAGTAGAGAAGAAAAGAGAGCATGGTATTACAATGATCAATTTCAATATGGACGCCACAAGCAATTAACGAAAGTGAGAACCCGGCAAGGAGTTACCGCCTTGAAACATTTTACCACTGGGGGTTTTAACCAGGTTGTAGGGTGCACCAACCTCACAGTTGCCCCAACATGTTCTGGTATCACAAAACAAGTTGTCTTGGTAAAATAACACCAACCCACCCATCGGCTCAACAATGTTGCAAAAAAAAGCCATGCAAAAAGACAAGAGTGTAACATCTTACATAATATTTCGTTGTGGTGTTACGACATTTATATCACGCATTATGAACGCTAAACTGATTTTCGTAATTTTTTAATTTACAAACGGTCATGACCTACATTGATATCGTTTAATTTCGCAGCTACGAACTTTAACACGAAAGCTTCAACTGATGCATAAATTCGAGCACTGTATTATTCTGTGAAGGCCTATTCTTGCATGGTGTAAATTTGCGACTTTTCTCCAGCGCTTATAACGCGAATTTAACCCTCAATTGCAATCATGATTCCACAGATTTTCAAATAAAAATTGAATGATGCTTTTAAATAACTGATCACAGCAACACAGAACAAAGAAAATATATTTATTGAAATATTTCATTTATCAGACTGGGCTATTCGTTTCGCCATTAAATATTGATAGATGTGAGAACACGTATTCTATAATAATCATTTAAGACTGTTATTCAAGCGAAGATTTGTCTTAAAAATTTGTATTAATACTGAACGTGAGTTGTCTTTTGTTTCCACTCTTCAACGTCAAGTCTAACATAGAGTCGGCATTTTGTGAAAGTAGTCAAACTATGTCTTCACTAACTATTTATTATTCTAGCAGATTTGCGGGGGAACCGCAAATGAAACTATAAGAGTATGTAATCCATCGACCATTAGACACCAAGGCACCTTATATTCAAAAAAGAATTTATTTTAAATTTCAACGACGAAACGACGGCGACGACGATTATGATGTTAATGCATGATATTGATTTTGACGATGCTGCTGCTGCTGATGATGATGATGATGCTTATGTGTTTGGGGATTAGGAGAATTTAAAGTTAACATGATGTACCTTCTCGCTTATATAAAATACTACCGTCTTGTTGGCGGTGTCTTTTTTCCACCAAGTAAATTGCAAAATGTATTATACTTAACAACTTTTTATAAGTGCACACCTTCGCACTGGGGCATAATATTGGCTTGATAATAGAGCTAATGCTCTCAAATTTTCAATAAAACATGCGATTTATATTGTTTTATTAGCATTAAATATGTGTTAAATAATTAAGAGAGAGTTATTCTAACTTGTGATAATCTGCAAAATAATTTCTTAATTTCATAGAAAAATTGACTTTTTAAAATCATTTTAATTGTAAAATGTAAGTCTATTAATAACATTGTTTATGATGCAGTCAGACATAATGCACCTTTTGCGCTTTTGAAAATTCCTTTTGTAGAGCATTACAAAAGAGGTGTGATTAAAAGTTTTAATATTTGGTTTAAAAAATATATAAAAATCTCTTGGAACGTTGCAGCATTATTCCTTGTATAATGAATAACTAATTTATCTGTGTTACGTTCTGTTCCGTGCTGTTTCTGAAAATTATAGCAAAAAAAAAATAAAAACAAGTTTAACATCATATATTCATTCACTTCAAGGATAACGGAGCATATAATTGTGTATAATGCATCAATTGACTATATGTCCTTTAAAGAGTTTATCAAAACTAAGGCCTTGGAATCACGTCTGAATGCGCTATTTTATAAGTTATCAGTCAGGTATTCCCGTAGAATACAAATGAACTGCGTGGGTCGGTGTTATGTGCATATTGTTACCAACCTTATTTGAGAATACTCGTTTTGTTCCCTATTTTTATTAACAATTCATCACAGATCAAAACAAGTAGATGGCTGTTTTTTATTGCCTTGTTTTAGCATATTTCAGTAGTTCTCTATTTTATATTTACAGTTTATCAAAGAACAAAATAACAAGATAAATGTACAGTCGAACACTTGTTTCGCCTTCTGGTACTTGGTTGAAAAAATCCAAGTAAAAAAGGTGGCATTACAGAAAAAAATGTCACATTAATCTAGTAAATATTTTCGCATTTTCATGATCAAATTGTCATATGCAATTTAATTTAAAAATTAAATTAAATGAAGAAATATTAAGAAATGGCAAAGATATAGCCAAAGTTAAGTTTTCATGACAAAAGCCTAATGCAAAAAGGGCATAACTCAATCAAATTTGTCCTTGACATTAAAAAATGGCCTTATCGCGACCGTTATTTCATGAGCAATATAATTTGAATGTTTGCTGAAGAAACATTAAGAAATGGGAAAGTTATAAACAACGTTAAGTTTTCGTGACGGCCAGATAGACGAATGGAAAACGCGATATCTTTGTATCGCTTTTTCTACGACAGGGCGACACATAAACTGAAATCCGGCATAATGCAGTGTCTGCATTTACCCCTTACTAGCAGTTAGTTTACTGACAACTAATTAACGTTGAATCGTCTTCCACCGACAGCAATTTCCTGTTTCTAGCATTTACATGTATCATCTTTAAATGAAGCAAAACTTTAACGCTGTCTTTGATATGTGCCTAGCGGAAAACTTCCTCTGATGCATAATTGCAGACAATAATCTCGTTCGTTTAATGCAGCTGTTAGCGAAAAGAAATGAAGAAAACATCATTTTCCTTTTGTCATAGCGCTGTTTTATTCAATTCTGTTATTCTTATGTTCTTCTCGTAAAGTTGTCAAATCATGAACAAAAGTTGAGAAAAATGTTATATTCATTTATATGCTCTAGTTAATAATGAAATACTATTCTGAAATAGAAAGGAAATGAACTTTGCTATACAGTGCATGCAATTTTCAGTTAAGATTGAACACTCATGGTTAAACTCAAACCTGTCTTCAAAGACCACCCTCGGAAAAAGTGGTCGTAGAAAGCAGTTTGTCTTTGTTCACAGGTAAATTTGTTAAAGGCCTAGCTCTAGTATTTGTTCAAGTAGTCAGTGGTAAAAAACTGGTCTTTATTCAGAGGTAGATTTTTTTGTAGATGGTTTATAACACATACATGTATTGGCCTATATAATCATTTATGTATGTTAAGTAATGTCGAAACACTCTTGTTAATTGTTAGTGGTGTCTCTTTTGAAACTGATCATTTTATTAACCATGCTCTCTCCCTCTCTTCTTCTTGACTGTGTGGGGAGGCTGTTTTATCTGGATGTGGCGATTCCTGATATGCATATTTCACCTTTTTAGTAAAACAACTGTCGTGAATGTTGTCAGATATGTCCAGTGCTTGTATATACTTGTGTTGTTACCTCCCATGTATCTTGTTGTATCTCACACTAATTTCTCATGTTCACCTCCTCATATCAAGTACCATAAATGTCATATTTCATCTGCACATGCATATATGTTAAACGTTTATTGTTATAATCCCAGAAATTTGGAAATAAAGAGAATATATTTATATGTTAAAGTTATGATATACTCTTCAGAAATAATAAGGAAATTAATAAAATAATAACTAAATACTGAAATATATCTTGGAAAAATAAATCTGATTTATAAATAATATAATGATTTAAAAATTAGATTACTCTTTCTTGACAACATTTCTTTGAAACAGCTGAAAACGGAGCTTTGAATATCGAACAAAACAAATATGAAAGTATTGCAGCCTGTTCATAGGCAGAAACGAAAATGCATATTATTGCCCTCATCGCCTAGCCCCTGGTTGAACGCATCTCAATATTTACACCAGTTAAGAGACTGGGTACATTTTTGATCTATCCCAAAACGATGATGAAGATTTGATTTATATACTCAACAAAAACAAGTATCCACTTTCCCGTTTTTAAAATTTGTAAAATTTTAAAAACGGGAAAACTCAAAATTCTATATGTGAACAAACTTGTTTTTCTGTAATCAATGCAAAGAGATAAAGTGTTCTTGAAAATCTGCAGCCACAACTAAGTTATCTTTCCTTTTGTTATAATTAGGGTTTCAGTAAAATGTCTGTGATTCTTTGAATTATTCACATTTATTTGAATTAAATCACTTTCTCTTCCTCTTGTGATCAATAAAATCACAAAATATTCACCAATAACAGAACTGGTCCTCGACAAACAATGCTAGAAATTCCAATCATTTCCAATTATCTCCCTTTAAATTTAATATGTAGTGTTTTGTAATTTGTAATGATTTATTGTAATCGATTGGTAGTTTCTCAGGTCTTGGTGTGGAATTTTTTATTCATGAACAATATAACTTAAAAACAACTGAGATTAACTAAAAAACACCTTTCAAAGTGTTCCTGATTAAATGAAAATATGTAAATGAGAATATAAGCATAAAAAGTGGATACTTTTTTATTTTTGTTCAGTATATATTAACATGAAAAAATGAATCCATATTCTTTCATCCTATTTTTAAACACAACATCTCATTCTAAATATTCTACAGCGATCGACACGCTTTGACTTTGTCATAACCCAATAATAAGTTGATCGCTTTGCTTGCTTTATTGCTTGCACGGCAGTGGATTGCAGTGGTTTGAGATTATTAAGGAAAGCTTAAAAACGAACACAGAAGCTCGATTGGTTTATTTCATGCCATCCACGATGTTCTTATCTCCATGTGCTTTGATCCCAGTGAAGTCATCGGGTACCTACTAAAAATTTCACTGTGATTATGCCTTTAACTTTTGTTGATAGGTGTGTCTGCTTTTCATGCAACTTTGTCGAGATGGATGGGTCGAAGTGAATTCACCGAGGCAGGTTGTACTTGTTTGTTCAGAAAAGAACCGGTAAAGGAAAAGTGAACCCTGGAAACGTCTCTTGTCAAAACCGTTACACGGCGGTAACTCTTATGTTCCATTTTCTCTGATTGTTTGTGACGTCCTTTAGAACTCGATCAAGTTATACATTAATTCTTTTCTTGCTATCAAATTTGTGTTTTTGCTGTGCATGGAGGGTCTTTTTTCTGTATGTGGCTGTTCCTGATATGCATTTTCACAATTTTGTGAAACAAACCAACCAAACAAACAACAAAAATCAAGCAGACAAACTTTGCAAATGATCAAGCTAACAGAGAACATTGTCAAATAACTAATTTTTAAAGTTAGAAGTGTAAATAGTAAATTTAAAGTAACATAGACACGAAAAAAAAACGATATAGTACATCAGCTCTTAAACTAAAGAAACATCTTTGACAACAAAGCATACAAAGGAAACTTGGAAAACTTAAATGGTTAACTGTTTATCTTTTATTTCATTTTGACACTTTCAATGAATTTTATTACTGATAACTACATTCATGTTTGAATGATTTATTTAAAAATTGTTACTACATTTCGGATGAGTTCATTGCCCAAGGTTATAAAATTGAGCACGGAAACCTGTCCCAAATCTCAGTTTTATAACCTTCAGACCATGTTCTTGAACAGCAAATAAAAGTACAACACTAAAATGACAAATCACACGTTTAATTAAAAGGTCTGTCCCCGTCCGCATTAAAATACTGAATTTATACTTTACCTCTTATTCTCTTGTTTAAGTGATAAACTCAATTCTACTTGGTATGATTGAAAAATCTATGGAAACCATTTTCGATGACTTGTTTACTGTCTCCTCGTGGACTTTCTGTGCCTTTTGACATTTTAATCGAAAGTTTGAGTTAAAATTAGCGAGGATAAGACTCCAATACACTAGATGACAAACTCTAATTGTAGTTGGTTTATATGTTAATTATTATTTAAACATTATTAAGTCCCAAATAATTTATCAGGAAACACTTGATAGTTTAATTGAAAAGATGTATGAAAAACTGCGAGGTTTTAATCGAGTTGTTTACGAGTAAGTGTACACTTGCATACAATCTCATGCTGTTGCCAGTGTCTATGCGTTGCACTTGGCATTTTATCAAGCCAAATACTGTTAAAGATTATTTTGTTCCAATAGCTTTCCAATAGCCATTGGAGATTTTTAAATGTCCATCAAAATGGGACTCAGAGTGTGTTTGGTAATATATCAAGGAGTTTACTTTTGTCTCAGATATTTATGATGCCTGTAAAAACTAATATTATCAACACAAATCCATTTTCCCAATATCTAATTAAAGAACACAGAATGGAAGGATAATGTTATCAGAGTACAGAAGCACTGTCGGTGATTTCAGGAGAACAGGCATTTATATCAGTTTGTTGCCCTACAGTAATACAATGCAATGTAAAATACCATGCGGAAATACAATTACATGTAATCCCCTTAGGTCCGTGGGTATAACATTTACTTGTTTTACAATGAGATGAAGTAACTATGTTTTAAATATCTAATAATGACACAAAAATATGATTATAAGTTACACAGGATCCGTTTCTTGAAGGTTGTTCTTTGATAATTGTTTCTATTTAGTGATAAATGTCCTTTTTATAAAATCACTAGAATCATCAAGGGGAATAGAAAATCGCAGTCTCCTTCCACAGCTTTATAACCCACAGTTATTCAAATAAACTACGTTCATTAAACGTAAGTAAATTTCTTTTTAATTAATAAATATCTATACAAAGTTAACTTTTTAAGGCACAAGGTTATTATTATTATTATTATTATTATTATTATTATTATTATTATTATTATTATAATTATTATTATTATTGTTATTATTATTATTATTATTATTATTATTATTATTATTATTTTCTAAGTGACCTCTCAACGGCATTTCATTTTTCAATCGAAATAAGTTTCAATTTTCAGTTGAGAACCTGTTGAGGTAAGTGTGAGGTTGGTGCACTCTAGAATCTGGTAAAACCCCCAGTGGCAAATTATTTTGCCACCATTCGTTCCTCGGCAGCGACCGATCTTGATCTCTTCTTCGTTAATTGTTGGGTATTATTCAATGTTATTATTTTTTAAAACCGCGAACTCCAATTTAAAATAAGACCAGACTTCTGTTGTTACATTCATGAAATAGAAAAGATACAAAATAGCACAAAACTGCGACTGGATAACATATTTTAACTCTTAGACTAGCGATTGACATATAAACCAATAATTGATATAAATAATAAAGAATGAAAATAACTTTTACGTAATATATTTATCTTACAAAGGTAAGAATCGGAGGGGCGGAGAAAAAGGAGTTAAGGAGAAATAAAGCGGGTTTCGCGGGGTTTGAAAATGCATGCGTAAATTTAAAAGTGAAATCGCTCACCAGCCACTCACTCACTATACCACACAATACAAGATACGTCACTGCATACATGGAATACAGTTAGGCAGTTAAATACATACACATACACGGTGAGTAAAAGATTACAAACATAAAATGTAAAAACGCATGCTTGCACAGTTTATTGTCTTGGTTACATTTATAAAGTGAATGTCTTGAGAAACGGTATGAAAGTGTTGGAATCGAGTTTTATTGCCGTGTGTTCCCAAGTAAATATAAATTGTGAACTATATCTCCTTTATATCTGTTAATTTATATGTTGCAGTACATGTACATGTATGTGTTCATCTACATAATATATAAAACTTTATTTTGAAACCGAAACCAAAAAAACCAACAACAACATTCGATCAAAGTTCAATAACAAATAAAATAAGCAGGACTATTATCAATACTGGCCTTGATATTTGTTTCGTTGTCAGTGAGATGTAGTTTCTATCTTTGGTTCCATCACAATTTATGACTAAACATTTTTATTTATAAATTTGATTTTTTGCAATATCTCGATTAGAAATCGCTTTATTTCCTATCATATTTATCTCCCATGTTTTCCATATTTCCACTAAAAAGCCAAACATTTTATATGTTAACGAATATCGCAGCATCGATTTAAGAACGAAACACTCTCAGATAGCAATTCCACATTCATATCACGACATTCCTAGCATTCAAAATTTACCAGCTTTCTAACCTGTCTATATAATGATTTAGCAAATTACTCCTTAAAAGAAATAAATAACCGGCACTGTTTAAGAAAAAAGTAAACATGCGTTTAATCATGCCAATTGTATGCTTAAATGGTGTAGTACTTGGCATTTGGACGTACTTTATATCAACGTACTCATTACATATTTTAGAACGTGCTCACTTAGGAACCTTTAATAGAAGATTTATAAATAAATATCAAAGGATAATTTTTTAACCTGTATATACTTAACATGTTAATACGCTCCTGATTGGAATCTGGACTTGAAATTGAAACTGTGTATACACTTTAATAAGTATAAGGCATATACAACTGCATAATTACATAATATCCGGTTGTGTACAGGTAAAAATAACCAAATATATCTGTAAGTTGTGCCACTTTGGGGTTTTTCACTAGTTTTCTGTGTATTTTTTCGACAATTAAACTTTATACCAAACGTGTTTAGCTGTTAGACCATTATTTATTTATTTTAATCGGAAAAATAATTATACAAAAAATTATATAAATATTATATATAGGTAAACGTTATATCAAACTTAGACACAACCTTTTCATGTAAAACAATCCTACGACAGCATAAATTTTAAAAGATACGCAAACCATTGCTCATAGTCTTCCTAAGAGAACGCCCATAATCCTCATTTCTGAAAACAGGTGAAATATGCATTTCACGAGTTCGTTTATTTTAAAGGTTATTTTTTATTCCCTTCGATTTCCGAAACGCAATTGCTTCTTGTCAGTCGCAGGTGTCAACCAAAGCATGCGGTGAAGTATTAGCATCATGTTTCGATATGACAGTCGTGCATGCAATGCATGTGTAGATAAATGTATATTAATCGACAATCCAGTCGGGTCAGTAAGACTATGTCACGAGCTTAAAACATTTATTAGAATAATGTTTAATTTACACGGTTTTGACTTTGAATGTTATGTTCAGCCTCATTTTTAGCATTTAGAAACAGGTTATGATGTTCAACTTAAATTTTCACCATAGACATTTAATCGACACCAGGTATATCTCAAATCCAATGGTAATCTTGTTAACCGAGCGAAATTGATTATAAGAATGATTTTAAAAAATGGTTTGGAACCAGTTGTGAAATAATTCTTGCAATGTTTAATCTTTTTATGAAAGGGGGGATATTCGACAGTTTCGACTAAGAATTAAATAAAATTAAAGAAATGTTTGGGTATTTTAGAATGCTACTATTTTAAGTGGAACTATAGAAAAGCTCGAGATACTGATTTAAATATGTTTTCCATTTATAAAATTCGAGCTTTATACCCGTTGAAATGTAGAGTCTTGACTTGAAGTTGATGAAAAGGGAATATTAAATTACTGAAAGTGGATATTTAAGGCTCATTGTGTTTGAGACTTTTCATGGGCAGCAATGAAAACGCACATTAGTGTCGATCCCGCCTATCCCTTGTTGTTCTTGCATGTAACACTAGTACATTTAAGCAGTACCATTTTCGATCCATTCCAAATTATGTTGAGCATATAATATTGAACATGGAACCGTGAATACGATATTTGCTGATAAATACCATTCCACGATCAACGACATACACCCCAAGGATATAATTTACGACAAATCATGAGCGCAACTGAACAGAATAAGATTATATCAGGGACTATGTGAAAATAAATCCTATGTAACACACAGACCAAAGAAAAAGAAAACTACAAACCTGGAAAAAACAAATATTCTTAAAAGAAAGGCTCATTAATGTTTTGCATTAAAGGTTGATTGTTGAGGAACTGGCATTACAGGTAATGTTCACGGCATAGAATATCAAAATCAAAATCTTAATCTCCCGAGGCGTCTTCAGAAAAATGCCATGGTCATTGAATCCGAATTACAATAAGCAATTAAACATTTCTTCAAACATTTGAATTGTCATGATAACTTTTAAGCAGGCGATTTACTGCCCTCGTCCTTCGTTTATTCCAGTGTGTGATAGTTTAGCAACAGGTATTTTTTTAATTTTCAATTGTTTGTTAATAATTTAAAAATAAAAATTTAAAGAAAAAAAGTCACATATTAGAAATGTTAAAGTGTTCACACAACAGTTAATATTTAGACATGCGAACGCAATTATTTAATGAACGCAACTGCTGTCAGTAGAAGAAGCATTATTGGACTTGATGAAACCATAATATATATTAATAAGTATAAATTACTTTATATTTCTGGCAAAACCTTTAAAGACGCTTTCTCTGAAAAAATGCCTCTCAGTTTGTTTTATTTTGAGACGAATATATCGTTCGTTTGATTTTCACAATTTCGAACATTACAATGCAAATTAGTGGGTGTCTAATTGTTTTTCAACAAAAATATCGATGCTCACTTCCTTTCTATTACGGTTATTAGCCTAAGAAGGCGGCCACAAATGTTCGCCAGAGGTATTCAAATAACGCAGAACTTCAGTTTCACAACCAAAATGTAACTCAGAACATTTATTGACTGACAATTAACAGAATCGAATGTGGCATTTCTGAAATTGTAAATTAATACGAATTCACATGCAATGAATTGGAGTGGGAAGGAAGTGTGGAATTTCTGCTCATTTACAGATTTGATTACAATGTATGATATATAAAATATAATAACTCCATGATAGCATTTTACATATCTAACCAGGGTTCTACCGGGGTTCTACTTTATTTCACATTCAAGACAGCTACGCCAGTTATTTTGTTTTTTTTCTTGTGTTGTCACATTCCTCTCCTCAATTTCATACTTTATTTGTTTAAGTTATAACGAATAAAATTTCTCTACAAAGAGATATATGGTTTTTCATTTGTCTAATTTTAATGTGCATATATTGGATATATACGTTTTTACTCTGAACTGCTAGTCTGTGGAAATAGTTGCCCATGTCTGAATTCGGATCTTTTAAGGTAACAAAAGGTATTTGTCACAAATGTCGTAAAGAACAAGAAAAATATTAACATGCTTTAAGTTAGCTAATGTATCATAGGAATGCATTTGCTGCACATTTATAACCTGATGTTTATGAGATATGTCTTGAAAGCAGGGGGCGGTAAAACATTTTTAAGTCTCTTAGGTGGCACGACGGTTATTCTGTGAATCACGAAATATTCAAGATTATCGACATTTTTATGCTTGCATTCGACTATCCTGCAGTTAAAGAATGAAAAAAAAAATGATGCAAAGGGAAAGCCGCCCATCACGACGGTTTGATTGAGCCTGCTCATGGGCAGTTATCTGAATGCATATTACTGCCTACGCCCCCAGGTTCGGACTGAGCACTGCTCAATATTTACACCAGTAAACAGTTCCATTTCTTTCCATCACAAACGATGGTGGGATTTTGTAGGTGAACATGGAATAATTCATGATCAGCGTGGTGCTTTGATAAAAAGATGGGTTTGTCCAAAACAAGGAAACAGTGGGCGGAACTGAACAAAATAGCATTATGACAGGGGATCTGAGAATACAAATCCTGCTTTACTTCACAGAGAATAAAAACGGATGTTTCTGAAAATGGACGCGATATTAAATAACACATCTGTTTATCATCCCGGTTAAAAAAAAACATGTTAATTATAGGATATAGATAACAGATTAATAGGATCCTGTCCTTCTCTCGCTAGAGAACTGCTTTTCTAAAGTGAATAGGTAGAATATCTTAGCCCGAACTTGATGGGTTTCCATCTCGTGTGAATAATGAGATAATTAAAACAAGACAACACAATTTATTAACAATGAAAGTAAAGAGAGGTGTCAAAAACGTAAGGTGATCATTTGCGAAACTTTATCATGGTGAATATAACCTAATACATGTAAGAAGGGCACCCACCTCACATTTTCATCATGTATACTGAACAATTATGTTTCGGTACCTTTGTCAATTGTAAGTTCAGACCACTTACATCTCGATTGGGATGGATCAAAATCGTACTGTTTATTGGTGTAAATATTTTAAGTTGTGCTCAACCCGGGGCTGGGCGGCGTGGACAGTAATAAGCTTTTCCATTACTGCCCGTGAACAGGCTCAATTAAACTGTCGTGGTCGAGGGTTTTCAAAGTTCCCGTTTGCATCTATTTCGACATATCACATTCAAGGGCTCTGAAAAACAAAAAAAATTACAAGCACCTTGTTCTTTAATCCATAGCATGACTTTTTTTCATTGTATTATATCATTATATGTGCATTTTGACTGAATAAATACTGTTCAAACCAACAGTAAAGAAAAATAACTAGATCCAAACATTCCCTACATTTCTATTTACATACGTTCACAAAAACTAAACAGCACAAAACATCATTTAAAATGCCCACATGAGTTTTATGATACTGACAACAGTATTTTTGTGTCCTCGTGATTAACATAATTATGTAAACTTTACGAGATATAAATGAAAGTGTGTGTTGACCTTCAATTTCCTGATCGCTTTCTGGTCGCCTAAACGGACGACAAACCTTATTTCCTCTTTTCGTAGTTTAACGTTCTTTCTATGCACACACCAGTATCTTGTCAGTATCATTACACACGTGTTGAAATTTGAATCATTATTTTAATTTGTTTTGTATTGCTTAGTTTTATGATTTTATGTAAATAGAAATTTAGGGAATTTAGTGTCTAGCTTTTTTCTTTACTGTCCTAACGTGTCTTACCACATGGAAAATAAATATATATACGTAACATTTATTTGTTAAAAGTTTCATTAAACGTCGTTTTGCCGTTATTGAAATTGTGATAATTTTTTTATCGTTCAACATGCAAGAAGGAGTGTAGTGGATCCTTAAAGTTCTCAGAAATTTAAAAATCGTGATATTCGAAACACTAAATTATAACCAGAAAAACAGTGTTACATGTAATTATTTCACGAAATGCTCATCTTATTGCGTTTCGAAGAACCTTTTAAAGATTATAATGACTTTCTCATAAGTTAATTAAGCTCAAAATGTTACAATGCTTTTTTCTGCTTTCGCTGAAATATTTGCCATTTTAAAGGTTGGACGACGCCGATTTCACGCTGAGATTAGTTCTCAGACATATGCATTAACTGCTAGAGTTTCCTGAATGCAGAAAGTAGTAAGCAGATCTAGCAGAAAAGCCACTTTCTAAATTAGATAACGCAACATTTCTGCACCGTCAGAATCTCAAAAGATAGGTCGTTGTAATTAAAAAGGAGTGATGACCACCATATAAACAACTATTGGATACAAACACTACTAATTTGATGGTTTAAATGGCATTAGATACACTTAAATACTGGGAAACAGAGTTACACTCTAACAAAAACGTCGTTGGTTATTACAGCTACGCCATTACACAATGGCATCATATTCGTAACCACAACGCATTAAAATTTATGCAAATGAACGCCAGAATGAAATCTTAAAATGTAATTTCTGACAAATGTCGGTTAAGAAAACAAACTTATATTGAGGATATTATTTAACGATGTTACACTCAAAGGAAAAATGCAAATATACACTCACCCAAAGTTCTAATTGTACATCAATTGAATACAGTACTGTGAACGTTAAAGGTTACAAAGTAAACGCACGAGGGTCCGTTCTAATACCCCAAACCATCCAAAACCACACCAAACGACCCCAAACCACACCAAACGACATCTAATATAAGGTTGTGATAATCAAATAAGTTCATATCAAATAAGGCCTTGCGAGCTCTAGAATAAAAATCTTTTATTCAATCAGTGTTAAACCTACTGCTTCTGAATAACTTTAAATTCTCGAACCATAATTTAATCAAACAAAATGAAAAGAAAAAACAGAAACAATTTATTCTTTTTTTTTGGGGGGGGGGGGGGGTGTTACACTTTACCAACAAGCCATGCATTTTACTGTCTTTATTCTGATTATAACACTAAAAAATTTGAATATAGTCGATTTCAAGAGGTTTGTGGTAAACACTGTAGATGTGGATTGGGGTATTTAAACATACTCGAATAAATAATAAATCACAATAAATATAAATATATTTTGTTTTATCTTGCAAAATAGTTATTATTCGTCGGATATTATAATGTATTAATCATTATTCACAACCGGAAATAAGAGCAACATCATATTTAAAGTAGTTTAGGGTCGTTTGGTGTAGTTTGGGGTAGTTTTGGGTATTAGAGCGGACCGAACACACGATACACGATATACGGACGCACGATAAACGATAGTCGGACGTACGATAAGCGATAGACGGACGCTCTACACACGGTAGACGCACAATACAAAATACTGCCGATTCATATATTTTGTGTACGAGATTTCAAAATAATTCAAAATGCTATCAAAATATAAGATGAATGGTTGATATTAAGTCATATAAATTCGCATAAGCAAGTAATTTATTCACGTTGCATGATAAAATTTAAAGACGCTTGATGCACAATACACAACATACGGACGCACGATGCACGTTGGACGGACGCACGACACACGTTAGACGGACGCACGATACACGAAAGAAGGACGCACAATACACGCAAAGTTTGTAACATTTAACGTTCTCAGTACTGTATGTTTACAATGGCCACTAGTTTCGTGTATCTCGTGTATTTTAACAGGGGATCTGAGAGTAAAAGTCCTGAATATCACATACATCGCCAGACGCAAAATTTAAAAAAAAAGCTGGAAGTATGTCCTTCGGCTTATTGAACAATGCCCAAATCTATATTGGCTGGGATATTGAAATCACACATCTTAAATTTGCCAAAATATAAAAACAAATTCAGTTTAAAGGTAATAACAAAGTATAAGTATCGTGCTCAACGACCTTTAAAGGACGTAATTAATAAGATCACTGATTGAATGTTCGCAGATACATTTGACAGCCGCTACAGGGAACAAACGAACCAACAACGCTATAGAAACTGTGTAATTAAAAAAAGGATGTCGGTAGCAAGAATGAAAATAAATAAACAGACACGTTTCCTTGATAAGTCTTCATCCGGACAAGTGCATTGTACTTAATATTGCAGAAAGGATCAACGCTTAGCTTGGATAACTTACAGACGCGTTCAATTGAGAATTACTTAGATGAAATTAAAGTTTACTCATTTCGGTCTCACGTGATATTATTTACAAGCCCAGCACAAATGATACGAACCAACAGACTACATACTATTAATCTGACTTATATATTAGCCAGAGCAAAACTGATAAAAATAAGTCGATGTACACTGTTTTGCCATGTAAAGTAATTTTCAAAACTGCACACATCATACGTTTCGTACTAGACCTGTGGTTGGCCATGACTCAATGTCTTTAATATCTGTTAACAATCTACATTTTTCAGTGATAAATTGATTTTTTTCCGAGGGCATGTTCATACGAGATGAGGATTCTGTTTGTCATTTAATAATGTTTAGTCAGTTTTTATGAGTCTGACATTAGTGTAGGCTAACGGACATTGGCATTTTATAGGCACATTGTGCGAAAAGTAACCAGGTGCAGTCTGTAAGGCGATTCAATAATGGTTGATTTAATATCATTTGGACCTAGCATCTGTAATTACATATGGTTTATTTTATTATTTCTAAAAAGGTGAAATATGCATATCAGGAATCGCCACATTCATAAAAAACAGCCTCCCCACACAGTCAAGAAGAAGAGAGGGGGAGAGAGCATGGTTAATAAAATAATCAGTTTCAAAAAAGACACCACTAACAATAAACAATTATTTTGATATATATTTATTCTAAAATTGATGGTCAAAAGTAAAACGAATCGAAATGTTCATAAATAAAACAAATTGTCAGAACATATTTTATATAATTGAAAAGGTCAGTTAAGTTGTTTGTTCGCGTATGCTTTCTAACTGCAACCATTGGTAACCTCAATTATGGTTGGTTAAAATATACATTCTCATATCAAGTTGTCATAAGTTAACATTGGTCTTGTAATTTACGTGATACTATATAAGCAGGTTTCGTGTTTTGAATTGAATTTAAATTCCTAATTGCCTTAAACCCATTGTGTTTAAGCATACAACACAGTTTCTTTTTGAGCTGGTTGCTGGATATCATGAGCACGGAGAACACGTGTTTAGAAGATGCTAAATTTAAGATGTTTTTGATGCATGTAACTTGTTCTAAAGTTGCAGTCAACAATCTATTATCTTGTGCATCCAGTATAAGACCAATTGGCGCTTTTGATTGAATGTTTCTGTCTTCGTAAATGATAGATTTAGATTTGCAAATGAGACCTGATAGGTAAAACACGATTTTAGCCATTCATATTCACAATTAAAAATAGTTATTTAATAAAAGATCATTAAAATGAATTATGTAGAAATACATCGAGATGTATTGAATTTAAAATCAAATTAATTTACTGAAAGTTGTAGCTTTAAAAATCGAGGGCATATTGGTTGTTGTATTTTTCAAATGCTTTATGAGTCTCCTGATATACGAAAATCACGATATTTTTGGAGACATTGCCTGTTTATTACATCAGTATATCAGCATTGTTAGCTCGAAGAAAAATAAAGAAAGGAAGTATTAAAGAAAACCCACTGCAAGATACAGAAACGATATTAACCATTTTAAGTGGTTATCGGAAAAAAAGTGTGTTTAGACCGGAATGTGATGGACACATCATCAAGTTGAACAATCATGCAAAAAATTGCACCAAACATAGTACACAAAGAGATATGCATTCTTTGTAGACAAACAAACTGTCTATCTTGCATGCCAGATTAACTATGGTCGTTTACATTCTACAATATTTAACTCCACAAAATAAAAGGTTGGTATATATTACTCCTTGTCGTGAAATATCATTTAAACATTGTACTGAGCACTTAAACAAACATTTGAAAACACATAATATAGAGATGAAGCTAGGCAGACCTCTCAACGTGTTAATTTCTCCGTTCTTTTCGATATGACGCTGATTTGTTTATCTCCAAATCAACATGTGTTCTACGCTTAGATTTGTTTATAATGTCCCTGTATATTGTTTTTCCATTATCGCATTATTTTTATCACGTAAAGCTTGTCGTTGTTCAATACCGAATTTAATGGATACTAGGTGTTTTATGCTTTCAATTTCCTTTCTATTACGGATTAAAAACAAAAAAAAACTACTGATTTTGTCTGGGGATTTGCATTTCAAATCTGACTTCTGACTTTGTTTTCGGATATTATGACATATTCATTGATGTTTGGATACTTGTTCCTTAAGTAAGTTCAAGTGTTTCATCTTGGTGCTCTCGGACGTCACAGCACATCGGCTCTGAAACAAACTTTACTGTGATATTTAAAAAGATGGACAAGAACTTAGAAAGCCACCGAACACGACAAATACCAAAATATTGCAGGTTTGGTACGATTGAACCAGTTCATGCGCAGTATTGAAAATTCATATTAATATCCACGCATCTTACAAGTAGCCTTGGGTTGAACGCTACTCAAAATTTACCCAAATACATATACCGTGTTTCACGATTGTACATGAAAACAGTGCAGTGGATCCGAACGCAACATTCTGAATTTACGTTCTTTTTATTTTTACACAAAAAGTAACCGAAAGAAACAAATTTTTTATTTCATATTTCAAAAAAAATATAAACATCTGAAAATAACATATTAAACAATAACGATAGTTCACCGTCTGCTTTCGCGCTTCCATTACGTCGAAAACAGTAGGGGTAAGCTAAAAACGGTGTCAAAACAAGCTCACGTTACGTAGATTATTATGATATTTCAAGTACGTAGAATGTCTCAATTCAAAGATTTTCCTAAAATCATATTATACTCGTACCGGTGCATGTTCAATGCGAATTTCGTATGATTGTGGTGTAAACTACATAGTTTAATCTCTACGTTTAGGGAAAAATGGAAGAAATCAGGGCGTCTTCATAGATGGCGTTATTTTTCAATAACCTTCGTCGGGAAGTGGAAATATATTGCATATTTCAATAAAACGATGCTTTCACATTATTCTGACCAATTTTTATAAAAGTTGGACAATATTTAATTTTAAAATATTTATATTTATTAAATTAAATATTTAAATTTTCAAAAATGGGCGAGCAAAGTGTCCATCCACCTTAAATAGATGGAAACAGAACTTTGAAAAAATGTTAAATACACATATAAAAAATCATCACACTCACAAAACATAGCCTTCCCAGGCAGCCAAAAAAGTAGTGAGGAGGTGTTAATTGAAACTTAGAGCGCGTGCTTACGCTTCCCTTACGTTGTCCTCTTAAATGTAATATTTTTCCTTATTTGAGGATGACCTTGATACTGTGCGCTTGGAGACGAGACATTTTCACATCTAATTGCGTATCTCCGATAATGGTCGAATATAATTTAGTACACGAGAGTTCAAAATAAAGCGATTAACGAAAACGGACGAAACAATAATTGAATTTTTATATGGATGAAATAGCCGGAAGAAAGCCATTATCGAAAATTAGGATGAATTAGTACTAAGGTACCGACACATTTAATGCTGAAAAAAGTTCTCGAAATTTTAGCTTATTTGCAGAGCATCGTCATGACGTTATATTAAAAATGTGATCTATTTTAAACCAATAACTAAAAGGCTATTTCGTTATAGTAAATATGCTGTATTCCACACTGAGTTTAAGACTGACTAAGATAAATGTCTAAAAGCTATTCATTTAAAGAACATGAATGAGTTAGTATACACTTCTTCCTATCTTTACATTAAGTAATTTTCATGTTTTGATGTAAATAGATTCCATAATGAACCGTAAAAATAGAATATAACTTGATAACCTAGTGTAAATAACATACAATATGCATATCTAGAATTTTTGTTGTTGGTAAAACAATGATGTCTCTTTTACGTATAAATGCAATTCAATTCAATTCAATAGTTTATTGTGATGAAGGCCTCCGGCCCATTCACAAACGCATCAATACAACATGAAATCGCTATTAACAGCTTCCAATTGTGTTTGATCATTTCCACGTGATCAATTTGTAAGTTTCTACAACCTTTTTAGATTTTTTTTATTTCAACAAAGTTTTAAGAAATAGAGTCTTTAACAAAAATTTGTTAAAGCTTTTACTATATTACTGCAAACACTATGTCACTATTTCACTTGAACATCGTAGTTTAACAAATCTTTGTTTAACTTTTCCCCTCACTTGACACAGATGGAAAGAAAATCGGCCGAATAATTTGTTAACATCTCTTTTGCTGTTGCTGAATCTGCCGCCAGTCAGACGAGTTTAACAAATCTTTGTTAAAGCGTATAGTATTTTATCTGCACTTGAGAGAGATGTGGAAAGAAAATCGGCCGAACTGTTAACAATAATTTGTTAACATCTCTGTTCGCTGTTACTGATTCTACCGTCAGTCAGATTTCGGAACATAACAAATATTTGTTAACGATTATATGAGAATCGTCAGGTGGCAAAAATATTCCATGAACATCGGCGTCATATCAATGTTTTAACAATATTTGTTAAGATGTTTAAAATATAATCAGTCTGATTTCAAAATCTTTTATAAAATCTTTTATAAATCTTTTATCAAAAATAAATATATCATGTATTTTTTAGTTTTTAAAGATAGGGAATGAACATCAAAGTGATGCATATTTCCCGTCAACATATTTGTCCAAAAAACTAAAATTCTGCGTGAATAATTATTATAAAAAAAACTAATATAGCATTTATAGAAACCAAAATTAATTTTACCGGTTTTAGCCTTTGCAAATATGCTGTGATTACTGTGATTAATGTGTTTTTGCTGATGATCATACATATTCAAGAAAGATATAATATAAATTTCATTTTTCGCTTACCAAACTCCGGATCATATCAGTAATTGTATCATGCATGTATCTTAATCAAATCAAGTCCCCAAAATAAAATTAGCTAGTAAAATGGTATATTAATTTTTAATAACAACATTTTATTCAGTACTTGTCAAATAATTATTTTACTTACATAGTTAAAAAAAAACACCATTAACTGCGCTACAAAGATAATCAAGATTCATATTTACAAACAAGATGATAATAATAATATGAACAGTTTCAGAAAGTAAAACATTTCCATACTAAGAAGAATTTTAAGCAGTAATTCTAATGAACGTAAAAGAAAAAAAAAGTATTGTTATTTCACTGGAAGATTTACACAATCGTTGTTATTTTATAAATACAAGTATTCATAATATATTCATTTTGATTTTCAAAATAGGAAAAGAGTAACGAACGACATGCTGCTTTAAACTTTTTTCAATTTGCCATAAAAGCAGAGCTGTGTTAGTCTTCATTAAAAATCATATTATAGTTAGGATAAAATACTGTAAAGGTCAATACTTTTCTCAAGGTCTAATATTTCTATACGCCTGCAAATGTATATAGTTTCATGTGCATTCCATAGTAGTTCGGATACCAAGATTGGCGAGTTCCTTTGAACAAAAAGTTATGAATTGGAAATGCATTTATTCGAATATCACTTTTGATTTCTTAACGCAATATATTTATTCACATGTTCTTGATAATTGTTTGAAGTCACATAGTTTATTTGGTTGTTTTCCACCACAGCCGTCACCTTGTATTTTAAATAATTTTTGTTGATAGTTGCTCATTGTTTTTTTATTTATAATAAATGATTTACGTTTTTCACATTTGTGAAAAGCATTTTGCCTTTTATATTGTGCCAAGTGGCAAAAACAGTAAACAAAAGATGCCCCTTTCCGAAGTCCGGCATATATCTTTCCGTTTATGTATTCTACAACTCCAACCTCATTTGTTGTTTTCTGATGAACCTGTAATTATAAAAAAGCATCATTCTATTTATGTATAATCAATTATTCTTTTCAAAAATACAAACAGTAGCGGAAGACACTACTCTTAAATAATCGCATATCAGATTATTAATTAGTCATGTTTTATTCGAGTTTGTAAGTGTATAAAGTATATTTATAGTTACATATAATTATCCTCAAACGAAGGAATGACTAACTGCTCACATGTTTGGGAGGAGAAACATAGATTACGTTAATGATTAAGATATTATACAGTTATTTGGTTATGTAATGTATCGCTTACCTGATAGGCGACGTTTCCAGATTCTTGTTGACCAGTCGAAAACGGCAAATGTAAGCGAACCTAGAAACGACAAAAATATTTAACTTATTTGGTGGAATAGGGCTTTTTATGTGTCATTAGTTTCTGTATTTGTAGTTACAAATAATTAACAACCAATAAGAGGTTCCTTTAACAGTCGAAAAGCATTTTACGCTCAGTGGCTCATTGAAATTGTTTTATTGACCATTAGGCTCAAACATCACAGCAAGAGACCAACATATGATTTGTGTTATCTTGTAACCACAGCCATGAAAGTGCCAGCACGATATTTGTCCTTGCATTGATTTTATCAAAGAAAATTCAACAGAAAAAGGGAACAAGCCACTAAAGTCTGGCCTGTACAATCGAAAATATTTTAGCACTAACATTTGAAGCATGTTGCACATGAATGCTACATTTTGCAGTTAGTTTTTCCTGGGGATACAAACCACAGAAGAATGTTGCTGGAATGATTGTTTTCGTATAATGCTGTAACAATTACTTTTTTGGACAAATCCTAAAAATATTAGAATTAATTATGCATTAAAACATTTTAAAATACTTTGTATAAATGTGTTATTATTATTTAAAATAATTATCTAGAACCACAAAAATAAACTAAACAGTCACCGTAACAACTTAAACAACAAGAAAAGAGGAACAAAATTCAAAAAATTCCTATCCTGACATAAGGTAAGCAGTGCAGCTAATCTTTATCTGTTTAGCCAGTTATTCAAAAAATCAATGTAGTAAAGGGCTTATCAGTATATATTTTCGTTGGTCATGACTTTCATTTCCTTGAGAGATTGGCCCGCTAATTGGACTCCCGCTGATAGGAAGGAACAGTTTATTAAAGGATTGAGTCGGGCTGTGTGTTATATTATGATCCTAGCGAGAGTGTAAACTGGGATTAATCTTTTTACCGTGCCGAGACACAACTGAGCAACCTGTATAAACTAATTTCTAGGGGCAGATCATTTATCATCTGACTGCCATTGGATTGGACAGGATCAAGCAAAAACATTTTAAGTACAGATGTACTTTAGCTAAAGCCCTTCTAAGCATGCGTAAATTAATTCCACACATGGACACTAACATTTATAGTTTCTCGAAATTTCTGATTAACCTTACGATTCAGAATATTATATATGTCCTGAGTCCTATTATTAGATTGTAAAACCCACGTATGTCATAAATAAATGTATACATATGAGTTATAAATGAATTCATAAATAACAACTAAAGTATTATTTTCTTTTAACTGAAAAGTGGATTTGTAAGAAATTTTGACACTATTTTAAAGGCATACTATACACATGTATATGTCGATTTCTGAACTACCAAGAACACATCAAACAAACAACCTATTCCCGTATCGCGTTCAATGTAATATTATAATCTACATAGCGCATTAGTTGTCTAATTCATAAACTGCTGCTGTTAGAAAACCATATATATATATCCGTCCGTTCATTGCTTTAAAACTTAACAAACTATATTGATTTCGATTTACCGGAACTTTAATCTACACAACGTCTACACTTCCAATAAATGTCATCATCATGCATAACATTAAATTTTCTGGTAAGTTGTACCTCTTCTTATTAATCTTATTCGAGTCGTTTATTAATATAATGGTTGAAATTATTTTTGAGCCAATGCCAATGCAGTATTTTTCAAATATTTCAAACCTTTATTTTCATAAAGTCGCGCGTCTAAAATGTGTTTATTCTATGTCGATTTCATCCATAATATTTCTCGAACATTTATTGGTACACATGTATATAGTTCGTTAACGATCGTCTACAGTGGTCAAGGAGGCGTGACTTAGAAAGTTTGAGGATAAGAAATGTGATTTAAATATTTTTAGCTTTGACTCATTTGCTTACAATAATCTTCATAATTTGCTTAATCCTTCATTTCATGGATACTTCTGTTATCATATAGGCGGCCAGTTTAGACCCAGATCACCCATAAAATCAATGTCATCTGATCAGTATTTGCACTTTCTCTTTTTTGTAACAAATAAACTAGTGAATCTAAACTAGTGCATCTAAACGCGAAAAGTGTCCAGATAACACGGATAAGCCCGTTGATCCGGATATAAAATATTTTGACACGCTATAAACGATTCATTTATTAATTTAACGATAAAATGCAACTTCCACGGATGAACCCTTGTTTCTCAACCCACGGACAGACTGCTACACAGGTTTTTCCTGAGAGTCAATTATGTTCACATGGTGTTTTCAAAAAATATTTATAATTCACCTTCTAAAATATTCTCTCGGCTTATGGTTATGGACCATTGAGTGACGAAACCACTTTCATTTTGACTATTGATTTTTCGCATACTCACATATGTTAATTTAGGCGGCGACTGTTTTGTCAGCTACAAAAATAATTTCGACCATTATATACGTTATAGTTTAAACAACATTTAGGAGTGGGCATGCGGATTGAACCATCCAGATATAACGATCTAGACTTACAAACGATTCGAACCAACACCGGCGATGTTCAGCAAATGACAGTCGACAACCGTAGCCACGAAGTCATCTTTCATCTATTAGAATTTACTGTATGTCCGTAAGACAATAATTTACTTTGTTTTCCAGGATGACTGATCCACATAATAAAATCAAACTTAGAACGGTCTCATAATTTGTGTTATTATTATACTGTTATTCGATAAATAAGAAAGTTACTTACATTCAAATTGTTTTCCTTCCACCAACAATTTTCCTTTCTTTGGTTAGCGTTTCCATTTCATCTGAGAAAATATTGAGATAATAGAATTAAGATTAAAGAAAGGTCACATTGCATTTACATTTGTTTCGATGTGTTTTATCTCAGTCGTTTTTTTTTTCAGTTAAACGCACGGTTTCAATGGTAGACAAAAATTCAACTGACGAATCCGCGACGAACAAACGAGAAAGAATCAAGTAAGAAGTCAAAATTATTATTGTAATTAAAATTATTTTATCACATATGATATGTTAAAGTGTTCAGTATCAAAACAGAATTTCTATTACACATGCATATCACGTTTTAACACATTGCTGCGTCTAGCTGTTGTTTGTCAAATTAACTAAGGTGCCATTTATAGTTTCTCAGATATTACCCTATCATTCTTGTGATAATTAGTAACGGCATGCTTGTCAATTGTGTCCAGACGTTCAACATTATTATATATTTTGAGGTATATTTAATACAGAATATTTCAGAAGCTATATAACCGTATCGTAACTGGTTAGAAATGAATTTATTTGTTGGTGCGACTTTTCTGATTATCATTTCCCTGTTCAGTTGAGTCCTTTGTGCAAAGAATAAGACCACCATTGTTACGTTTACTATTATTTTTGCAGACATGATGATATTACACATATACCTGCACCTGTAGTAAACGTTCAGGATCAGCCTCAAGAATCAGGTACACATTTCCATTCGGATTCCGAATTAAACCGTTTCATGTATACAATTTATATGCAACCATGTTTGTCAATATGTTTTAAAATAATTTGAATGCTGACGTGAGTAACGTTAGCGTGTTATATAGCTGGTATGCAGTAGAACGTTTTCAGTAATCATAATTGAAATCTTAGCACAAAACACATGCAAATAATAATTTATGCTATACATAATAGTACAATCATCCCTAATAGGGTGTCTTTGCCTATACATGTATCTGTGAACAGAAAAAACTTTAATACAGTTTTGTCTTGTCAGTACCAGACAAATATTTTCGAACGTAACTTGTCTGGGACTAGAAATCATAGCAAAACTGCTTCTCCGAAAACAAATGGATGAAGTGCTGGTGACTTGTTTCATTGGAAATGAGTTTTCATACAGTCCTATTATCGCTGAATATCTTACTATATATGTCTTGTTAAGAATTATCTATTGTTTTGCTAACAATAGCAAGCATGCATAACTTACACCCAACTTCCCCTTCCATCTCCACAGATAAACAATTTACTTTTCTGATATTGTCAGTGATTTTTTCACATTTATGTCATATTGCTGACAGAATTTCCCTACACAAATTCTTACAATTTGCTCGGTAAGTTTTAACAAATCAAAACGGCGCACACACTCTGGTATTTGCTGAATAATATTGGTGCATCCTAGAACCTGGTTTTAAACCCCAAGTGGCAAATTGCGTTGCTAATGAACTTCCCAAGGTGGTAACCACTCGGGCTCTCATTTTCGTTAAATTTTCGTGGTGTCTATTTTCAAAATTGTTCATTTTATCACATACATTTGTAAGCTCTCTCTCTCTCTCTCTCTCTCTCTCTCTCTCTCTCTCTCTCTCTCTCTCTTCAACTCCTATTGGCTGTTTGACAGGCCTGTGTCTTCTAGATGTGGCCATTCCTGATATGCATATTTCACTTTCATATTCTGTTTATCAGAATATATTCTGTTCATCCAACATGACAATTTGTTATTAGCTTTATTTTACTATTTGTCTGGTTACTTCGAGAGTCCTATTCCAATGTTTTGCCGGTGTTAGGCAGTATAATGACCCACATAGAAAATTACCGCGTGTTATTTAGGAAAATAACCCCTTTTTGTAAGGGGAAACCACTCACACAAGAATGACTCCCGTTTGAGAAAGATGACCTGTTTTTGTAATAAACACTTTTGTTCACATCAACTTCTACTACTTCGATGACAATTACCACCGACACCAACTCTACTGCAATTTTAATACTACTGCTATTTTTAGTTTCTCCTAGAACAACAATTTTAAAGGCGACTTAAATTTACTTTAACAAAAATATCACCACTCAAAAAAAAATTATGAGTTTTATTTACATTCAACAAAACCTAAAAATATTGAAGAAAAATATATTTACATGGCAATGAAAGTGAGTTTGATTTTTTTAATACCTATTTCTATTTCGTTTTCGCGAAAAACTAGTCTATGCCATTCGTTATTATGCTATTCCATAGAATTCGCTCAGTGCTATAAATGTAATATTGCACATGTCTGTTTCAGTAATTCTGTACGTTTAACGTTCAAAGGATAACAAAGACAGATCTTTTTCGACTGTACGCCTTTAGTTTTTATCCAAAAAGTACTACTCGGATAGTTACACGTGGTTCTTAATGATTTCAGATGGGGTTTGGAAGACACTCAGCGAAAATGAAGGAAATTTAGCTAACACCTGCAAAAGAGCTTCGGAGAAACTGATCAAAGGTTATGTATATTCTTTAATATAATGATAAAATATGCAGAATTTAAGAAACGGAAATATTTGGTTTAGCAGCAATCACTGGTTTTCTTAGTGGTATTTCCAAATTGCATCCACCTGTGTTTAAACATTAAATTGTCTTTAGCGAACACTTTCAATAATTGTGATTTAGAATGTTTGTTGACAATATTTTGCACCTATCTCATTGAACATTTTTAAATACAAAAATGTAAAATACAATATTGTAAAAACGCCTACACATTAAAAAGTATTTGTTGTAACAAGATGATAAATGTTTTAACGCTATCGAAATTATCAGTTAATATATTCATACATGCAACACAATTTTCAATTTTACGATACACGATGCTCCACTAAAATAAGTACAATTTATAGGGTATTAAGCCGCCAGCAAGAATTATATTCAACTTATATCCCCTTCATTGGCACGGATGCGAACATCATATTTTGGTATTTACTATTAAAATAATAACAACAAAAACTGACATACTGACTGATTACTTATTGTGAAATCCTAAAAATACCATAAGTTTAATTTAATTTTTCATTGTTCTATTAGGTTCAGAAAAGGGGAAATATAGGTAATAAATATTACTTGTGGCTGCCAGGACTCAAACTGATATTTGGCTTAATATGGCGACGCTCTGACTATTGAGCTAACAAGGCCACCTTATTCGAATACTACTACATTCTTTCCCACTTAAAAACGAGACATTTTCAACTTACTGAATGACAGCCCAATTTTGCGTCGACTCTTCAAGCCATTGAAGAACTTTCTGTAATGAGCAATGTAAAAGACGCCGTATGAAACAGTTTGGTGTAGAAAAAAACATCGACCTTTTAACGTATCGACGTTGTACCGATTGAGCTCCCGAGGCCAGCTGATTTGAATATTCCTATTATGCATTTATTTTTTTTTACCTTGACAGATATCCCATCAACGGTAACTTAAAAGTTGTGGGAATCGATATTTATCGCAATGGCGATTCTTACGAATATTGTACAAGGTTGGTAACTCTGATTAAGCAATAAAGTTCCAATGACCACAGTCACCTTTGTAAACCAAGAACAGTCTTGGCTGCCCTAGCATTGTTTTATAGTCTACAGTTTCTCACAATGTTTTGCCATCATATTTGAATAACTAAATTTTCGTCTCAAATAGGTGAAGAAAGTCAAACATGCATATCAGGAATAGCAACACAGCCTAAAAGCAGAGAGTGAAAAGAAAACGATCAATTTCAAATTAGTAAGTATCGTTTTAATAAGGTTTTAGTGTACACTGACCTCAAACTTGGACCAGCAGGTTCTAACATAAAAAAACATGTACAACTTAGATGCCAAAATAGAGCTGTGTTAGGGTTTAAAAAAAGAGCATCTCCGATATTCTGTGCCGACGCAAATTAAGGTACCGAGGCCAGCTGATTCAAATACTTTTTAACTTTCATTTAACATTATTTTTTTATTTTGACAGATATTCCTTTAAAGATGGCCAAATTGTTGTGGAAACCAATAGATGCCTTAATGGTGATTCTTACAAATATGATGGAGATTCTTGCAAATGTTTTGACGGTGAGGGTTTGCTCCCAGATAGAGGAAATAACATTTGTAAAAGGTTGGTGACTTTGATGAAGCAATTAAGTTCCTAGTACATCCTTTATTGTAAACCAAGGGCAGCTTGTTCGCCTTTGCATTCTTATGAAATTTGGATTTGGTTTGGCATTTCATGATAATACATTTTTCGCTTTAAATCCCGTCAAAAATCTTCTTAGAGTTTCCAAATCCATCAGATTTTGAAAAAATCCCAAATAATTGTAAAAAGTGAAACATGCCTATCAGCAATAACCACAATCATAAAACTGAGCCTCCTCTCACTACCAAAAGCAAAGCTACAATACAGAATGAGTAAAAAATGTTCCAACACCGCCAACAATTAACGAAAACGAGAACCTCAGGGGTAACCGCCTTAGAACGGTCAGTGGCAAAACAGTTTGGGGGTGGGGGGTTCGTTCCAAACCACCCATCAACTCACAAATGTTTATGCAAAAGCGCTCACACATTTCAAACTAAAGACTCTAATAGAGTTTTCAAGCTAAACAGGTGAGAGCTCAAGGAACTTACCGAGACCAGATCAAATGCAGGATTTATAATTATTCTCTGATTCCCTGTCAAAATTATTTTCTGTTTAGTTCCGCCTATAATTGTTTTCTCGTTTAGGGCAAACCCATTCTTTTATCTGGGGACCGTTGAACATGGAATTGTATTTATCTGAATATTGAAGGTTCCATATTCACGGCCATATGGATACCACCGTTTGGGATGGATCAAAGCTGTGCTGTTTATTGGCCTAAATATTG
The DNA here is from genome assembly GCA_038501625.1 of Corbicula japonica. Classification (NCBI taxonomy): domain Eukaryota; kingdom Metazoa; phylum Mollusca; class Bivalvia; order Venerida; family Cyrenidae; genus Corbicula; species Corbicula japonica. The sequence goes on along the minus strand of JAZAYU010000022.1, from coordinate 7,786,752 downwards.
AGTTACGCTAAACCCGGGGGTTTACGCGTGAACAGGCTCGATCAAATCGATCCTGCAATGTTTTCATATGTGTCATGTTCGATGGCTTTTGAAGTTCCCCTTCAGTTATAGTTTAATTTATTGTATCGACAGCCCCTTTTTTATGGAAAGATTACGTTCATTGAGATCTTAATCACTGTTACAAGCTCTAAATAGTAAACAAGTGGTGAAATTTAAACGTCATAAGATGTTGCACGTGATACAACACCAACTAAAAATGAAAATTTTACCATATGAAATCAAAATTAACTATTTAACTACATGTTTAAGCTATTAAGGGATATTTATGAAGGAACTGACAAAATCACCACTCGTATCAATAATAGTTGCCTCTATGAAAGTTTGATTTATTTTATTTTGCGACTCAACTATTATCACGAGTAAAACAATTATTAACATTTTTTTTGTAACTCGACTGAAAAATGAAATATGCATATCAGGAATCGCCACACTCACAAAACACAGATTCCCCACGCAGCGAAAAAGAAGACAGGAAAAGAGAGCATGTTGTTATATGTATGTCAATACAAATAAGACACCACAAACTATTAATGACACAGATAATCCTTGGGGTTACCGCCTTGGAACGGTCAGTGGCAAAACAAATTGCCACTGGGGGCTTAAACCAGAGTGCACCAACCTCACACTTGCTCCAACAGGTGACACACCACGTTATGTAGGCCTTCTTATTTGACAGCATTTTACAGTATTAACAATATACAATGTACCATGATCACACTGTAAATGTAACATCTTACTAATTATGTCAAATATGGCTGATGTTGACTAAGAATTTATCGTGTAAAAAGTGAAATACGCATATAACCGTTACCTCTTAATCGGTTATCTTTTTCGTTAATTGATGGCGGCGTCGAATTTGGAAGCTGTATTGTCAGTTGTATTTTAAGTTCCAAACAACTTTTACAATAAATAGAAAATACCGTACGCGTTCAACAGATAATGTCAGATGAAAAACAGTACAATATTATAATGTTATTAATCAAGTGAATTCATATTGGCGTTGTTATTGGGCCAAGGGTAGTCATATTGGCCCGAGGCCGTAGGCCGAGGGCTAATATGACTGCTCGAGGCCCAATAACAACGCCAATATGAATTCACTTGATTAATGACAATTTTATTAATTAACAAAGTATCCATAGTTCTAGACTTTAAAATTACTAATTTACCGGTCTGGCCCAGTTGAGATTTCATATGAATTGAGTGCAACCCATATAAGGTGGACTGAATTGTACATATTGTGTCAATATTGTTTTAGTTAATTAATAATATATAATATTGGCTAAAAGGCATCCCGATTTCTTGTTTCCGATATGTTGTGTGAATATATGTTATACCTAAACTTTTAGTAAACGAGTTCACAACTGCGAAAACAAAATATTATTACCTTCTAAAGGTTTCAATGAAAAATAAATTATGCAAAGCAGCTCAACGTTGATTTAATTATTGTTGATTATTGAATTGTTCATAAAATTCTTTACAATTCATTTAAAACTTTTTTTTGTGTTAAAAAGGCTTAAAAATGGAAAACAAACCTACTATTATACCATTAGAAGAACATAATGTTCTTTTCTCACATTTGTAATCCCGCATTCCCGAAGGAAATAGCGGCAATACAAAGTTGCACTTGTCTGTCTTGTCCATGTAAATCTCATATGTCAAGTTAAACATTTGACAGATTTCTATATAATTGATGTAAAATGACCTTTGAAAGCCACCGAACACGACGAATATGAAAACATTGCAAGCTCGGTTTGATTGAGCCTGTCCAAGGGCAGTAATGGAAATGAAATGCCCATGCCACCTGGCCCCTTGTTGCGCGCAACTCAATATTTACACCAGTTAACAGTACAATTTCAATCCACCAAGAACGATGATATGCATATGACGGTGAACATGGAAGCTTCAATGTTGTATTTTCATATGAACACCATTCCATGATAAAAGGCAAACGGTCCCCAGATAAAAGAATTGGTTTGGCCTAAACAAGAAAAAAATTGGCAGAACTGAATTTTACCCGAGAATATAAATCTTGCATATCACAGAGAATGAAAACGTTAAAAATTAAAAATAAGGATGTATATAGGGTGATTGAACAATATCTAGGTCTTTCCTTCCTGAGAAACTGAAAGCACTTGTCTGAAATTTTAAAACAAACAAAAATAGATGAACTATAAACATAAACATACATAAGTGTTGTGCTCAACGATCTACAAAGGACGCAACGGAACTGATTGAATGTACGCGGAAACTTTTTTACAGCCGCTACACGGCACAAAGAACGCTACTCTGTTTTTGAAATAGACGTGAAGGGTTGATTGTTTCATATGATGGTATTAAATTTTTTTCTTGAAACCAGTAATTACCTTTTGTAAATGTCAATGATTAAAATTTATGCCGCGAACCGCTCATTCTCTGTAAGGCGAATTTCTTTCTTGCAAATATGATCACAGAGGATATGTAAAGCGTAAAAAGATTTATGATTTCCATCTTTTTACCAATTTGAGTTTAGACCGTTTGTTAATTTAAATTTTAAAATTTTATGTCGTGAACCACTAATATAAAGTATTGAGGATTTCTTCGAAACTTTATTAGATATTCAGGCTGGATCATGTAAATGGTCGCTATGAACAATTTGTTTATTCCTGTGTTTTTCAAGTATAACTTTTCATATGGCGGTTTGAATCCCAATTTCAGTACTCAACAATAAAATCAGTTCACAGTCTTACGAATTTCTTTTATGTTACGGTAACACAGAGACCACGAATGATATTTTAATGATGATAAATATTTAATTCTTTGTACTTTATCGAACTATCTTTGTAATTCTATTTTCTGGGTGCAACATTGTTAAAATAAATTGGAAAAAATTTCTTAATTTAAAAATTGTGGGAACTATTTTTGATGTTTAGTCCAAACCATAAATAGTAAGACTGCGTAGTATTCCACTTCAGTGTTGATCGTCGGTATGAACGAAGCGGAACAAAACTGTAGTTCATCATAACAAAGTAATTTGAATCACACAATTAAAGATCCTCTTCATATAAACAGATACAACATAAATTCAGTGATGATAAATTTAATAGGTAGACTTGTGTTATCGTCAGATTTCAATTTATAATCAAGATCTACATATTTTCAGGTTAAGGACATTCTAAATCCAGATCTCATGATTACAAATTATGACAAGAACAAGTCAAATCGTCTATATACGACCACAAGTTATTAACAAATACCGCCCAACCTCGGCCAAACAAAGCAAAGCCAAAATAAATATTAAATATAACATGACAAAACACGACAAAATCAAATTGACTAATTACTACACATATGACGAATACAAAGATAAAGCACATAAATACAACAAAAACAAAACATAATGCAAACATCACAAGAACAATAACTTCTGTAAACATTACACAAATATCTATGTTAAGCAAACATAAACAAAATGCACAATAAAAAGAATTCAATACCAACATTGCAAGCAACATTAAGATTAACATCACCATTAAACACACTAACAGGCAACTGATTACAACATCTTTACCTGATAGTGCTTTACAATCTTGAATCAGCAACACAACAATGAAAATATAATTAAATTATTTATAGATGCGTTATTACACCTTTCAAATAATGTCACAGATGACTGGTGCCTTCAGCATTTAAATGCAATCTACCATCTTTTTTGGCAAATGTTGTCTCTTCACTTTGCCTTTATAACAAAAGGGACGATTACTCCTAACCAACTTAAATGACAAGTCTGTGGAGATATTCTCCCTTAAGTTTGTGTTAATTTCAAATATCACATCGTCAATGACTTTCTGGTCCACAGGTCGAGGAAGAATGGATGAACAGATGATCGAAATAGATCTTTTAGTCGATCTGATAGCGGCCATGAGATGACCATAGTCCGACAAAATACTTCCTACAGACCGTCCTTGAGCAACGTCGTTAGTGCCTACATGTACGTGCACAATAATGAAATCGAATGTTTCCAAAGAAATACTTTTGGACCAAAACAGATGTGACAGACGACTTATTGTAGCTCCAGGGTAGGACACAAACTCCACTCCCTCGATCGGTGCCAAGTACTTAATAATGGAGACACCCACTATAACCACTTTTCAAAAAAACAATAAATATAAAATAAACATATTAAGTATGTCACATATACAACATGATAATAAAAAATATATACACAGCAGATTATCAAATTATATAATATAATTACTGCCTTTTACTATAATGTAAAGGAGAACTTAATAATCGTTCCCTGTTAATCCCTTTCGACTTTTCAATTTTCAGCCATGCCCAACCATTCAAGACAACCAGTTGAAAACAGGACAGCTACTCTTATTAAGACGTAGCCACAGGGAAAAACTAGGAACCGAAAATTAAGGAATTTCCTTTCCACAATTTGTTTTGAAATTAATTTAGAGACCCGAATTTTATCATTCAAATCATTCTCTTAATATTTCTTAATATATGCATTGGATTTCCAATCACCCATCAACTGGATTAAATCTGAATTTATATAAGAATGAAACGCGAACGCAGCCAAGCCTCTTCTTAATGGATGTGTTGAAAATGCCATTTCATTCAAACCGATTAACTTGATGAATTCACGATGTTTGTTGTAAAATTTCTATTAAATACAGGTTTGACCGATTTTAACAAGAAAAGAGGCAACTCATCGCGTTCTGGAATCATTTTAATTATATTATGATATGCAATACTAACTGGACATAATATACAATCGGAAATTCTTGTTAACGGAATACTAAGAATTCTCTGTCCAGCCTGTATCGTTTTCGCCCATTTCATATTAACAATTATTAATCCATTATCACGTACAACTACATCTTTTCTTAATCGAAATTTAGGTAATTGTTACTTTTTCTTTTTAGTAGGCACTAAATAAGAGTTCCTGGACACTGAAAAATGAAAAGACAAAACGACACCAAACATTATAACATCTGCATTACTCATATCTAACTTAAAATTAATATCTCATAAAATCAAACGTGATATAGGTGTTAAATGATTCACGGCATGATTTATTAAAGTCTTGAAAAATGCCCTTAAATGTTAAATTCAGCAAGAATCCATCAATTTTGAAACATCTATACCCATTAACTGGTGTAAAGTTCTAACTCCACTAACATAATTTTTTACCGACTCAGCAGATTTGAAGAATCTGCTTAAAAACTGAGCATACAACTGTAAGGTTTCGGTTGAAACTGGCTAAAATTCCAAAGTAAAATGGAAACAAAAAAGCAAAAAGGATTCCCACTGAATTCTTAAATTTCTTGTTGAACCCTCAGCATACGCAATTGTGTTAGATTTCTTTAAATCTGTCTCCAACGTATCCAAATGCCTGTCTGAAAGCAAAAGGAAAACTACCATGAATGTAGGAATTCGAAACAGGACTGATCTACCCACCTTTTTTTAAACAATAGTCAGAAGCTAACCTTCTAAATTCAGTTTCATGCCACTGACAAATATTCCACCTAGACAAGTGATCAGCAAGTCTTTTATCCTTACCGGATATATGAAAGGCTTTTATCTCAAACACATTTAAAGCAGCTAAATAACAGATTTCGTTAAGAAATGCCTGAAGAAAATGGCAGCGTGTTTTACCCGATTTCACTGCTAGGCAAGTGGATAAGTTGTCACAGAAAATCATTATCTTTAAATTTCTAAAATATCTGGCCCATAATCGTAGTCCAATCACTAAGGCTAATATTTCTAAAGCACCAATATGTACATTTTTTTCTAAAATTTCTGGTGGAAATTCAGTATGATAAAAAATACCCTCCAAAAACCTCCACATCCCTGTTAACATACATTAGATGAGAATAGTTCATCTGGTGGACACCAACTACCCAAGGACATTTATGACATCCCAGTGTAACATGGCAATAACTTATCCCACCATAAAATTTCCTGTTTGACTTCTGCAGGAATTCGCACCTGCCAATTTGACGATCACCTTTAGGAAATTCTCTATACCACTTCAATAATCTGTTGACAAATATTCGACTGGGTTTAACAAATGCACCCACAAAACTGAGTTTCCCCAGTAACGATTGTATTTCCTTGATTGAGGCATTTTTCTTAACAACCAAATACTTAATCAAAGCTTGAATTTCTATTAAACGCTCTGGTGTAATCTCCAAAGTCATTGACTGAGTTGAATAAAAAACCCGAAACGTCATAACAGTAGTTGGATGAGAACTTTTGTTTGAAGCTTTCTGAAATCCACTTTGTTGCAAATCATATTATAAAGTTTTGTATGCAAATTAATCATTTTCTTTTTTTCTGCTTCAGCTAAATCATCCAAATAATTCAATAAACATATACCAAATGATAACGTAATGAAAGCAATTGCATTGGTAACCCTTTGACATATATGAGCAGCTGACCGTAAACCCATCAAAAAACAGTATCACAAAACAAATGTCCCTTCCATTTGAAAGCTACCAAATGGTGACTAAGGGACAAATGGGTATTTCTCTTTATGTCCTTGATAAGTCTTTTTTGTACATTAAACATCCGCGACCTTTCGTTAAATCTAACTGAACCAAATCATCAACTTTTGGAAATATTAAACAGACTTCTTCATTCAAATAATGATCTTTATCAACAAAAAGTTTATTGAAATAGGTGAAAAGGGAACTTTAAAAGCCACCGAACACGACAAATATGAAAATACTGCAGGCTCGGTTTGATTGAGCCTGTTCATGGGAAGTAATGGGATTGCATATAACTCCCTAAGCCGCCTAGCCCCGGGTTGAGCGCAACTCAATATTTATACCAATAAACAGTTCAATTTTGATCCATCCCAAACGATGGTATGCACATGGCGGTGAACATGGAACCTTTAATGAGGTATTTTCAGATAAATACCATACCATGTTCAGCGGCGTATGGTCCCCAGATAAAAGGATGGGTTTGCCCTAAACGAGAAAACAATGGGCGGAACTAAACAGAATAGAATTTTAATAGGGGATCTTAAATCATAAGATCACAGACAACGCCAAAGGCAAAATTTAAAAAGCAGGTCTAGGCGCTGTCGCCGTGACGGTGCGGGTTCGCTCCCAGCTAGAGGCACTATCGCTATCATTGAAGGAACCAATGATAGAGTGCAAAGAAAATTCTTTAATAAAATATTTCTCAATTTATTCTGGAAAATTATTGGCTCCTTTATAGTTCTTTTCGGCAAAAGAATTTTCATCACCCTCAAACCCAATTGGAAAACCAAACTCAAATAGGTCACACACTAAAGTGTCTTTTTATTGAAAACTCGACAACAATCGTCTTAAAAAATTTTATGTCGATTTTATTATTTACTGGAATACGAAATTTTTGAAAATTGAAAAATCCAGATTTTTTAACTACTTGGGGCCAAATAACTTTCTTTGAACTCTTTACGTTTAACAAAATGTGGAAGACAATTCATTTCAGTAAAATATGTCTTCCTTTTTTATTTTCATGTACAAATGGTTGTTAGGCCGAATAATGTGGACAAGCTGATTAGCATTCTGGATGCTCTAACGTACTATGATCTTTCTGCCAACAAGTGGCACAAATAGATTGAGCATTTCGCATCTTGCCCTTAACAACTAACTAGTGGGTCCCTTTAAATTGGCATTGATTTCTTTGATACAGCGAGCAGAACGAAACTGTATTAACTTCACTACCAACATCCTTCTCCGAATTTTTCTTTCCCGTCGAACCCCTAAATTCTGTATTCCCTCTGCTCAACATCGCCGTATCCAAGAAAGAAAAGTCATCATCACACGAATTCTTTCCTAATTCAATTTCTCTTTAAAAAGCAGTATAATAAGATTGCAAACATGAGAAACTGAACGACGAACTTTAGTACTGTAACATGATTTTTTGTTTAATTAATGAATTCTACCTTTCCATTTTGTTGATTTAAGGTCTGAGATTCCAATGATTTCAAGTTAATCTGCTACAAATAGATTTAAATTGAGATCTTCAAATGTACAATTTTGATTTACAAATTAATATTTAAACTGTGAATGAGGTTATGACTGGGGATATTTAACTCTGTCTGCGGATTTCGCAGATATCCCCATTTGTTTTTGGACTTTTCTTTTATGGATTTCTTAAATGTCTACCAACACCACTATCATAAGAAAATGCAGACGGTGATGATGTATCCGAACTACTGGTATTGTCCTAATCTGAGCTAGTAGAATCTTGAAAATCAGACAAACGCATTTTTTGCAACTGTCTATTTATTTTCTTTTTTAAATTTGTGTTGGATCGTAAGTGCTTTAGAGCAATTTCAGAATCACGTTTAATAAAAGTTTGTAAAGAATAAATGTGTTTACCATGCACTTTCTTGCTTGTACTGGTTGAGCTTGGATCCTGTAACCGTTTGACTTCCTTCCTACTTCTTTCTATTTTCCTACGAAGTTCGTCCTTTAACTGCTCCTTTCTTTACCGCTTCTTCTCCCTTTCTAAACTTTCCAATTCCGCCTGTAAATCTCTGAGTTCATCGTCTCCAGACTCTTCGTGTCCCAAATGCTCGGGAGAAAATACACTGTGAGGCCCCGCCACAGGCTCCTAATTCTTGTGGTTCCTCGCTCACTTTACATGAAGCAATCTCTGTTTTTGATTGTTCAACGTCCTTCACTTTCCCTTCATTTAAGGCCTTATAATCGACCCTTTGTCCTCTTGAAGGTTTGTCGAGATGCATTATTAAAACTGAACAGCAACAGTTGTATAACAAATAATAAACAGTGACATATGTTACCTGTCCAAAACGTTTTCTACTCGCCTCCAATGAGACCTGATCAACAGCAACTTTACGATAAATCTACATGTCTTTCACCTTGTATATTCGAACAAAGAATTTTCTTAACGGCGGGAACTGCTAACCCGGAACAACTACTACATAAAATTTCTCGAAAGTGACAACACAAGTGGCAAATAAAAACCACGGTCGCGCCTTCTTATAAAACTGAAAATAAATCTAATGAAGTGACTAACCAATCAAATTTGAGATAACATAAAAAACGGAATCCAATTCGACTTTAGTAAAACATAAATGAAGTCATCTCAAGGGAAATAATAAAATACGGCCTTTAATTAAATATTTTAACAATGGTTATATTTAAAAAAAATCCCATGATATGCATCTTCTTAAAGAATTAAAATAACGATCATTTTAATATCCTTTATATTGTTTCATTCATAAGAGGGCAAACCAAGTGAGAAATATTGCTTACTTTGCACATCTTTTTCTATTGAATAGATGGGCCATTAACGTTGGTCGAGATGGTGTGCGATCGCATAGACATGGTAATCGCGTTTGTCAAGATTAATATACAAGGTTTGTGACTTTGTCTCATAATTCTTTATATATTACACTGTTTTGTTACAAAAAGTTTATCAATGCAAGCTTTTTATACCACTTCAGTGAAGACAACACTTATACATTACATTTGCATGGCCCTTCTCTCAAGAAATAAGGAGGCATAAAGTTGCACATGTCCTAACGTTCGTATGTGCGTCTGTCACTTTTACTATCAAGCAGTTTTTATTGATATAAATATCAATCAACAGTCAATCTTATAAATGTCAGGATGTGGAGATAATCGTAAAAACATTTTTTTTCTTGCAACCAGAGTTATAATATTTTGTAAAAGAGTAAAAGGTAACTTTGAAAGCCACCGAACACGACAGATATGAATATATTGCAAGCTTACTTTGATAGAGCCTGTTTGTGGGCAGTAATGGAAATACATATAACTGTTCCGGGTTGAGCGCAACTCAATATTTACGCCAATAAACAGTACAATTTCGATCCATCCCAAACAATGGTATGCATATGGCGGTGAATATGGAACCTTCAATGCGGTATTTTCATATTAATTCCATTCAATGTTCAGCGGCGTATGGTCCCCAGATAAAAGAATGGATTTGCCCTAAACGAAAAAAACAATGTGCGTAATAAATCATAATATAATTTCGACATAGGATCTGAGAATATAATCCAGCATATCACTGACAACGCCTAAGGCAAAAATAAAAAAGCAAAATTTATATCATTGGGGTAGATTTAAGTTAAATTTTACGTTATGCCGCGCATTGCTACTAAGGTGTCTTTTGACTTGCAAACATCATCAGAGATGATGATAAAATCGTAAACAGCGAATTATTTCCGCTTTTTATTATCGGCATTGTGACCGTTTGTTTATTTCAGTAATACAATTTCATGCTGCGAGCACCTCAATCACGGTATTGAGAATTTCTAATGAACTCGCTCTGTCAGATGTTTAGGTTAGATAATGTACATAGTCATTCATAAAATATTTTAAATTTTCTTTTGTGACTGTTCTTTTAGCGTTTTGAAAGTGTTCTTTTCCGTTGTTAGTTTGAAAGTTATAATTTATCAGTTCGCAGTATTGCAAATTGCTTTAACATTTACACAGATGATCAGACTGATATTTTATTTAGCTTAGAGAAAGGCTTTTTCTTCAGTCCAGCTTTCCTAGAGTTATTACCCATTATTTTATTTTAAAACAAAAATCTTGAATGACAAACTCTTATTATCATGGAGATGAATTACTTTTCTTTCAAGCTTGGGAAAGGAGTGAAACTGGTTCATAATAGCTACATAATTACTTACAGACGGGTTTTTACCCTTCTTATTTTTGTGAAATGTTGTTAGAAATGAAAATTAAAGTGTGTCTTGCAATTTTCTGTCAGTGAGCATTATGATATTTCTGGTGCAAGAAACAGTTGTTTAAGCCAACAACATGCACCAATATAGATTATATGTTTCTTATAGTTATTCAAAGTTATAAAGTTTCAGACCCTTAATTCTGGCTTAACCTGTGGGTTTACGTTCCATAGCCATAGCTGGACTGCGTGGTATTTCCCCTTTTATTTGCCCAATCGGTTTTGGTATTGAGGGAGCAAAAAACATAGTAAAAAGTAACATAAGACATTTCAATAAACTTCATATTTGTCAACATGATTTTCATTCACACTGCTCCTTACCTGGTGATAAATATTACAATTATTTATTTTAATTAAACAGATGTGTCATCAACGTTGTTGCGAAAGTTGCGAAATTTGAGCGATTCCATAGTACACACAACCGCGTTTCTCGACAATGTTGTAAAAGGTTGGTGACGTTATATCTTTGATTAAATAATTCAGTTCCCAAGTGTAAACTGAGAACAAATGGTAGGTATACTTTGTATATGCTATTTTTGGATATAATTACCCGATATTCACTGAAATTGGTTATTTATACGTATATAAAACTATAAAAGTTTCATTACCGAGAATGAATCTCAAATTTCGTCAGTATTGTGCATCTAAAGTTTCTTGTTTATCTTAAATGTATAAACAAAAATTAGAGTTAGAGTTTCGTGTCCAATTTCACCAGTGCTTAGAATGTAAATCATAAACAAAATCTATAGTGATATGTTTATCTTGCAGAAAGCGGAAAAATCCCAAAATCGATTTCAGACATAATTCAAACGACTGCCAACACAAATTTATCATAAAAACTGTTGATTAGATTAGCTGGACGGATAGGGAAAAATTGGGAAATACTTGGGATTAAGTTAGGGTTGAACAAGGTGGACATATACCACATCAGCGAAGATAATAAAACAACTTTGATGAGGATATATGCAATGTTGCGGAAATGGATGAACAGCAAACAGGAAGAAGCCAAAGCAAGTGATCTGTTGCGAGAGATGTGGAAGTGCAAACAAGTCATGGTGGACTGGAAAGGTTTGCCTACTGTATTTAATATTTGACAGTACCTGCCAATATGAGGCACAACTTTCATATGAATTGTACAATACTTCTAAATGAAACAAGTTACATGTATAATAAACATTATGTTTTACCTATATTGAACAACTTTAATGTCTAAAATAAAAAAAAACAATAAAAATACTTGTATAAAAAGAGATGTATATGTATTTGTCAGAAAGGACTATCACTTATTAAAAATAAATCACTATCACACAATCATGAAAACGAACATGACTTGACGTATTAACATATTATCCATATTTTAGAAATCACGACAAGCAGGCAAATATCAATATAAACATATTATATAGCTATGAGTGATAATATGTTTCATATTGACATTACCAGCGGAACAACATTGTATACACTTAACAACTTTTCTAAGTATACACTATTTTCCTCTCGATATTTTTCATATTTGTTAAAACGAAATTGCATTTATTATACTTATCATTTGACAGTAAAGTCTTTATTTTACACTGTTAAGATATCGACTTAAACATTGCACGTTCATTACGAAGACTGCAGCAGATCTAAACAAAGGGATCTTAAAGTCTCAGGAGTATCTGCGATAAGTCCTTTTTCCGGTTATCCTTTTACACCTTCAATCAATTTTAATCTGGTTGTGGTCTGAACTTGGAAGGCGCGAACGAAATGGGCTAGGATTTCCCTAGGTGTCGTTCAGAACTGCATTACCTCCATGAAATGATGGTGGTCTTACGCGTTCTTGACCGATGTTGAGAATTTGTATTCGGTAAATTCCAGTAACTCTTAATGATTGTGAGCAGTCAGTTGTCTGTCATTTTGAATATTTGTTTTATTAATACATCAGTTAGTATTTATTGAATGTTTATTGCAAGTTTCAGAGGAAAAACTCAATTATCAAACCAGTAATGCCCAGATACGAATATATATGCTTAGAAAAGTTGTTAAGTGTATAGTTTAAATCTAATACTGTATACTGAGACAGTTACTTGCATGCTCAAACAATATGTCAGTTTTTATTATTTTATATATTGCAAGCTACCATGTAAATACTATAAGACACAATTGTAATTAACATATGAAATGTGTATTTAATAGGAATATATATATATACATATCACAATGTATCAATCTAAAAAGACATGTTTTTGCTATATAAATTGCAATTACTAAACGCTCTAAGAAGGAACCGTTCTCTCTTTTTTAATGGTAGTTTTAAATACATCAACAATTTTGCTCAGTTTCATGGGTTAGTAATTTGTAAACATTGCTAATGTGTTATTGTTGTTGTTGTTAAATACTTTAAAATTTTATTGATTTTTTGACACTGCTTTTTGAAGAGCATGAATTGCACATTTGATTGACATTGTTTCTAGAACCAATTAATTGCAGAGTTTTCTTGGAGTAGAAATTTGATTAACAACGTTTTTCTCGTTAAATTCTTTGACGTCGGAGTAATTAACAGTACGCTGGATCGTTGTATTGTTTACTTCACATCAGTTTATTATCAATTCCTTAGCGAATTTCAAAATATATGTATTACAGAATGCGAACTGAGTTTTACGGATGAATGCTCATGTTCAAGTCCTTGTCCTTGTTGATCTCTTCAATGAATGTAAATAATGTCATAAAAGGCGTACATGTTATTTTGCAAACTTTGTACAATAATTAGAAGCAATTTGATTTAAACATGTTATATAAATATTTATATTCTTATATCTCACTCCTGTGCATGTGGCTGCAATGTTTCTAGAGTATAATGACCAGCTGTTATGTTTTTTTAGGATGGAAAGTTGTTTACTTGTGTAAATGTTGGGAGAGGCTTAGCGGCGTGAGCAGTGATGTGCATATCTATTACCGCCAATGAACAGGCTCAGTCAATCAGAGCCTGCAATATTTTAATATCTGTCGTCGTGTTTGGTCTTTTTCAACTATTGCAAGACATTGTCAAAATATGCATTAACTTTATTACTCTTGAACAGGCTCAGTCAAACAGAGCCTGCAATATTTAACAAATAAAACATGGCATTGAGGGCAATATGCAAGTTTACGGACTGGTTGGTCAGACTGAGGAAGGTATATGGCCCGAAGCGCAGCTGAGGGCCATATACCTTCCGAGGTCTGACCAACCAGTCCGTAAACTTGCATATTGCCCTCAATGCCATGTTTTATTTGTTATATTATACCGAATCTAAATTCTTTCATATCTTTTGTTGCTGTCATTTTTACTATAATTTGCTTTTAAATAATAATTTGATTTGTTCAGTGTGTAAAAAATCCCATACAGATTTTTTATTATTTACAAGCCATCAGGCATATAAAGCACGCCTTTTACTATTCCATTTTTGTTAATCAAATTAAATATTACTAGGCAACAGACCCGCACTTTATAAGATAATTATTCTTATATTAGATTCTGAAGTAATCAAAAACGGTCGATATAAGAATTATGGACCGGATAGCCGGTCAATATGCGATTTATGGACTGGATGACGTCATATTAAATACAGAAGGGCTTATGCAAATGAGGTATAATATTGTCATATATGTCGTGTTTAGTGGCTGTACAGTTTTCTTTTCGTGTATTGTTAGAATATAACATGATAAAGAAATAATTGCTAGAAAGTGATTACGTCAGGAAATACCGCTCGGAAATTACGTATTCATAGATACATGTAACAAGTAAATCCACATACATTGCATGTATTGCTACTTTTCCTTCGGCTCTTTTTTAGATATCAATCAGATCCTCCCGTTTTTACAATTGTTAAGATGAAACATTGCTCTCAATTTATTTGAATGAAACATCCTCGAATGAACACGACAAACCTGAAAACCGCAACTGCCATTTATGATGAATATATTAAACTTTTTTGTAAAGACATTAATTTTATGTATACTGTGGTTTCATTTAATTTCGCTGGCACGAAATTTCGCGCAATCGCCGAAAAAGACTGTTTCGCGCGGACGTAAATTCGCGCAAATCCATTTTTTCAAAAAAAAATATTATCGATATTTTACCGACCCGTTATCAATACCTATTTTTTATTTGAACACGCGAGCTAATCATGTGTCAGTTGGCCCCCTGTCAATAACAACTTCCTTTGTTAGTCAATTATCGAACCGCTGTTTATTCGGCGCCGCTAATTGACATGGGACCCGTTTGATCCTCCTATCTGGACCATTCATATCATAATTGGCATGATAAATAACTTACCGGTTTATGGTCTAAAGTGTCAATTAACTGTGAAACAGTTATTCAACAAAAGTGTAGATAAATTAAAAATGAGATGACAACGATACTGTTTGGTAAAACGTGACCTGACCTAAATGCGCGGACTAAATTGTCGTTCAAGTTTTGAAGTAACATTTAACATATTCAAAAGAAATTCGACAGTTATAACTAATTTTATTTTCTTCATTAACATGATTATTCGATACTTCAAATTTATATCAAATCGCTATACGGGCAACTATATATAAAGTGTAGGTCATTTCGGACAAAGAACGTTTCGGATACGCATGTGGAACCGTTTGGTTAAATTTTAGCTTAGGTTTTAAATTCGCGCAATGGTCCGAGCGCGAAATACGCGAAAATTAAGCCATCGCTAAATAAAATGATACCACAGTATACAAAAAACTTTGCTAATTAAGGTAAATTCTGATTGTTATTTTACCGACCAATACTGTTGATAATCCAGAGTAAAACGCGATAAAAAAATTTGATGAATCTCAACCATATGGAAAATTTGAGAGTGACTGGAGGTTAACATATACATGTATTGCAAAATGCGTTAACATTTTTGTTGATGATTTTACATGTATATCTCAGAAATGAATAATTATATATCTTATTGAATGGCGTAAAATCAAAAGGAGGACTTACTGGAAGAACTCTAATATATCCAAGTTTTGTCCAATATAGAGTACTCACTTGTCATCCGTTGGTATAATTTGAAAACAATTAGCATGAAACAAACTTACTTCACTGCATATTATTCTGCAATACGTTACCCTAACAGAGTTAACACTAAGAATCCAAATATAAAGTTGTAAAATTATTTCTTTCATCCTATCTTTGCATTTACAAGTGCGATTCAAAGAGGTGCACGTTAGATAAGATTGTTCGTCTGCTCCTTAAAAACTTTTATCAACCAGCACAAGAACAAAATGTTTCAACAACAAAGTTTTGTTTGCTTATTTTACACCTTGAATTGCTCAATATTCACAGTCGCTGTTTAAGTGATGCTTTGGTCGGAAAAGAAGTTCTCGTACTCGGTAAACTATATATTAGTTTTCAATGAAATTGTAACATATGCTTGAAAGGTCTTTTTGTAAAAATATGAGTCACAAATAACTGTAACGTCGGGCAACATAGGGGATTGACAGAACTGCCGGAGTTTCTGAAATGGAATGAAGGTTAGTCAGGAGAATTCATTATAGGCACTTTATATCCCATAATGCTACTTTCTTCAGGATTTGAGCATCAAACATTCAAAATGGCCTATGTGCGTTAAACTGAGTTGATTATCATATAAAATAGGTTAGTCATATTTTTTGTCAAACATTTTGGCTCTTTATACATCTTGTTCCCTAATTATGGAAGTTGAAGCCAATTGCCAATAAAGCCGGTGCGATAAGTGTTAATAATGTATAAAAATAAACTGGCTTTCCCCTTTACTCCGAAGACACACCGTTATTGCGTGGGCGGACAGCGAATTACCAGACACAGTACATGACAAATTCAATGCCCAGATCACCGCTCACTACCTCTTCACGTCTGTCAGGCTACCAACAATATGTAGGGACTGTCTGTCAGGCCACATCAGATTCCCTTATCAGTAGATCTGTTATAAAACACATCCTAAAGCGCAAAGATCACTCGCTATCTCAGCAACAGTGTCATCATTGGAATCGCTAGCATCCGCCTGCAGCTGATGATGTTCTCAACTGTAGGTGCCATTCTGTGGCACATCAAAGCCAGTATCAAAGCATCAGACCATATTCATGTTGATGTTCCTTATTCCAAGTAAATATGTTTAATCAGTAAATCAGTAAATTTGGTAAACAATCATTTTACATATACATGTAACCATGAAACACAATAGTCAATGTAGAAAAAAATAATATCATTAGACAAACTCCCGAATGTAAAGGATGACGTTTGCAACGAATGCTTCAAAAATATATGTACAATCCCTAAGACGCATCGTGGTAATTACAGGATTATGCACTTATAATTCATAAATACAGGTGCAGTTTAAAATCACTATTGCAACAAGGTATTTCACAGCCAGTTTTTTTATGGAGATTTAATTTATAAACTTAAGAAGGTAAAGGGCAATGTTAATTTCTCCCGGTTATTCGTAAAAACCATCTGTATATTTAAAAAGAATGGTTACCAACATGATATTTTACAGCGCTCTGCATGCCTGGTGATTAACCCTTCTACAGTTGATCATTATGCTTACCTCTTTGGTTGCACGACGGTGGCAGGGGTTTAAGAGTTTATGAAGGTTTATGGGGTAATCTTTTCTTAAAAGAACCTAGAAGCTCGATTTGTTTCTTTTATCCCTGTCATCGTGTTCTTGCTGATTTTACTCCAGGAGCTCTGGTCTCGGTAAGATCATTAAGTACCCGCCCTTTGGCTTTGCAATGCTATTAGATTCTTATGTTTAATATGTTTGTGTGCTTTTGCATGCAACATTGTTGATCCAATAAGTGGGTTGGAGTTGTTTCACCAAGACAACTTGTATTTGTTTTGTGATATGAGAACCTGTTGGGGCAAGTGTGAGGTTGGTGCACCCTAGAACCTAGTTTAAACCCCCAGTGGCAATTTGATTTGCCACTGACCGTTCCAAGGTGGTAACCCCTGGGGTTCTCATTTTTGCTAATTGTTAGTGGTGTCTCTTTTGAAACTGATCATTTTATTAACCATGCTTTCTCCCTTTTTTCTTCTTGACTGTGTGGGGAGGCTGTTTTTTCTGAATGTGGCGATTCCTGATATGCATATTTCACCTTTTTATAAGCACGGTAACAAGTGACAGTTTTTGTTCGCAGAGTTATGACCTTTAGATAAAGCTACTAATGATACAGTTAATTTTAGAGCCATTCTTGTGTTTCCGCAATATCCCGGGTAGCATTCATCTGTTCAACCGTTACAGTTATGAAATCAATATATTGACAATTTTGCATATTCCGCTCCCGATTCTCTTAACACGTATTACCAATCTGATTCCAATTCCAATCCAATTCTTCTTTTTTGCGCTCCACCGCTTCATCGTCCATTCATCCCGTGTCTCTTAAACACCCTGGGGAGCCCCTTGTGTATCTATATTGGTGTGTAGGCAATTTTTATTGGTAAATATTCATGTCATGGTAAGAACTGTCACACATCGATAAAGACATAAGAGGTTTTTTAATCTCTTTACCCTTAACTCCAGGAAAATGCCTGTTACCGCATGGGAAACCAGTCGCTTCTGACGGTAAAGATTTATATCCTGATCAACAAACACATCTACACTGTTCGCGCTTTAAATTCATTTTATATGTATTAATAAGTAATTTTGAACAAGAAACAGATTTGCTGGTTAATCTTTATCTACACAGGTTGCCCAGGTGATGACATGCGCATGGAGAAATGGATTACATTTTATTTTAATATACCCTTGAGCTATCAAGTTGACTGTAATCACTTGCATAATTTGAAGAAGAAAAAAACAGCAGGAGTTTCAATTTAAAATAAAAGTAAAACATAACATTCTTTATTTTTTATTACACGTATGTTTTATTACACATAACGTTTGTATTTAATAATATTTAGTACAATATATATATAGGCCAAATGAACAATCTCCTCGCTTTACAGACAGGGCCCAGACGATCGTTAATTTATCCGCAGTTTTAACTAACCGTTAGTTAAAATTTAGTTGGATGGTCAAGCTGCTCGCCCAGTTTTGACGTCAAAAATGAAATTTGGTCTAAATCTTTTGAAATTTGGTCAGAATAATTTGTGACGATCGCTTTATTGAAATATGCAAAATATTTCCTAGCCGAAAAGAAATATTGAAAAACAACGCCGTGTATGAAGGCACCCTGATTTCCTCCAGTTTTTCCTCAGAAAACGAAGAGATTTAACTGTGTAGTTTACACCGAAATGATGCGAAATTTGCATTAAACATGCAACAGTACAAGCGTTATATGATGTTTGTAAAAACTTTTAATAGAGACATTCTATGTAAATATCATAATTATCTACGTGATGCGAGCTTTTTTGGCACTGTTTTAGGGTTCCATTACTGCCTTTGGCGTAATATTAGCGCGAAAAAAGACGGTGAACTTTCGTTATTTTTAATTTATGATTTATGAATTTATTGTAAAAAAGGTTCAACTAGTTAAATCAGCTCGTTTAAATTCGTAAGTCAGAAAATGCTATTCCTTAACCGAACCAAGTAACTCACGTATGAGCAAATCATACTTTCCTGAATAAAAACCAATAAAACTTCATGAAATCACGATTTATGATTATAAATTATAAGATCACAAGTAGATAATGTTATAATCTGGTAACCTGGTATTGCTCCGTAATTGACAATTATTTTCAAATCGACGGCATTGTTTTATTCTTTGTTTTAGCTGGATCATGTACTAAATTTCAGTCGATGAAATTAATTAAAAAATTGATAAGTTTATTTTTTTTTGCAAAAACAATGAAGAAAGTATATTATAATATTTTTGTTTGAGAGATTTTGTTTAAAACACGAGGTAACGCCTACGATCATAGTGGTTTAAAATGTTATTTCAACTACGCCGACGTGTATTTATTGTAAATGTGACGTCTGCGTTTATGCGAACGCAAAACATTTAGTGAATTTATGTTATTTTTATTTTCACGCAAAACAACTTGGGTTACCCATGTGTCAATTATGAAACACAATTGTATTTTTTTTCCACAGTGGTGATAAAACAACTGTAGCCCCATTGATAAACATAATATACCACTAATACCGTTTTTGTTCACTTAATTGAATAGAACATTTATTTAATGACACAAACGATAGATTAGCGTTCACAGATTGAGATGTCACAACTTCAACAAGAGATTTGCATTTACGCGCGATACTATAAATTAAGATATTTATAGTCAATAAAAATAAATTTTTCACCAGGGCCAATCCTTATCAGATATTCTTTTGAAAAATTCTTAACACTCTTGGGGCAAGTTCGAGGTTGGTGCTCCCTAGAACCTGGTTTAAACCCACAGTGGCCAGTTGTTTTCTCACTCACAGTTCCAAAACGATTACCCCTCGGGTTCTTATTTTCGTTAAATGTTTGTGGTGTCTATTTTGAAACTGATCATTTTATAGCCCATGTTTACTTTTTTTCTCTTTTCGGCTATGAGGGGATGCGATGTGGTCATTTCTGTTATGCATTTTCACTCTTTCATCACAAACTAGCACTTCTAATCTAATTCGTTAATATCACAAATACCTAGTTTGCGTCAAAGAAATGAAAATGTCTGAGCTGAGAAGTATAAAGAGGATAAAAAGCGTTAGAGAATTTCAACTGACTATGTAACAACTATTAACTCATTTTGACTGCCACACAGTTTGCAATTAAACATGTCAACATAATCATTCGATATAATATAACGAATGAATTGTTAATTAATGTATTCCATCTCTGATTCATAATTGAATCAGAAATTATAAATCCGCGAAATTATTTAACTTACATTTGCACCATTCATAAACGAAATCTAATATTTTAGTTTAAAAACGAATTATAATAAATTCGTCTGTGTTAAAATCAAAACATTTTATAGGAAACCAAAATGATTTACGATATTTTTAGAACGCGTTAAGCATTGGGGAAATTTGTTCGTATATAGATCCTCGTCATTTAAAGATTCTTATATTATACAGGAATCCCAAAAAGACCGATATATTTACGAAAGCAGTGTTTATTAAAATAGATTAAACATGGTCTTTGAAAGATACCGAACACGACAAATATCAAAATATTGCAGGCTAATTTTAATTGAGCCTGTTAATGACCCGTATTGAAAATGCATATTACTGTCCGCGCAATTTAGGTCTGTATTAGGTGCAACTCAACACTCACATATATATGTTTCGTGCTCAACAACCTTGATCAAATCACCTAGCCCGGAGCTAGCCCAACCGTAATTTAACATCAATAAATAATACATTTTTGATCCATCCCAAACGATGATGTGCATTTAAATCGGTAAACATGGAACCTTCAGTGTGGTATCTTCAGATTTAATCCATTTCAGTTTCAGCGATCCTAAGCATTTCCATAAGCATATCGGGATCTACAGAATTGACCGTCTGTTCTTGATCTACATTTGTATTATCTTGGTCAGAAATAAACTAGTGAATAAAAAATCGAACGGTGCAGATCCTGATAAATGGCACGTGCCAGTTGTCTGGATCATCGATGTTCGCCAATGTGATAACAACATAAGGCAATGGAGGAACGGGCTATAATTTTATATTTTGCTGATTCTGAAGTTGATAGATTTCTGAATCATTGGGCTTAACGAAACGTTATGGCTTGGTAGTCATAAACCAACTCAATTTATTTTTCGACAAAGCTCATCTTATATAAGGGGAGACAAACATTGCAAAACTAACTGAAATTTAAAAAAAAGAATTTTTGGATAATACTCATTGCCACATAGATTTTAGTAAAGAACTGAATTAATCTTAGGATGTATTACATTTGTAACGTTTGCAGGCTCAGTTTGGTTTAATTCATGTTTTTATTGCCAAGCACTAACTAAAAATAAAGAAAAAATGTTTGCATTTTAGCTCTGAAATTAATGGACAATGTACCAAATCAACTACATGTAATAGCTGATGTAATCATATGCTGATCTGCAAAATATTGTGGCAGTTCGTCAAAATAATATTTGGGTTCTCAAGACATTCGTTCAAATCTTCTTTTAGTTACATGGACGAAACATTTTTCTGTACTACTTAGAATTTCTGACAATAAGACCACAACATACTGTAGGTAAATGTAAACACAATATCTGTATTATTATTATACACCCACAAACGAAGTTTGGGGGGTATATAGGAGTCATCATCCGGTCGTTAGGTCGGTTGGTTTGTCGGTTGGTTGGTTGGTCTGTGGCACGAACTATGTCTACATTTTTTAAGATACCGACTTGAAACTTGAAACATTTGTTCGCTAGTGGATTTGCGCGACATATATGTCTTCATGTGATTTAACAAAATCTTGTGACGCGAACTACTTCTACAGTTTTCAAGATATTGTTTTGAAATTTAAAACATATGTTCGACATGAAGATGAACGTGACATATTTTTCATGTGGACAATTCCATTATTTTTGCAGGGGACATGATTTAACAAAATCATGTTATGCAAACTTCTACAGTTTTCAAGATATCGACTTGAAACTGAAACCAGTTCTGAATGAAGTGCTCATGTACGCGACATATGTTTTTTGTGGATCAGTCCATTATTGGAGGGATGCGTTATTTAACAAAATCTCATGACGCAAACTACTTCTCCATTTTTCAAAACATTGACTTGAAGCTTTTAACATATATTCGTACATGTACATGTACGTGACATAGTTTTTATCTGAATCAGTCCATTATTTTTTGCAGAGAGCACTATTTAACAAAATCTGTTATGCGAACTACTGTTACAGTTTTCAAGATAATTGCTTCAAACTTAAAATATATTATCGGCTTGAAGTGTAGAAAGATATGTGTGACATATTGTTCTAGTAGGCCAGCCCATTATTGTTGTAGGGCAATGATTTTACCAAATCTTGTGATGCGAACTTATACATTTTCAATTTTTCAAGATACTGATTTGAAACTGAAATGTGTTTGGCATGAGGTGTGGATGTGGTAGACATATTTTTCATGTTGATCACTCCATTTTTTATGGGGAGAACTGTTGATCAAATTTTTGTGACATGAACTACTTGTACATTTTTTTAAAATAACGACTTCAAACTTAATACATATGTTAGGCATGAAACGAAGATGTGCTTGACATATATTTATGTGGACCCATACATTATTTTTTGGAGGAGAGCACGATTTAAAAAAAATTTCTTACGCGAATAACTTCTACAGTTTTGAAGATATAGACTTGAAACTTTAAACATATGTTAAACACCAACAGTAAATTTGCATGACATATTTTTAATGCGAATCAATCCATCATTGGTGGAGGGGAGCAGGATTTAACTATTTGAAGTGTAAATTTTGTAATTAACCTTGCTTTTTGTACGCTTATCCAGCAGATTTTGAACTCAACTTTTTACTGCCTTAAAATTCAGTCTTTTATGAAAATATCATTCTCTGGTTGTTCAGTGATAAAATTTGATTTAACAAATATTTCAGTAGCAGAGTGAAAATATCCCTGTTAGAAGGTTTAAATGATTATCAGAGGCCATTGCTGTTGTTGCTTGTCAATGACCTTTTGAATTCTACTGCTTAGGTCTGTGTTATGTAACATTACGAACCATGCTCTGGAGGTTTTAATACATTTATTTCTTCTTTTACAGTTACCAACCTAATAACCATTCTAACTTGTGAACACTTTAAAAATCATACCTTTTCTAAATGTTCATTCACTGTTAGGTAAACAAAAATGCAAGCATTATTTCTGTCTACTCTGACAAAGCAGTATTGCGGCGGTATTAATCACATTCAGTAATTATAACTCTAGTTTTGTAATTCGTTTTTAACAGCGATTCCAGAGTTCAGATGCTGACGGTATTTCCTTTTTTTATGTGTAGTTCTATGCAAATAGTTATTTTTCTTTTCAAATAACTTGAGCATCAAAACAAAAAAAAACAGCAGTGGTACTATATATTTCTTCACGTTCATTGGGCTGCCATTAAGAATTACTGCCCAGTTTCGAAGAAAAAAATACAGGAAAATTATTTGTTATTCAAACCAACAGAGACATAATAGGAGTCTGCTTTAAAATTTCTACCAAAAGGTGAAATTTGCATATCAGGAATCGCCACATTCTGAAAAAACAGCCTCCCCACACAGTCAAGAAGAGAGAGGGAGAGAGCATGGTTAATAAAATGACCAGTTTCAAAAAAGACTAACAATAAACAAAAATGTGAACCCGAGCGGTTACCGCCTTGGAACGGTCAGTGGCAAATCAAATTGCCACTGGGGTTTTAAACCAGGATCTAGGGTGCACCAACCTCACACTTGCCCCAACAGGTTCTCATATCACAAAACAAGTACAAGTTGTCTTGGTGAAAAACCTCCAACCTACTTATCGGCTTTACAAATGCAGTCCCTGGGGGATGAAAAGATAACAGTATTGAATGTAAGTACAGGGAGACGTTTTACGGCCGCCACACAGCACATACACAACATCTGTGATTATAAAGTTTGCTTTCCCTTTCGTTACTTTTGCGAATATGATATTCAGTGTTGTGAATAGATGCAAATGCTTTTACCTGTAAAATTTATTTGTGTTTACTATTTGAGTTGTGTCCTATTCATTAAATATGCAACATGTAATGATTTGGTTTAACTCTTTTTAATAACTCATTTTTTAATAAAACTCATTTTTGTGTTTTCATTAGTCCAACCAAGGAGCATGGTTACAGTACCTTTCTTTACTAAAATAATATTTACAAATCAATAATCGATATAATAGAAATTATTTCAATGGAACTATAACCGTAAAATACCAAACGCATTATATTTCGTCGTCTGAGGTGAAAACAAAGAGTCATAAAGGGATTTGCGAAAACGAAAGCATTATAAAGAAAATATTATTGTAAGTAAAAATTATTCATTATTTTATACAAAAAAAACTCTATGATATGCACTCGTTAATTTTTAAACAATATATGTTTTTATTACAATGAATATTGTTAAGTTTTAGTTATTACGTTTTGTTACGTTTTGTTTAATTTGTCTTATGTTAGTCACCCATTAACTGAAAAAAGTATTACCAATCTCACTAAAGTCAGATCTTATAATCTGTTAGATCTGATGACGGCCTGCAGACACCGTACATAAGCTAAAGCGGTTTTCATCGATTACTATTTTTATACCCCCGCAAATAAAGTTTGGGGGGTATATATAGGAGGCATTATCCGGTTATGTGGTTGGTCTGTGGCACTTTTTCAATAGTTTTCACGACAGTTTTCAATATATCGACTTGAAACTTTTAACATATGTTCGTGAGTAGATTTGCGCGAACTGTTTTTTCTCATGTGGATCAGTCCATTATTATTTGGACGGGAGCACGATTCAACAAAATCTTGTGGCGCGAACTTCTTCTACAGTTTTCAAGATATTGACTTGAAACTTTAAACATATGTTTGTCATGAAGAGTAGAATGATGTGCCCGATAATTTTTTAAATGTGGATCAGTCCATTATTTTTGTAGGGGACATGATTTAACAAAACCGTTGTATGAAAACTTCTACAGTTTTCGAGATATTGCATTGCAACTGAAATCTTTTTTCTGCATCAAGTGGGCATGTAAGCGACATATTGTTTGTGGATCAGTCCATTATTTTTTGGAGGGGAGCATTATTTAACAAAATCTTTCATTTTTAACAAAATCTTATGACGCAAACTTTAAGCATGCGTTCGTAAGTAGATTAGCATGACATATTTTTCTTTTCATGTTGATCAGTCCATTATATTTATGAAGGGGTCATGATTCAACAACATCTTTTAACCCTAACTTCTTCTACAGTTTTTGAGATATTGATTTTAAACTTTAATCATATGTTTCGGCTTTAAATGTAGATTTGCGTGACATATTTTTCGGATCAGACTATTATGTTTCGCAGGGGACATGATTTAAAAAAATCATGTTATGCAAACTTCTACAGTTTTCAAGATATCGACTGAAATCATATGTTCTGCATGAATTGCGCATGTAAGTGACGCATGTAAGTGACATATTAGTAGTTTAGGCGATGGTTTACGGGCATAACTGCCATATTGGATATGACTCATGGTCCTGAGGTTATATTGGAGGAAGTGCGCATGTGCGGTTCTATATTTAGAATGACATCACCGTATTATTTTAAGAATCACATTTAGAATGGCATGATCTCCCGGAAGTAGCTGACTCGTATACTATAGCTTGTTTCGCGTTCATTGAGAGTCAGGGACTCGGCTCTAGACGGAGAGAAAATGTCAATGATTTGAAAAGCATTGCTTAGAACATTTTTGTATATTATGAATTTAGCACCCAAAAGAACAACAGGGCCCGTCCCAAAAGTAGAGATTTTTGTAAGAGTGGGTGTTGGTAGCATATATCACAAAATGGCCGGGTATATAAAGTGGGCGAAGCCTATCGCGGCGGCAACGGAAATAGCCACATCGAGCTGGGAACGAGAAATTCAAGAAACTAACGTCATTTCAGCGGTGGAAACGGCAGCACCCCGAAGGCGACAAACTCGATTGGATGTCTTATAGCGGCGCGGCGGGTATTCATTCATCCGCGGCCTCTCGCGTGTGGAACAGGGTAAGATCCGCCCCCGGCATCCGCGAACGAAGTAAGAAACGTTAAGTTCAGGGGGAAATACACTAAGTATCTCAACGAGCGTTATACCGACAGACACTACGTCCGGTGCCTGCACGGATTTCAACATTATTCGACATGGCGATTTAAAATGTTGGACGAAAACCTAAAAACGTTGAACTTTAGTACAAATGATCTGCACGCAGTGTTGCATTTTAGACAAAAACAGTCATAATATGTAATTTTGTCAAATAAAATCTGATAAAGCAAAATGTTGTTCTTGTTAGTCAGTAATTTTATAATTTTAACAATAGTACACATCCGTTATGTGGCTGTTTGTAACAAAACTTGACACTCTTTGAACAGTTTCTGTCACACATTAAAACAAAAATGACACACGCAGTTTTTGTCACTCATTAAAACAAAAATGAATCGTTTTTTTTCCATTAAAATATATTTTCCTGTATGGCCCTGAGCAAAACTTGTTATTGGTTGACGCAAAAATGTCACATCTTGAACAGTTTTTGTTACGCATTATCTCAAAAATGACACACATTGAATCGTTTTGACACTAAATAATGCATTTTCCCGTAAGGTCCTAAAAGATTTTGCCATTGATTGACACAAAAACATTACATGCTAAAGAGATGTTTTCACGCATAGACCCAAAAATGACACTCGTTGAATCGTTTTTGACCCTTAACAATGTAGTTTCCCTTATGGGCCTGAACAAAATTTGTCATGGATTGACAAAAAAATGACACACATTGAACGTTTTTTTCACAAGTAAACACAAACATGACACTCGTTGAATCGTTTTTGTCATTTACAATGTATTTTCCCGTATGATCCTGAAATTTGTCATGCATAACCACAAAAATGACACACTTTGAACAGTTTTTGTCACGCATTAACACCAAAAATGACACTCGTTTTTTCGTTTTTGACCCTTAACAATGCATTTTCCCGTAAGGTCCTGAACAGTGTTTGACACTAGAATCACACACGCTAAATCGGTTTTGTACCCTTTTGTCTAAATTTAGAAACAGCGTCATCGTTTTTTATTGTGATTGGCTGTCTATTTTAAGAAATCTCGTCATAGTTTTAATTGCTTTTTGTTATCTTTTTGTGAAACTACTTCATCATTAGTCTCGCTAGTTATTTTAAACAACATACATGTAGGCGATTTAATGTGTTTTCCTTCAAGCACACCGAACGCAAAATAGACACGCCTCAATGTTTTTTTATGGCGATTTTATGACTTTTCCAATAACAGCAGCTTTATGACTGATCACAAGTTACACACCGGCTCTTTTGTTTGTCGTAGGTTGGTATTTTTTAGAATTACCTGCGATAACAAAAGAATTCACGAGATCAGGTTGTTCCATGCACGTGGACGGGTTGTTCTCCGAGTCTAAAACTTAGGTCCGGAAACGGTATGACCATAATCGCAAGATCACATGTGAAGATCATGATGTTGAAAATAGAGATGCATCCCAAACGTTGGTTCCTTTCCTATAACTGGACATTGAAGGATCAACATGGAGTTTTTTCTGTATGGGACTTATTGAGAGTGAAATGCTTCAGTATTTGCTTAGATTTTTATATATCACAGGAATGCATTTGATGAGTAGATGTATGGTCAAACCGTCAAATCATTCATGCGTATCATCTTCAGAATTTGCTTATATTTTGACATAATTTAGTAATGTTGAATATCGTTGGAACGAGTTTGATGAGTAAAAGTCAGATTTATGGTCAAACCGGAAGTGAAAATAGTCATGCGTATCATCTTCAGTATTTGCTTATATTTTGACATAATATAGTCGTCGGAACGAGTTCGATGACTAGAAGTCAGATTTATGGTCAACAAAGAAGTAAAATCACTCATGCGTGAATTTGAGATTTTTAAACAAGTCGAGGCGTCAGTTCACGCTGATTTCAAAAAGATGTTCATTTGCATACATTTGTACTTGTTATTACTTGACATCTTTAGTTAAAGAGAAAAACGCGAAAAAAAACAAAATTATTAATGCAGAACGATTCAATTATCTCGGTCATTATCAGTCAAAACATAACCATGTTGGGTCTCAAATTAAATATCTCGACAACGCCTTTCGGGTTGTTAAGTCAAAAATCAGTCATGTGTGAAATCAGTCTTTGAAGCATAAAACTTTGTTTGAACTGTATTTATCCTAAAGTTACAAGTCAATGCGCCTATTCACGTCGAATCCAAAACTTTGAAATCCACGATAAAAAGCAAAACAGACCAAAATCACTTATGCGGAACAAACGGATTAACAACGTTATTTCTAGTCAAAACCATGTCGTGTAAGGTATCAAAAAAATGTCTCAAAATGTTCTGTGTAAATCATTCACACTTCCTCTTCATCTAGAGCCGAGTCCCTGACCCTCAATTGACGCGAAACAAGCTCTAGATCGGGTATACGAGTCAGCTCCGTATACTTTCGGGAGATCATGTAATTCTTAATGTCATTCTAAAAATAACATGGTGATGTTATTCTAAATATAGAACCGCACATGCGCACTACCTCCAATATGACCTCTTGACCATGAGTCATATCCAATATGGCCGCCGCGCATGCGCAGTCATGCCTCTTAACGAGTCATGCGACTCGCCTATACTAATATTTTTTATGGATCAGGTCATTATTTTTAGAGGAGAGCATTATTTAACAAAATCTTATGCCGCGAACTACTTCTCCAGTTGTCAATTTTTTAACATACGTTCGTGAATAGATTTGCTTGTCATATTTTTCATGTGGATCAGTCCATTATTTTTAGAAGGGGAGCACGATTCAAGAAAACCTTGTGACGCCAACTCCTACAGTTTTTAAGATATTGACTTGAAACTTTAAACATATTTTTGGCATGAAGTGTCAGTCCATTATAATTCGCAAGGGACATGATTAAACAAATTTTTATGCAATCTTCTTCAGTTGAAACTGATATCATAAGTTCTGCATGAAGTGCGCATGTAAGTGACATATATTTTGTGGATCAGTCCATTATTTTTTGTAGAGGAGCATTATTTAACAAAATCTTATGACGCAAACTACTTCTCCTGTTTTAATAATATTGACTTGAACTTTTTAATCTATATCCGGCATTAATTGTACATGTGCAAGGCATTTTTTCCTTATGGATCAGTACATTATTTTTTGAGGGGAGCACTATTTAACAAAATGTTGTGACGCGAACTACTGGTACAGTTTTCAAGGTAATTTCGTCAAACTTAAAGCATATGTTCGGCTTGAAGTGTATTTCATGTAGGTCAGTCCATTTTTTTGTAGGGGAATTATTTAACAAAATCGTGTGATGCGAAGTAATATATTTCAAGATATTGTCTTGAAACTGAAATCATGTGTCGATGTGGTAGACAATATTTTTCATCTGGGTCAGTCAATCATTTTTAAGGGGAGCACTGTTGAATATTTCACTCATTGTTAGGTAAAAAGATGCCGACACTTTTTTCTGTATACTCTGACAAATTGCGGGGGTATTTATCACCTTCAGTGATGGCTCTAGTTAGAAATTGTCAACACAGGAAGCATGATTTACAGTAACGTTCGCAAAATGACGTCATTACATTAAAAGTGAATGCAATACTAAATAAACACATATATCTTCAGTAAAATATGTCTTAAGCAGGCTGTAAACGCTTTCCATGGTTTAAAATACTATGTTTACTTTCACTTTTGTGATGTTGAATGCGACAATCTGATTGATTCAAAGGGTTAGAGATAAAAGTACGTTTTAGTTACTCGTCGTCAGATCCTGATAGCGTAGCGGTTTTCAGAAAATCGTTTTAATCAGAGTGAAGTATTACCTTCTTAGCTTTAGCAATATTTAAAATGAAAACTTTACAAAACTTGAAAAAAGAATAAACTGTCCTTGCAAGAAGCGTGGCTCAATCGTATTATTACCTAGAAACGCAATATCTACAGAATTAATTCTGAATACGGGTAGATTAAAATTTAAAGCCACCGAACAAGAGAATTATCAACATATTATAGTTTCGTTTGATTGAGCCTGCTCATGAACAGTTATGGAAATGCATATTACTCGTGATCAACATCTTTAACATGTTTAAAGTACTACATGTGATCATTTACAATAACGGTCTGCGGAGTTTAAGGTGACTTAACAATTAGTTGAAATCTATTAGCTATTGGTGACACTGATTTAAATATAGGGACTAAATTACCATTTGGGAAACCGTGAAATTTAAAAATATATTCCTTAGCATAGTTTCACGAAATTCTTTCCGGGAGTTTACCAGTTATTGAGCGACACGAATAAACGACCCAAACATTTGACCACTACTTGTAACATTGAGCAAGCGTAGTTGAAACATTGGTTCAGCAAATCGCCTCAATGAGGAGAACATTTGATGAAAGTTTCATAATATTCTTTCCAGGCCTGGGGTTTAGAGGTTATGAAGCGGACATAAAATGCATGGCTCGAACCTTTAAACATTACTGGTGAACTTGACCTTGAGCGGCCAGGTTGGAACATGATAAGAATTTGATTTACTTTTTAGTAGGGATTAAACGATGATCGATTATAATCGAAAATCGTTTCCAGGAGTGATTTTCGATAATCGATTACGAAGTTTAATAATCGTTCATCGGTTTGCTGTTCTTTATGTGGCTCACAAGGGAGATCACTGTATCACAACAAAACAGTACGTGTTGAATATATGACATAGATCAGTGTTATTTTGGTTTAAAAAAGCTTTGGGATATGTTCTCCCACTATGTTTTCAAGAAAAAAGACTCCTGTACCTGCAGCCTACCCTCTATGCTCATATCAGATTCGGTTGCAAATTACAACACCTGCATGATGGGCTAGAAGTGTGGTTCCCATACGTGCTTATTCATACCAGAAAATACACCAGTATCATTAGATTAAAGAACGACACTAATTTCACGAAAAAGAATGCCTATTTCGATTTTTTTTATAACAAGAGGGCCATGATGGCCCTATATCGCTCACCTGACTACAAAAGTACTCTCAGCTTGTGGTTTCAAACAAGAAGATTTTTAAAGTTTTTCCTATACAAGTCTATGTGAAATGAAGTGACCCCTGGGGCGGGGCCAATTTTGACCCCAGGGAAATCATTTGAACAATCTTTGAAGAGTTCCAATAGAGGATGCTAAATGCCAAATATCTAAGCTCAATGTACGTCGTTGATAATGAAACAGTTAGAAAATAATTGTTCGCGAGATGTGCTTCAAAACAATCGATATAAGAATAATTATAGTTAACTGCGTCATTAATCGAGTGTGCGAATACTTTTAGCAAGCCCTAAAGTATACAAAACGTTTGCGTTATTCGGTTCATGCTATAATTTTCCACACAATCACAAAAGCAAAAATGTCGTTAACATATACCAAATTTGTTGAAAATTACGTGTTAACAATTAAACTTTATTTCATCTAGTCGATGTTTTAAGTCTGCACTGTGATTTGTGTTGTATCAAACGCCCGCCACCTTTATATTCTAGAACGAGAACGTATTATTAAATGCTTAATATTTTAACACTTTGTTATTATTTTGCTAGTTACCTTCCTACAATACAGCCCAAAAGCCAGAGCACTACTAGAAGAATCTTAGACAAAACATATGTTAAAATACATGACACTATAAAATCGTTAGTTTATGCATGCTTATTCAATACTTTTCAAATCGCCTTACTATTTTACATAAATCACTTTGCAGACAAAGCAAGTAAAGTATTTCTTTTCCATGTAAAAATCCTTAAAAAATTATACCATAAAATAGTTAAAACAAGGTCTTATGTCACTAAAGATTCTTTTTTGTGTCTTGTATGAACCTGTTTTAAAATCTTTGACAAATCTTCTCAAAATATGCAATGATCTAGGGCTAAAAACTTAAAATGATGGATAAACAGAACGTCCTTTATCTTCATCCTAAAAGTTTTTGTATTATTGGTCCTCTCTCCGTCTATTTTCATTTAAAGTTTGTTAATTTTTGTTTAAATGATATCGTTTAAGTATTACAATACGTGCATATTTTAATTATATTTTGTGAAATTTTATTAACAAAATGTGAAATAGATGTAAAGGAAACTTTGAAAGCCTTAAAACGACAAATATGAAAATATTGCAGGCTCGGTTTGATTGAGCCTGTTCATGGACAGTAATGGAAATGTATATTACTGTCCACGCCGCCTAGCCCCCGGTTGACCGCAACTCAATATTTACACCAATAAACAGTACAATATTGACCGTCCCGAACGATGGTGTGCATATGGCGGTGAACATGGAACCTTCAATATGGTATTTTCAGATTAATACCATTCCATGTTCAGCGACGTATGGTCCCCAGATAAAAGAATGGGTTTGCCCTAAACGAGAAAGCAATGGGCGGAACTATACATAATGGAATTTTGACAGGGGATCTTAGAATATAAATCCTGCATATCACAGACAGCGCCAAAGGCAAAATTTAAAAAGCAGGAAGTATATCCTTGGGGGTGATTGAACAATATCCGAATCAAAATTGGCTGGGAAATTGAAACCACCCATCTCAAAACTGGGCGAAATATTAAAACAAAGGTAATTTTAGAAGTACTATTAACAAAGTACATAAGTATCGTGCTCAACGACCTTCAATGGACGTAATTTATAACAGCACTGATTGAATGTAAGGGAAGACATTTTACATCCGCCACACGGCACAAACAACGCTACTGTGATATTGAAATAGATGAAAAGGGAACTTTGAAAGCCATCAACACGACAAATATGAACATATTGCAGGCTCGGTTTGATTGAGCATGTCCGACCTTTCCGTTGACCTTTTTTCAATGAACAGTAATCGCCGGAAAAACGGAGGATATTAAAACTCATTTTTGAACATAAATAATCTATCGGCAAGTTTAGCAATCTCAGTTTGTAAATGAACAATAAACATAAAATTAATGTATTAAGTAAAAATGAGAATTCTGGAATAATATAATTAATATGATTTGTCAACAAATTAACAAGCATGTAAGACACGAGGGTCAATAATATGTTAAATTATAGGTGACCTTCTCTCACCACTACCCAAGGCGACATTAACATTTGGTTTCATTTTTGACGTATCATCTTGTATTTGGTTTGATTATGAACGGTGCATTTTAAAATTGTAAAGTTGGTCAAATCCTTTCTACAATTTATTGTTTTCCACCTGGTATTTTATTTATTTTCGCGGGGATCAAGTTACGCGGAAAATATATATTAAATAACATGTTTGCACACTAATAAATACGAGCACATTTGTTTTTATCATCATAAGTCTAGTTATTCAATATTCAATGGTTTTATTTTGCTTGGTTTAATTTCGCGCAATATCTCTTGCGCAAAATAAGCGGAAATTAAACCACCGCGAAATATAATGATTCCACAGTAATTTTGTCAATATTTAATTGAATTTTTTGTTAAATCAAACACCATGCAAAATCAACGCAGTTCACTTGATAAAGTTAGAGTAGAACTGTTAAGATATCACCGGAAACATTCAATGGTAAGTTATTCAAAACTCAAAGATACAATTGGCATAAAGGTCACAAATGGAAACATCAGAAACAAGAAATATCTTTAAACAAGAAAAAAGGCGTTGATGGAAAAGATTTTTTATATAAGAAAGGAAGAAAATATATCGGCGCATCAGACTCACTTTCGCAATTGTGTTTCACTTGTTACACTTTCATCTGGTCATAATACATCGGTTAAATTAGCAATGTATAACATTAAGTGTTGATCTACATTTATTTTGTTTCAATAAAATATCTCTTTAAGAGTTAGAATTCAAGACGAATAAATGTCCTTGAAATATAATAAATATAATAATAAAATCTACCAAATTTTACGTAAATTTAAGTGTCCCTCCCGAGTATTGAATCCTTGGTCTCTGCTTGTGAGGCGAGTGACATAACCACTAGACAAAAAGCGATCTGTGTTTCTGGACTTGAAATTAACAATCAGTATTAATGGAACTAGAAATTAACCAGTAGGAACTAGAAATATCTGCACTTCTCTGTCGTTCGACGCTGTGTATTGTACTCGAATGTTTATCTGGCACCCATGCATATTCCATATCGTATTTTTAGCCATCAATTATCCGTATTAATACCGTAAATAATGTTTTCTCCGATACAATTATCGCTTTTAAAAACGAAAACGTATGAACATGTAAGTGCCAGATAAATAATTACGCACAATATAAAAATCGCTACGGTAATCGTAAACAACACCCACTAACAACCAATCGATATAATCTATTTAATTTTACCGCTGCATAATAAGTTTTATTTACAACATTTCAATGGTCGAAAAAATTAGTTCACAAGTGAGCTCAGACAGCTAACGCCGAAAAAAACACAATAAATACAAACTTATTTGAAGTCACAAATATATTTAGTACCGAACGCATGCCTATGATTTATTTTCACATTAAAATTTAGTATATCTTGTTTACATACTTATGCAGCATACCTTTTAATTTTACAGGCTACCATGGAGGAAAGAGTAGAAAGGAATATTGGCCTACACCCGGATATCGAAAGCTCTGAAGTAAACATTAAACATTAATTTTCATATCTATTCTCTGGGACAACTGAAAGTATAATCGATCAATGAAAGGACTGATTCGTTCTATTTGTGGCTTCGTGGTGCAAGTTTTGAGACTTTTCAAACTGGTTTTTCTTTTAATAATTTTTAAACCATTTGAAGTATTGCCTTTCAAATTTGTTTCCTTTTGCATCTTACCAAGGTTACTGACACCGGTTTTCTTGAAGACCTAACACGTTTTAGGTTACACAGTTCAAGAATAAAATAGTAATATTTGTAATTATCTCTTTTATTTATTTGCAGGAATTTGATGAGCACACAATAAGCATATCGGTAAGGATGCATTTTATTAACACAATCTAAGCGTATCTTCTCTTGAACAGAAATCGTCCCTCATCCATAACTTTCTCATTTACCATCATATTCGTAATAGGAAAATTAACTTATAATATGTCTGTTTTCACTGGGAAATATTGTAGACCAACCATACCAAGAAGACATCTCGTTGTCCATATACATGCACATTTCCTGATATACATATTTCATATTTTTCATAAATACAAATGTACAAGATGACTGGCCAAAGTCACAGTCATTATATTCATCGTGGAGAAAAGAAAACATTCTTTCTGTTGGTTACATGTATTTCTAGCACATGTACATGTATGTACAACACCTGAAAATGTAGTTTAATAAGAGAATGTTATTTTACGACAATAAAACAATGACTTTTTATGACAATCTGAAATTAAAAGATTTTAACAATATGAACCGTTTAGAAAAACATGAAATAATGAAATAGAAGGTCTTATTTGGGGAACCTTTTTAACGCTTTCTGTACGATCAAGTTCTCTAATCATTTCTGGATTCCGAACTTTATTATAATTGTTTCACTGTAAAATATATATAGTGATATCGAATTGTTTGCCATCTTCTCAGACCACACATTAACTTGGAATCTGAACATCATCGACATTTCCTGAGAATTTCTTATTTTTATTAAAGAAATTGATTTTATTGACCTCCATAGTATATTTTAAGATATGACGGTTGACTCTACTGTTACAGTACATAATTATTTTTAGAATGCGGAAACACATATTGTTTGTAATAACTACAACAAGCAAATTAAAACATAATTTCAAATAACAATAAAATTACCTCTGATTTACGGATTGTTGAAAATAGACCAAGATTATAAGATTGTTCGAATTCAAAATATTGCCATCAACCTGTTGGCCAATTCGTTACAGGGGATCTAAACTGTAACACTTTTTAATTTATGGAAAGAAGAAATAGTTTATGTCTATGTTATTATAAAACAGTCATAACGATATTATGGTTTAACTTAAAATAATATTTTTTTCTTTCTTAGCTTTAGAAATATTTAAAAGCGAAATTTCAACAGTTGAATCAATGACAATTAAGTATCTGTACAAGAAATGGGGCCATATCAGTGAATGACTATATATTAGCGAATTCATTCAGTTTTGAAATTGAACAGTGACCTTAATTTCAGAATGCGATATTTGCTAAATAAATGTAAAATACCATATTTTGCTATAACTTTTGCATGTCTTGAATGACAGCAATGTGTGAGCAGCTGAGTTTATTGTGACAAAACA
This sequence comes from Corbicula japonica, assembly GCA_038501625.1. Taxonomy (NCBI): domain Eukaryota; kingdom Metazoa; phylum Mollusca; class Bivalvia; order Venerida; family Cyrenidae; genus Corbicula; species Corbicula japonica. Next base: position 7,750,130 of record JAZAYU010000022.1, on the reverse strand, counting down.
TTCCAGAAAATTTACTTTTCAACGAGTAAAACCGATTTGAATATAGTCCTAATTGCTTAATGGTGTGACCCTGCCTCCATAATGACAACCACAAAACGGGGTAGTTCAAAATCACATTTATTCAAAGGCATTACAATGTATCTATCTGTTATTCTTGGTGGCAAACCTTCCTTGAACAAGGAAAGGTGGCAAAGCGTGGTAACAAAGTTTCGGCACTGAAATTACAATATTAAGCATATTTTGAGTGCCTAATAAATACAATAATTCCCTTAAACAAGAATACTCAGTGTTAAAATACATGTGCACAATACTAGCAGAAGATAAAATTACCAAACATATCAAATAATTATCACTTAAAGAAATACAGATTGGTACGTTAAATCTGACTCCTATGTCAAGCTTGGTATAGTGGTTCTGTGTAGTTAAACTACACAAACAATACTGAACCTTTAACAATACTAACTTGATAATTTACAATGGTAAAAAGTATAATGAAATTCACTAAAACACACTTACATTTGTTTATGGAACAAATCACCACTTTGACCAAAAACCACTCACTGCCCTTACTCGTCTCGCTCGTCCAGTGCTGTGTGAACTGTAAATATGTTAATAAAAAGATGAGCACTTGTTAGTCAAAACATCAACAGTTGAATGACAACCGATAGAACAAAGACCAAATATGGCGCTCAGATTTTCAACCAGTTTCAAAGCGTTTAATTTAATAAAACTGCAGCTCAAGTCAAATACAACATTAAAAGACATTACACCTACATACCCTGAATAGCTGTACCCTTAATTGATCCCTAAATATTTAATATAACTGTTCTAAGAATCAACTTCTGTTCTCAGTTGCACGATCTTTCTTCAACTGGCGGTAAAATAGACTAAAATTATCTCCCCTTAATAAACTACCAAAAAGACCTAAAACTACAAGAAAGTTACTAAATTAACCTACACTAAGTGTACAGTCTACAGGAGTCTATTATGTCACAATATTAAAAAACAATAAAAATCATCCCGCTACATACTCCCCTCTTCAGAGAATGTCGCCTCGACATTCAATTGTAGAAGCATGAAAACCTAGAAGTGAAAATAAAAATTATTTAATTAATATACAACAATCATTATAAGTATAATCAAATGGTTAAGCTAAACCACTCGGCATAATACAATTCTAGAAATAAGTCCACGTATATTATGAACAACATGACCCTTCATAACTCGTTGACCACTCATTCAAAGTCCATCATCTCCAAACCTGTAAATGACTAAAGAGATTAGACAATTACACAAAATGGAATTCTCTATTCTGAGTATTATGCAAAGACGGAATTGAAACACTAAAAAATAACTAAAAACTGAATAAAAATGTTATGTTTTAATGTTTCTTCAGTTCCTCAATTAAATTACAATACATGTCAGCAATAATGGACACTACTTAAAATATTTGGACGCATCAAACAAGACTGGTTCTGATTTGTCCACTAGGCATCCAACTAGATATGACTTGAACCATTCAGGGGGTTTTCTGGCTCTAGTTGACCTTCTTAGTACTGGCTCTTCTGGCTGTTCAGCTTCTGCTTGAGGTCTTTCTTCAACCAATTGTTCCACTTCTGTTTCTGCTTCACTCTCTTCTGCAGACTGATGATTAGAATCTTCACTCTGGTCTATATCAGAGTCAACATCAACATCATCATTCTCATCATCTTCTTCTTCTGTTCCTCTTCTCTCCTCCCCTCCTGGAATTCTGTCTATGGTATGGTGGGCGTCCCCATCCAACCCAGGCTGATATGTATGTATTACATATTCCTTAACAGAATCATCATCTGCGACGTCGCCTATAAATATAACTGTATCTGTAGACCCTGAGTCAACATCTTCACCTGGCCTTGGTTCTTTTGCTGAAACTAGTTCTACAGATTCCTCCTTTTGCTTAGGAACAGTAACAGTTTTTTCAACTAAATCTGTTTTAATAGGAAATAGATGGTTCCTATGTAATAATTTAGTTTTTCCATCTGCAGAGCGCACTTCAAATACTGGTATATCCATGTTTGGTATGTTGGTGACAGTATAAATATCCTCCTCAAACTTGTCAGCCAATTTGTGTGGTCCATCAAAAGCTAAAACTTTGACTAGAACTTTGTCACCAATTTCCAATTTAGTTGCTTTGGCTTTTTTGTCAAATTGAGTCTTCTGTTTGACTCTTGCCTGGTCAGCATACTGCTTGGCAATCTCTTGTGTTGTTCTCATTCTATCTTTTAGTTGTTGGATGTATTCTGTTTGAGATACATGTCCTGCTTGCTGTGTTTCCTTCTCAAACATCAGGTCCACTGGTAAAATGGGCTTCCTTCCAAACATTAATTCAAAAGGAGCTACACCTGTGCTTTCATGGGGTATTGCATTGTATGCATATACCAGATATTCAATGTGGGATTTCCAGTCCTGTTTCTTTTCTTTTTCTAATGTTCCTAACATTTCAATTAAAGTTCTGTTGAATCTCTCAGACATTCCATTGCACATAGGATGGTAAATCGTTGTTCTCGTTTTTTGGATCCCGGATAACTGACAAAGTTCCTGAATTAGCTGACTCTCAAAATTTGTACCTTGATCTGTTAATAATTTTGTAGGAAATCCATACTTTAAAACAAAGTTGTTGAAGAAAATTTCAGCAGTTGTTTTGGCTGTCTGATTTTTAGTTGGAAAAGCTTGAGCAAATCTGGTGAAATGATCCACTATAACTAGCACATTTGTATATCCACCTTTACTAGTATCCAATTTGAGAAAATCCATACACACCAATTCAAGTGGGTAAGTACTTGTTATGTTCACCAGTGGTGCTTTTGAGTTGGTTGGACTCTTCCTGCGAATACATCGTTCACATGTCTTGATTCTTTCCTCTACTTGAGCTGACATCTGAGGCCACCAAAATCTATCCTTCATTATTGACAATGTCCTTTCCCTACCCGGGTGACCTATATTGTCATGACAACCTTTAAAAACATCATCTCTGTATACTGTAGGAATAACCAGTTGTAATTTAGCTTCCTCTTTTTCAGTAACTTCTCTATAAAGAACTCCTCTTATTAATTTAAAATGTTGAAAATTTTTGGCCATTGTTGAATGTTTCTTAACATCTGAAATATCTTTGAACTTTGGCTTTTTCTTGTCCCTTGTTGCAGCAACCCAAATTGAAATTAATTCATCCTCCCTTTGTGCTTTCCTAATTTCTTTTACCTCAATTTGTGATGTTAAAGTCCCTGGTATCTCTGTGGCATCCATAATATCAATCACTGCCATTGTCTCTATTAATGGTACTTTGTAAGTAGTTGACTTGCAAATTGTTTTGACCACTTCTGCTGTTATCTCTGTTGATCCATTGCTATGTTGTATTTTAGGAAGTCTTGACATGGCATCAGCATCCTTGTTATGTACACCAGGCTTGTAGATGACCTTAAAGTCATATGCAGAAAGTGCAGCAAGCCATCTGTGACCTGTAGCATCAAGCTTCGCAGTTGATAGTACATAAGTTAATGGATTGTTGTCAGTTATGACTGTAAAAGTACATCCATATAGATAATCAGAGAATTTGTCTGTGATGGCCCACTTAAGTGCAAGAAATTCCATTTTATGTGTGGGATAGTTCTTTTCTGATTTTGTTAATGCTCTGCTAGCATATCCAATCACTCTGTTTATTCCATTTTGCTTTTGATAGAGAACTGCACCCAATCCTTCTCCACTAGCATCTGTATGAAGTTCAAATGGTAATGTGTGGTCAGCATAACCAAGTATTGGTGCTGTTGTTAATAGTTCTTTTAACTTGTTAAAAGAGTCATCTTGAGACTGTCCCCAAACAAAGTTTTCTTCTGATTTTGTCTTTTTGCTGCTTCTTTGATTCTGAACTGGCATGACATCATGAAGTGGCTTTACAATCTTTGTGAAGTTCTGGATGTATTTTCTGTAGAATCCTACAAAGCCAACAAACTGTCTTACTTCTTCAGGATTAGAGGGTTTTGGCCATTTCAAAACTTTTTCCACTTTATCAGGGTCAGTGGCAATTCCTTTTTCTGACACTATATATCCTACATATTTAACTTCATTCTGTAGAAACACACATTTCTTTGGAGCTAATTTCAGATTACATTCTTTCAATCTGTTTAATACTGTGTCTAGACGCTCTAAGTGTTCTTCAAAAGTACTACTAAAAATAATCAAGTCATCCAAGTATATGACACATATTTTGTAATTCAAATCTCCCAAACACTCTTCCATTACTCGTTGATAAGTAGCTGGTGAATTACACAAACCAAATGGAAGTCGATTAAATTCATAAAATCCTAATGGTCCAACGTGAAATGCTGTTCTTTCCTTATGTGGTTCTAATATTTCTAACTGATGATATCCACTTTTCATGTCCACGACAGAATAGTATTTTGATCCTTTAAGTGTATCCAAAATATCCTGAATCCTTGGTAAAGCGTACTGATCTTTGACTGTTTTTGAATTCAGCAATCGATAGTCTATGCACATGCGAAGAGTTCCATTTTTCTTTCTGACTAAAACTACATTGCTAGCATATTGCGAATGTGACTTTCTGATGATTCCAGCATGAAGTAATTGTTCTATATGCTCTCTAACCTCATCAACCATGGTGGGAGGTATCCTTCTGTATTTCTGTTTGAAGGGTTTGTCATCAGTCAAATGGATTTTATGCTTAATTTTTGTATAATGGCCAATGTCTTCATCATTCTTTGAAAATATGTCTATATGTTTCTTTAATAGATCCTCAAGTTTCTGTCTTTCTTCTGGCGTTAAGTTGTTGTTTTCTATAGTGATCTCCGAAAGTAATGTTGAATCTTCTGTTTCAGTAATTAAGTTCTGATCCTCTACTTTAACTGGTTGTAACTCGCAAAGTATACTTTTTGGTGCTATAGGAACCGTTCTTGTTGTAACATTTGAGACATGAATGTCTACTAGTCTGTTATTCCTAGGCTGGTATGTAATAAGAACTGGAGAAATATCCACATCTGTTGGAAGAATTGAAAATTCTGAAGTTTCTGTTATGGCAAATGTCATATTTGAATCTATTTCCTGGTCAATATATCCTTTTATAGTGATACTAGCATTTGGCTTGATCAAAATTGTTTCCTGTTCTGCCGATCTAACAACTGCTAATCTGTGTTTGTTCTTTTTCATCTGTTTTTCCCTAAGTGCCATACATCTAAATGCCAAATACCATGGCGTATGCAACTTGGCTTTTTGAAGAAATCTCTCTCCATGTTCCTGTCTACAGTCTTCCATCAGTGGTTGTAATATATTTGTACCAATTAAAATTGGAACTTGAGCACTGTATGTGCTTTCAGGTACAACTAAAAATAAACAATGTTGCTGTTTTGAGTTTGCCGCACCAATAAAATCTATATCAGCTTCGATGAATCCCGAATATGGCAATGTTTGTCCACTTGCACATTCAACTTGAATAATTTCTCCTAAAGGTTCAATTGTAATACTTGGAAAATTAATTTTAAGAAAATTTTCATTCACAGTACTAACACAACTTCCAGTGTCGATTAATGCAGGTGTTTCAAAATTGTTGAATACAATATTTGCTTCATTACTTTGACCAACTAAATTTTCAGTAAGACGATTTTTGTTTGTATGGTTCATTGCACGTCTTACATTAGAATGAACCCTTACTGGTTTAAATAATCATCTCTTAAGTTGCACTGCCATTGAAAATGTCCCTTTTGTCTGCATCTATAGCACTCAACTTCATCATTTTGTTTGCATTGCCATTTAAAGTGTCCTTTTTGACCGCAAGTATAGCATGTAATATCTCCCTTAGGCTTTTCTTTCTGTTGCTGATCTGAAGGTTGAGCTGCACTGTTGGCTTCTTGCTGTTGATCTTTTGCAGAGTTATTGCCCCTGTATCCTCCCCGATGACGACCTCTATTTCTGTTATTCCCTCTACCTCTATTTCCATTATTCCGAACGACTTGTTGCTGAGCAGTAAATGTCTTCAATTGTTCATTCATCAGTGTCATATTTTCCGACATTGTACTAATCACTTTCTTTAACTCACCAACTTCCTTCTTTAATTCGGATTCAACTTGTGGTACCACACCCTTACTAACTGTTGATATATTTTTCTTGGTACTACCATGTTCAGTCTCCAACTTCCTCAACTCCACTCTTAACCTATCAAAATCATCAATCTGATCAACCTTGTATCCAAAGATGCTTTTCAAATCACTCCTCATTCCTGTCCATAACATCCCCTTTAACATATTATTGACTTCTCTTGGTTGAACAAGTTCTTTTTCCACTGCCTTAGCCAATAAGTCTTCCAGGCGACATGACCATGTCGTAATATCCTCGGTTTCTCCTTGTCTGGCTGCATAAAAACGAGCTAAAATACTCTCTTTAGTGTCGACAACATCATAAACACTGTCAAGTTTATCCAAAATTTCTCTAATGCTGATATCTGTTCCTAGTCTTGTCAAAACCTTTAGTGCCTCTCCTTTTAAACTTCTCCGGATTGCTTGCAACAACACATCCTCCTTGTGCAACCTTGTCCTTAATAAACTTAAAACCTCGTATTTCCATTGGTCATACACTACTTCTCCTTTAGTTAACGTATCAACGTCTCCATAAAATATTGATATTCTAGGAGTCTGTGAATTGACTGTTATTTTAGTCTCCGGTACAGTGGCAGTAACCGATCCAAATGCGCTTGCTGAATATTCCTCTAACCACTGTTGTAGATCCTCCTTTGTATCCGCTTTAGGCTTCAGTCCTAATTCACGAAGTGAAGCTATCAACTTCTTTTCTTCCTCCGAATAACTCATTGTGTTAAATTAACACTAAACACACTAAATAAATTATAATTCCAAAATATATCAAAACGTGACCTTAAATTTCAAGTGTCTATTTCACTCTATTTAAGCTTTTATGACATCATGGAATTATCAGTGTCTATTTCACTTTAATTCACTTCAAACTTCAGTTAAAACAATCACACTGTCTCACTGATATGGTTTAATTTATCTATTCACCGTTTATTTCTCAAACACAAACTTATTACTGAGTCTGAACAAAAATTAAGATTTCACATTTCACTATAATGATCACATAATTTCAAAATACCGAACAAGCTTGTTATATTTTTATTTTACGCTGAACGCCTCGTGACGCGATATAATCAAAACCGGATAATCTGAAATTAACAATCTAATTTCAGAATTACTCAGTTATATTCATAAAGTTCGGTACGCGACAGTCGACTGTATGGTTTATATCACATTAACCAAATACTTGAGTCTATAAACACTATTAGTATACCCAATGTCAAATAAATACTAATAAATGTTAAATATCTATTTTTATTTAAAATATATCAAAATATTCCTACTAATATTGAATTAAATCAATATACTCAACAATAAATACCACTGCTTGAATGCTAGATGCCTAAAATAAAAGTTTATATCAACAGCAGCAACAACACTATCATCAGCAGTAGTAGGCTATAATATACAAGTGGGGTCTTGTTCAAATCGTCTCTGCACCTAGAACCTAAATTTCGTGGTAAATAACAAATCAATATCTTATAATATCAACACAATAGAAACAAATATTAATGATTTACATCACATGAAAGTGTTTAGTTCATACAATTAATGACTACCTATCAACTGTACTATAATCCAAGATGGCCGCCACTACAAGTGAAAACTGGTTCAATCATAAAAACTGCAAATACTAAATTCCTCCTAGACCTACATTTTGACAATTTTACTACTAGTTCTACTATACTTGTAATTAATACTACATATTATGATCTAGAGCTACAATCTACAAGTAATATATACCCTTAAATGTATTTGAGTCAAGCTGCTGTCTTAAAAAAAAAATACCCAAAATCAAATCTGTTCAAAAAATCAAATCGGTTGTCAAATTTTCTTATTATTATTATTACTATTAATTATCCCTACACCAAATTATTATATTGATGTGAAAACATGCAAATGAGTGACTATTAAATATTAATTAAGTGAATTGCTGGAATCTCACTTTCTCCACTTACAATATCAGTCTCAAAAATGAATTTATGCCTGGAAAAAAATTACATAAATATATTACACTGTATCAGTTTGACTTACCACTCTGATGCTTGGAACCTTGAACCACTATACCATTGTAACCAATGAAAATGTCTGTATACTTCTGTATACTAATAAAACACTCAAAACTGTCAATATCTATACTATACCATTGTAACCAATGAAAATGTCTGTATACTTCTGTATACTAATAAAACACTCAAAACTGTCAATATCACAAAGGTTAATTAAATGTCATTGAATCCAACGATAAAAATCCTGATGAATCCAACGAAAATCCTGGACCGGCCCTGAAGACGGATGAACGACCTAGGTCTCTGAAGATCCACGTGCACGTTAACGAACCCAATACGAACGATTTGGCCAATTCAATACGAACGACTCCTCCACTCCAATATTAGCGACTTTAGCTGGCTTAAAACATTCCACTTGATTCCAATTAGGACCACTGGACAAAATGTAGTGATGACTCCAAAAGTAGGATATAAAGTCATAAAATCACTGAATTTATGACTAACATTAAAATTCAATGTATAATGTCTATATCTGGATAAATTCACTATTTAAGTTCACTGTTAATGCCCTATTTAAACTCACTGTTTATGCCTCGTTTAAATCACTGTTTATGCCTTGTTTAAATCACTGTTTATGCCTTGTTTAAATCACTGGTTATGCCTTGTTTAAATCACTGGGGGCTCCAAATGTGACCCTGCCTCCATAATGACAACCACAAAACGGGGTAGTTCAAAATCACATTTATTCAAAGGCATTACAATGTATCTATCTGTTATTCTTAGTGGCAAACCTTCCTTGAACAAGGAAAGGTGGCAAAGCGTGGTAACAAAGTTTCGGCACTGAAATTACAATATTAAGCATATTTTGAGTGCCTAATAAATACAATAATTCCCTTAAACAAGAATACTCAGTGTTAAAATACATGTGCACAATACTAGCAGAAGATAAAATTACCAAACATATCAAATAATTATCACTTAAAGAAATACAGATTGGTACGTTAAATCTGACTCCTATGTCAAGCTTGGTATAGTGGTTCTGTGTAGTTAAACTACACAAACAATACTGAACCTTTAACAATACTAACTTGATAATTTACAATGGCAAAAAGTATAATGAAATTCACTAAAACACACTTACATTTGTTTATGGAACAAATCACCACTTTGACCAAAAACCACTCACTGCCCTTACTCGTCTCGCTCGTCCAGTGCTGTGTGAACTGTAAATATGTTAATAAAAAGATGAGCACTTGTTAGTCAAAACATCAACAGTTGAATGACAACCGATAGAACAAAGACCAAATATGGCGCTCAGATTTTCAACCAGTTTCAAAGCGTTTAATTTAATAAAACTGCAGCTCAAGTCAAATACAACATTAAAAGACATTACACCTACATACCCTGAATAGCTGTACCCTTAATTGATCCCTAAATATTTAATATAACTGTTCTAAGAATCAACTTCTGTTCTCAGTTGCACGATCTTTCTTCAACTGGCGGTAAAATAGACTAAAATTATCTCCCCTTAATAAACTACCAAAAAGACCTAAAACTACAAGAAAGTTACTAAATTAACCTACACTAAGTGTACAGTCTACAGGAGTCTATTATGTCACAATATTAAAAAACAATAAAAATCATCCCGCTACAATGGGAAGCCGTGGAAATTAAAAAATAGTTTCCTAAGCGGATTTATTTGAATTAAAAATAGAATTTTGATTGGGATTCTAGTTATAAATAAATTTAAATGGATTTAAAAATAGGACAAATAGTACGCGATGTTTAAAATCAAACAGTTGGAATAAAATTGTTCGCGAGATATGCTTTTAACAATCTGTATTATATAAGAATAGTAGTAACTTCGTCTTTTGTCAAGTGGGCTATAACACTTTTAGCGAGCCTTCAAACAAGTGTAAGATAGTAAACGAACGTTTGCGTATTTCGGTCTATGCTCTAATTTCCCAGGCACTCAAGAGAGTAAACATCCCGTCAACATATTTCAAATTTGTTGAAAATCACGTGTTAATTTTTTTTTCATCTGTCCGACGTTTAATTATCCAAGATTCTTTTTGACACATGTCTTTTTTATATATCAAACGCCTGCCACCTTTTTTGCACGAGAACGTATTACTTCATTATACTATTTTAACTCGTTGTAATTTTCTTTGATATTGTGCCAGTAACTTTTTGTGTCGCCTGCGATAGCAGGTAGACACATAGGGATCCTATTGTCCGTCGGCGTCGTCGTCGTCGGTGTCGTCGTCGTCGTCGTCCGTTATTCCCAAAGCTTTTACATGAAACTTAATGTTTTTTGAGTTATGCCCCTTTCAAATGCAACTTTAACATGAAACTTAATGTTACCTATAACTTTGAAAGTACTAGTCCTCTTCACTTCATACTTGGAATATATCATCATCATGAACAGCAACATCTTTTACAACAAGAATGATAACTCCTGTTTGACTATTTTTGAGTAATACCCCTGTCAAATGCAACTTTAACATGAAACTTAATGTTGCCTATTTCTTTGAAAGTACTTGTCCCATTCACTTCATACTTGGAATATATCATCATCATGAACAACAACGTCAGCTACAACAAGAATGATAACTCCTTTTTGACTATTTTTGAGTAATGCCCCTTTCAAATGCAACTTTAACATGAAACTTAATCTTGCCTTTAACTTTGAAAGTATATGTCCTATTCACTTCATACTTTGAATATATCATCATCATGAACATCAACATTGGTTACAACAATAATGATAACTCCTGTTTGACTATTTTTGAGTTATGCCCCTTTTCAAATGCAACTTTAACATGAAACTTAATGTTGCCTATCACTTTGAAAGTATTTGTCCTATTCACTTCATACTTGGAGTATATCATCATCATAAACAACATCGGTTACAACAAGAATGATAACTCCTGTTTGACTATTTTTGAGTTATGCCCCTTTTCAAATGTAACTTTAACATGAAACTTAATGTTGCCTATTACTTTGAAAGTACTTGTCCTATTCACTTCATACTTGGAGTATATCATCATCATGAATAGCAACATCGGTTACAACAAGAATGATAACTCCTGTTTGACTATTTTTTGAGTTATTCCCCTTTCAAATGCAACTTTAACATGAAACTTAATGTTGCCTATAACTTTGAAAGTACTCGTCTTATTCACTTCATACTTCGAATATATCATCATCATGAACAGCAACATCAGTTACAACAAGAATGATAACTCCTGTTTGACTATTTTTGAGTAATGCCCCTTTCAAATGCAACTTTAACATGAAACTTAATGCTGCCTATTTCTTTGAAAGTACTCGTCCTATTCACTTCATACTTGGAATATATCATCATCATGAACAACAACATCAGTTACAACAATAATGATAACTCCTGTTTGACTATTTTTGAGTTATGCCCCTTTCAAATGTTACTTTAACATGAAACGTATTGCTGCCTATTACTTTGAAAGTACTTGTCCTATTCACTTCATACTTGGAGTATATCATCATCATGAACAATAACATCGGTTACAACAAGAATGATAACTCCTGTTTGACTATTTTTGAGGTATGCCCCTTTCAAATGTAACTTTAACATGAAACTTAATGTTGCCTATTACTTTGAAAGTACTTGTTCTATTCACTTCATACTTGGAGTATATCATCATCATGAACAGCAAATGAAGAAAATGTGGCATATACTTAAAAGTACTTGTTCTACTCATTTAATACTCGGAATATATCATCTTCATGAACAACGCCATCAGTCCTGTTTAAATATTTAATGAATTATGTCTCTTTCACATGTAACTTTACAATTTACTTAATGTTGCCTATAAATTTGAAAGTGCTTTTCCTTTTACTTAATATTTGGAATATAATTATATATCATCTGCATGCAAATAGCCATGTGTGAAAACAAGAATGATAACCCAGCTTTCACCATATTTAGTTAAGCCCCTTTTGAATGCAATTGAGGTGACTGTGTGTTCTGTGGAACACAAAATTCTAGTGTAGTATTGCAATCAACTTGAATAAAATATTTTTATCATATATGATTTAACATAGGCCCACATTTCAACTTTTTGCTGGCAGGCAACACATGTGTTCCGCGGAACACCAAATTCTAGTTTACAATACAGGTCAAAAGTCGGATCAAAACATATGTATAAAATACATGACACTATAAATTCGTTAGTTTAAGCATGCTAATTCAATACTTTTCAAATCGTTTGAATATTTTACACAAATCACTGTGCAGACAGAGCAAGTAAAGTAAGCCAATGTTTCAATGTAATATTCTTATAGGGGCACAAGAACCTTGTTTGAACTATTTTCTTATACCAAAAAATAGTTCGAACAATGTTATAGTGTCCCTAAAGACTCTTCTTTTGAGTTTTGTTTAACTTGCTTTAAAATCTTTGATGAATCTTCTCAAAGTTTACAATGATCTAGGGCTAAAAACTTTGAAGGATAAGCTAACAGAACGTCGTTTATCTACATTCTTAAAGTCTTAAAGTTGTTGTATTATTTGTCCTCTCTCCGTCTATTTTCATTAAAAGTTTGTTAATTTTTATTTAAATGATATCGTTTAAGCATTACAATACGTATACACTAGTCAAAAGTTCTAAGTGCACACTTGATAAATGTTAATTTTTCCAATAATTTGATTGAATCTTTCAAAATAGTGTAAATTACAATGAAGAAGAATCAATATTCTATTAAAGCCCACCAAAAATTTTAAGTCTGCTTAACCAGATTAAAAAATAATAATATTTTAGCTCACTTGTTCTCAGAAAGAAATTCTCAAGTTAATTATCATTGCATCGGCTATCATTTGTGATCGTTTTCTCATCTCTGTATAATTTAAATTTCACGCAGATTTAAAGGAAATACTGTAGTTTGCCATTCCATTGCACTGAAATAGCTTTCTGTAGCTTTGTAATGTTCTGCTGAGCACGATGCGCCAACATACTCAACTTTATTTTATCCATAACGTTTTTACAGGATTTCAAGGAGAAAATTCCTTTGTTCACACAATGTTTTGTGCCAAAAGTTTTTGAATTGTCTAGCAGTTTGGGATGATACAATTTTCTATGATAGATGTGTAACAGCCTTTCCAAACGAAAAAAAATGTATTCATTTCGGTAAAATTGACCTGTTTTCGGATACGCCTTTTGACCGAATAAGCGTCATTTTCGAATAATTCGATATTGAAGTTTATTGAATTTCTATAAATTTTAGTTTTAAATTTTTATTTATTGGACACTTATCCAACAAATTTTACACTAATTTTTTCGAGTTTACGTTGTTTTACGTAAATATTTAATGACGTAATTGAGTAACATCAGCGTTCAACGTAAGCAACGTAATCAATCTAGAAAAAAATATCGTTTGATTTTCTTCTTAAATTAATAAAATATGCAAAATAAGGTATTTCTTTTGCATTTACGAAAACCGTCAAGATTTCTTTACAACAAATTTGAAGTTGTGCCTGTAAAAAGAATTTTGACGGCAATGTCGTTGTCTGCTGACGTCAACCGTTCCATGGTTACAATTTGTTGGTGTGTTTTTCGTGTTTGTCTTGAGTCGGTGAACATGTGAAAAACAAAAACGATTGTAAAAAAATAAATTTCGCTTGCCGCACTGGGATAATGCATAAAAAGCGTATGCCTACGTGGATGACGTAAAACGTAAAACATATGCACGGTTTTCAAAAAATTATTGTTGTTTGATCATTATTAACTTTAAGTCAAACTTTCATTCAATTTGAATAAGTTTACTTTAAGATATTCAAAATTGAAAAGTGTGAAATATTATGTGAAATTTTATAAAAAATGTGAAGACATTTCCGTTGACCTGTTTTCTATGAACAGTAATCGTCGGACAAAAGGAAGATGATAACACTCATTTATAAACATAAATAATTTATCGGCATGTTTTGCAACGACAGCCTGATCAATCGCAGTTTGTAAATTAACAATAAACATATTATTAATTTATTAAGTGAAAATTGAGAAATCTAGAATACTATAATAAATATAATTTGTCAACAAATTTACAATCATGTCAGTAGGAGGATCATTATAATGTTAAATTATAGATGGCATTTACCAAGTCGACATCTAAATTTGGTTGAATTTTAACGTTTCATTTTGTGTTTTTATCCGTATGATATTTTTTTTTGTATTTTTAGTTGGTTCAAGCCTTTCTACAATTAATTGTTTCCCCATAGTATTTGATTCATTTTGGCGGGGATCAAGTTACGCGGAATAGAGAAATTAAATGACATTTTTGCGCGGACAAAATTTCGTTTCGTTTTCCTTATTCACATAAGACTAGATATTCAATGGTTTGATTTCGCGCACTTTCTCTTGTGCAAAAATAAGAGAAAATCAAACTACTCGGAACATAATGATACCAAATAAATGTTGTCAAAATTTAATGGATTTTTTGTTTAATCCAACACCATGCAAAGTCAGCGTTGTCCACGTTGTAAAGTTTGCAGCAGGACAGCTAAGATAAAACTCTGATAGACAAAACAGAAACATTTGCATACATCGGCAAGTTATTGAATATTCAAAGACACAATTGGAATTCTGGTCACAAATGGAAGCATGAGAAAACACTGAGATAAATACAAACTTATTTGATGTCAAAATGCAATCAATATTGTACCGAAAGCATGACCAAGATTTATTTTCACTGTTAGAGAGTATGTCGTATTTAAGCAACATACAATTATATTACATGCTATCATGGAGGAAACAGTGGAAAGAAATATTGACCGACATACGGATATCAAAGGCGTTGAAGTAAACATTAAACATTTAAAGTTTTATTCTTTAAAACTGAAAGTGTAACTTACCACTTAAACGACAGATTTCGTCCTATTTGTAAATATTATGGCTTCGCGATGCAAGCTTTGAGAAATTTAGATTTTTGTTCTTTTAACAATGTTTTAACCCATTTGGAATATTGTAGATCAAAATTTGTTTATTTTAGCATTTCATCAATGTTACTGACACTGAATTTTTTGAAGTCCAAACAAAGTGTTTTGGTTTACACAGTTCTAGAATAAAACAGGAACACTTATAATGAGGATGTTTTTATTTAATTTTAGGAATTTATTGTAAGTCAATGGAAAAAGGTAAGGATATAGTTTTATTGACACACTCCTAGCACATCATTAAGTACACAGAAATAGTCATTTGTCTACTAATTTTCTCATTTAACACAAACATAAAAACTATTTGAGTAACTTACACCGTTTACTTCTTCCATTCAAAATGCTGAGGTAGTAAAAGACAGACATATTTAAGTTAACGTTTACATTCCATTGCTTCGTAAAATATATAAAAATATGTCTGTTGTCACTGTATTATTGTAAACTCACTGCGGGGAATCATATGACTTCGTTTAAATTCGATGCACGGTTTATTTCGGACAAAATCGCCGATAAGTTCATCTTTTTAGTTATTGAAAAGCCCACATCGGTTTTTACTTTTCATTGACAAGATATAGCCTATCGTACGCGGAATTGAATTTGTTTTTCATTGGTACCTTACTTTGCCCTCAGTAAGTTATTTCTCGCAGTGAAACTAGTCATACTAAAAATACATCTCTTTCTCGTAATATACATGAACAAGATGACTGGTTGAAGCCACATTATATTCATGAAAGGTTTCTGAATAAGGCTGTTACTGAGAAGATTTCACCTTGAAAAGTTTATTAATTATGGGAATATCGTGTAAACTAACACAATGTTATTCTGTACAACATCTGGGTAGATATACACACCGAAATAGGAAATTATACATGAAACGAGTAAAGATTCGCACCTAGAATGGGTTAGTATTTTTGTTATAAATAAAGATAATAATAATATATTTATTGTAATTAATATTTTAGATTCAAACTACATTCTATAAATAATATGTCAGAGACGCTGGTGTCGTGTATCTTAGTTATAGGACGTGATGGAATTGGTGTGTGTTTGAACTACCGACAAATCTCAACCGGTTTTTATTTAATTACTCATAACTATTTAAACAACAGAGCTAATACGGAAAATATATCTGGAATAGAGTTCTTTCAAATTGTTACCTCCCCTCAGCGCTCTCTAAAATTGAAGAGCATAGTTGATAACTGCACGCGAGGAAGCACTGTTTACTCTTGTTAATATGACTAAGAGATAATAAAATTAAGAACATGTTGATTAATAATTTTTAAATTTATAAATAATTGAGTTCATTCAAACAACGAAAAATTAAAAAAAAAACAACGAAACATTATGATCATAATTTCAAGCACATCAAGAAAGGTTATGCGCATTTTAACATTATTCGTCGCGGTATTTTCAGAATGCAGGTATCCAAAGGATTTGTTTGATTTTTTATTAAAATAAACAAGTGAATTTTGCCTACTGAAAATGAATCTGATGTGTATATTTGGCAATTCAGACGAACATAATCGGACATTTACCGTTCTACGGCATTTTGGTAACGCTATAATTATTTGTGGAATGAGACACATATTTCGCTTGTCGTCGACCTGATACGCGTTTTGCGTGTTTTGTTTGTGAGAATGAATATCGCTTATATACATAATAGGATGATTCCCGCTACAACTTCCTAAAACAACAATTTTACCCCCAACAAGCAACGTATTCAACCTCCTACAAATCAACAACTAAACTTCAAAAGGCCTTTATCACACCTCCAGCTGGTAAAACCCCGTCTTGCAAATTAGATTACGTAACATGGTCATAAAACACCAGGCTCTTTTCTTAATAAGCATTGAATGACTTAACGGTGATTGGCTGAATACTTTAGCGAAAGTTTTAAAAAAGCTATAATTTCCATGCCAGCCAAAACATTTTCATAAAGGATTCGTGAAGTTACGTAAATAGGTAATGTTGCATTTAGTTATTAACTTAAAATCAAATACTTAAGATGATGATTATTCCTTATATGTCAGTTTCAATTTTTTGTTAATTCGACAATGCATATTAACTTCAAAAGCACTTTTTATTTACACTTATAACGCTACGCTTTATTGCTGCTTCTAAACCGGAACTACCCAATCAGCAAGGGAAACAACTCTCAATGGGAGGTAACTCAGTATATCGGTAGGCCCCCATTAATGTAATTGTACAACCCATTCTAAATTTAGTAAAATTTATGTTTCATTAAAATTTAATAATCTTATTCAATATTTTTTTAATCCGAAGAAAATCCTGAGATATCGAGATTACATATTCATGTAATGCGACTTAAACTAATGTCTTCTTGACTATTGCTGACGATTTTATAAAAATGTGATGTTTATAATAACACGAATAAGACGTATACTACTACATGATCGGCCATTTCAACGCTACAAAATATAGTTATATAAATATGGAATTGAACTCATTTGTTAGGTATTCGAAAAGTTAAAGCTAGAAGTGACAATAGCAGTTACATTCAATTGGATGATTTGAGATAATTAATTTCATTTGAAAGTAAAATAGAATTATGTCTGTTCAAATGTCAGATGACAAACAAGTTTTTGCATCTCAATACGTCACCATCGTTTTCTGGGCAGAATGGGAAATGGGAATATTTTGTCAAATATATAGGAACAATAAACAGAAATCGTGTTCAAAGTATGAATTTCTAGTTCTTAAACATAAAAATAATTTAAATCCTGGACTGTTGAAAGAAATACGAATGATTACAGTTCATATTAGTTTTAAACATATGTTTGGACGAAATAAAAAAGTAAACAAAATAAGAAAGCTTATGCCTTAGTCATATTTCTCGGCCGGTGGCCGTAGACCGGTGGTATTCGGTGGTGAGCGATGTCCCAACCTTGGTCCATATAGTCCTTAACATATCTGTCACAGCAACAGGCTTCGTACGGAGGCCGTGCATACCCCTGCCGATGATCGTACGGCGAGTGACTCCAGAGGGAAACATTTTTGACCGGCGTGGCACCGAATACCGACCGGACATCGGGCAATCTTCACCGATCATCCTACAATGCTCGACCGGTGACCTGGCGGAGTTATCGTACGATTACTGACCGGACATATTTCAGATATTGTAGGATGCCCAGTCGGCCGAAGTAACTTGCTCCCGTAGCCGATGGAGATTCTTCTGGACAAATAGTATAAAATAACCACTCTACCTAGCATTCGTCAGACTTCAAGTCTTTGAGCCGGAGATGTTCCAGGAGCTTCTGGAACGAGTAAGGCCAAGTATTGCCAAGACGACAACGTATTTTAACTATATATGTGATTAATGTCCTTCAAATCTTGTAAACACATGTTTTCCAAATCTATTTTATACTGCAAAATTGCAATGCTTTTTCCCTTTTTGTGTTTAGACAGAGAGCTCCCTTGGAACGTGGTCTCAAATTGACGATCATGCTCCGCTTACTTGCCGCTTGCGTCAGTTACCACGACCTTGCCTTTGCATTTCGAGACCCCCATAAAAATATCTTGCTGTTAGTGCCGGAGGTCTGCCATGTCGTCTTCGAAGAGTACATGTACCAGGCTGAGGTGTTGGAGACTCCTTCGACCGAAGACGCCTGGCGGGAAGTGGCACAGCAGTTACAGAACAAATGGACCTTCCCTAAATTCTCCGGGGCCTTGGAGGGCAAGCACTGTTGTACATTCGAAAAATTTCCCGCTTGCAATGGCCTAGCGATACATCGATTATCATATACCAAATTTTCAAGCGATAATCGGCCGATGTATAATACATCCCTCATACATTGGTGACCACCGTTCACAATTCGGTCGTAGTGCCAATGTTTGGTCGAACTTCGACCGATAATCGGTCGATGTATTTTGCACACCACTAACCCACGATGAGCCTCAGATTCAACGAACACTGGACGATGCTCGGCCATACATAGGCCGATCCTTGAAAGATGTGTTAATGATGAGTTTCTGATGAAGAGCTATGTGGGGCATCGGCAGAGACATCGCTGATGTTTAACTACAACTTATTTTCTCCCGATGACACCCACCGATGCACCCGATGGCCTCAGTCACCGTCCGATTACTATGGGTTTCCGGCCGGCAACTTATCCATTTTTATAAAAACAATGCATCGGTTGCCCATCGTAAACCGCATCGCTGGATAATGTGACTGATACTTTAACGGGCGTAGAATACAACGGCGATACATCGCTGAATTCATCCGTTTACCTCCAATTTAGAGAGATCATGTAACATAAAATATATTTCTTGAAGTAAACGCATTTTGTCAGAAAAACTCGAGACGCTTATATATGTGTCTGCGGCAAATATACAGTAACGTAATCCACATTGTCTT
Organism: Corbicula japonica; assembly: GCA_038501625.1. Classification (NCBI taxonomy): domain Eukaryota; kingdom Metazoa; phylum Mollusca; class Bivalvia; order Venerida; family Cyrenidae; genus Corbicula; species Corbicula japonica. The sequence goes on along the minus strand of JAZAYU010000022.1, from coordinate 7,730,651 downwards.
TGTTTTCATATTAGACTTCGTGATTCAAAGTGGCAACCACGTCTTTGATTGTTTTACGCTTTTCACAGGCAAATCTTGCTGACTAGACTTGTTTAAGCCTAATACTCGGAAATTCGTAAAACTCGAATTAATTATGCTTCATCATAATTATTATTATAATTTATCATAAGCTTTAAGACGACACTGTGACCATGTCCGTTTATTATGTTAGCAATGACACAGGTATGCCCCCTCACGCGTCGGTTTAGGATAAAACCAATATTTTCGTACCTAAACGTGGAGTACGACGCATGCGCACAACAATTTGAAAGAACTCTTTTTTATTTGTATTATCAGATTCTAAACAAACTATAATAACCAGCTGTTCATTCAAATAACATGCTAAATTCATCATAACAAAATATGAAAATCGGACGAAACCGCACAACAAAAATACATTTGAAAAAGAGCATTTCTAACTACTTATGAAAACTGACAATTTAAACATTGCTTATAGAGCAAAAATACAGGTAGTCCTGGAAATTTGTGACTTAACTACAAATATACGTGTCTGTACCAAAGCAAGCAAACATCCGTAAAATGAACGCTATTTTTATTAATGTTTAAAGAAAATATGCGAATAGAAGCAAGTAAAGAATGCTAAAACTAAACGCTATGCATACAAACGTATCCATTAAAATGTCAGATGGTACCTCGTGGAAATTAATCAAAAGAACAATTTTGGAGGTAACTGGAAAAAGAAATGTAAGAGTAAGCAAAATAATTTATAGATGATTATCTGTTCATACTTTTGAAACACAGGGATCATATCCTTGATATGCAATATTATTGTGATAAACAATATAAGCACTTATCTTGAAAAAGATTTTTAAAACAAATTAAACTCCCAGGGGCAATTTGATTTGTCACTGACCGTTCCAAGGCGGTAACCCCTCGGGTTCTCAGTTTTGTTAATTGTTTTTGGTGTCGTTTTCGAATCTGATCATTTTATTAACCATGCTCTCTTCCTCTCTCCTCCTTGACTGTGTGGGGAGGCTGTTTTTTTCTGAAGGTAGCAATTCCTGATATGCATATTTCACCTTTCTATTTTAATTCGTCAATTATATCTCAAATTATTAAATGGAAAATGTTGGAAATTACTGAGAATTTATGTAGGCAACTATTCGTACAGACGTTAAGTATTCTTTGTACAACTAACGATTATGTACAGTTGCAACTAACCGTACAGTCGTGTAACTTTCAGTGGCTGAACGAAAATGTCAATTTCTTGGAGCTGCGTCGTTCAAATTCAAATAAAAAAGGTGAAATATGCATATCAGGAATCGACACACTCACAAAAAGCAGCCGCCTCCCCACGCAGCGAAAAGAAGAGAGGAATGGAGATTATGTTTGTTATAAGTATGTCAATTCAAGTAAGAGGCCACAAACAATTAACGGAAAACAGAATCCTTGGGGTTACGGCCTTGGAACGGTCAGTCGCAAAACAAATTGCCACCAGGTTCTAAGGTGCACCAACCTCACACTTGTCCTAACCTGTTCTCATATCACAGAACACGTACAAATTGCCTTGGTGAAATAACTCCAACCCACCCATCAGCTCAACAATGTTGCATGCGAAAGCACACAAACGTATAAAACATAAGAAGTTTATAGCATCGAAAAGCCAAAGGGGCGTGTACTCAATGACCTTACCGAGACAAGAGCACCAGGAGTCAAATCAGCAAGAACACTATGACAGGAATAAAAGAAACAAATCGAGCTTCTAGGTTCTTTTAAGAAAAGATTTCCCCATTAACCTTCTTAAACTCCTAAACCTCTGCCACCGTCGTGCAACCAAAGAGGTAAGCACAACGATCAACTGAAGATGGGTTAATCACCAGGCCTGCATAGGGCTACAGAATATCATATTGGTAACCTTTGTTTTTGAAATTACAGATTTACGAATAACCGGGAGAAATTAACATTTCCTTTTAGTTTCTTAAGTTTAAATTACAGTTCTCTAGAAACACAATTTAAAAACAGTTCACTAAAACACAAATTTAATCCATCCCAACGTTTCAGGGGGATAGAGCCCCCTTCTTCAAGGGGCTTTTACATGGAAATACTCCCATATATAGAGTATTTCCATGTAAAAGCCCCCTGAAGAAGGGGGGTTTATCCCCCTGAAACGTTGGGATGGATTAAATTTGTGTTTTAGTGAACTGTTTTAAGTTTAAATTAAATCTCCATAAAACTGTCTGAGAAGATATTTCTTGTTTCTAATTGCAAATGGGTCGCATTCAACTAAGTGCATCATAATGCTATTCTGTTGTTTTAACAATCACATAAACCATAAAACCAGCTGTCGGTATCAGTAGAGTTCCACATTTTCCCCGATACAACGATATTGTCATACAAATAAACTTTGCCGATAATGTTTGAGTGTTCCAAAGTTCTAATAAGGGTTTTATTTATCGTAGCACGAGTCTGTCTACGGATCTACCTCTTTTACTTAATATTTACTAAGTATTTAGCAAACTATCAAAGAAAAAACTCCAAATCATTCTTCGAAGATGATTACTTGTAGTACCAGAGTATAAAAGTCTTACGTTACAAAGATTGTACGTAACGCTCTTCCGGCAAGTGGGCGTTGAAATTGCTTCCGAACGCCCGATTAAACTGAAGCTGACATACTTGCGAGGTAAAAGCTATTAGATGTAAACCGTCGAAGAATTTTGTGAAAATATATTATTTCTTCGATATCGCATTGTAAATGACATGTGTAAAATAAACATGCCAGTCCGAAATAATTTCACTTAAGTTGCACTCCAAATCGTTATGTTTCACGTGTCAAAAGATTTTCACATAGTAATTGATAGTTACAATAGTTGTGAATAACTTTATTTTTATTTCTGAATGACTCTGTTGATTAACTCAATTGAATCATCGTTAAATTATGCAAAAAATACATTTTTTTATAATTACTTTTTTTACTGTTATCACATTCGTATTCTAGTATTATGTACTAAGTAAACGTTTACATTTAATTATGCAAGTGTACCTCAATTTATTTCAATCCGTATTTTACATTTTAGCCGTGTGTTACCAGAAAAGTCATAAACGTTTATTGAGTTCAATGAGTAGGCCTGTTATGTTATCTAAGATCATAAATGGACGTCAAGTGTTTCAATGATTCCCTTTGCCTTCCCTTTCTTGGTGAGGTAAGTGAGCCAACACAGATACTAAACTTTTCACACACCAAAAAACAACACGCGACATTTGTGTATAATGTATATCGAACTCGGTGTCGCTTTTCATCGAATGGTTTTACTACTACAGGTTCATAAAGGCCAACAACAATTTAAGAATAAATATATCACAGCTTATGCTGTCTTCTGTGTCATCTGTGTTGTTTCTAGAAAAACACTAATTTTAAGAACTTTTGCACATGCCGGTCATTTATCACCAGTTAACAGATCCGCAACATGATCCCGGTAATTGTAAGAATTTCATAGTAACACACTTACCTTGATTGAGGTCTTTTTTAAGAAAAATACAAACCTAAATTATTTAATATTTAACCTGATCGACTTGTTAGTACCATAATATTTTGATGTTTTCTCCATTTTATTTCATAAACGGAACCCTAAAAGATGAAACTGTTGTAGTTCTTTTGATTGTATGACTCTTTTTCTTTTGCCCTCAAATGTTTTTTAACAAATTAATGATTACTCGCGATAAACTTTTCCCCAGTCAATTATTAAATGTTTAAAAATTTAAAACCATGGCTGTTGTTGACAACTGATCACAGTTAAAGGTTAAAGACTACGTCTTTCTGATAAAATTACAAAAAAAACAAAAAACTAACCAATTTCAACATTGTGTGAGTGGTTACACTGTTTTTGAAGAAGTAAGTCATTCGACCCCTTAGAGCAAAAATGGCATAACACCTTCTAATTTCAATATTACCGTATTCACAGATTTTACATTAACGAGTCAATTTCCAAATTTATATATTTAAGGTAAGCCATACATCATTAATCGGAAACGCTCGTGTTATTTCTCGACTTTTCGGTCAGCTTCGATCATCACCGGATTTGAACGAAATTTTCCGATACAGAGTCTCTAACAAAAATGCATAGACAATAAATATTTGGAATGGGGATCAATCTTGTAATTATCACCGTAAAACAAATCTCAATTTCTTTTTAGATATATTCAGCAATAATTATTTTATTAATTATTTGAGTAATCACGCGATATTATATTATTGAATTTTTATCTTAGAGACCTTTACAGTATATCCGGTGTTTATCAAAATGGCGTCCTTCGGACGTGACAAACGCTTTCGATTTACTTCAGAAAAAGAAAAAAACGATATATTAACAAACTCACGTGTTGATCGATCACAATTTCGGTGTGGGACATACTTGTGAATCACCACAGTGTTTATGAAAGGAGTGCCCGCTGTTAAACAACATTAACTTCGGAAGAACTGTCAGCCAAGGCAGTTGGAACCATGATACTTGAAAGACTGGGGTAGACAAAGAAATCATAGAATTAGAAGTACTTCTCTAGTCATTGCAATCAGTTTTACGTGCACTTGTCATGTTGCCTTACGTTGTATCATTATTTTGGAATAATTAGGATTTGAAATGTGTCTTTTTAAAAACTTCTCTTGGTAGCATATTGACTTCAGTGAAACTAAACACCTGAAATATTCATAGTGAAATATTTAGGCGTGTATGCGAGATTTATCGCATGATGTGAAGGCATATTTTTGAACTTATGTTCATGTTAGTGCACGTTTATATAATTAATTTAATGTGTTTTCAACCCTTTTTGTATATTAAGAATTTTTTTTACCCTCTATATGTTTTTTATTTAAAAAGTTGCATTGTAATTAGCAAAATAACAAGAAAAAGCAGTTTTGCGACTTTTTGCTAACGGGGGGGGGGGAGTATTTATTGACCATTTCTGAAATAAATATACGGTAAAAATTTTTTAATTTACTGTTTTATGATTCTATATACATTGCCTGAAAAATGTATGTATCACTCATTGCTTGTGAACATACAAAAATAACAAAACAAATCATAGATTGATAGCGCTTATTTGCTGTTTTCGCTGAAAATCCTATGTTCTATGAGCCGAAGTTTGACAATTCACCTGTATTAAAAGTATAATGCTCATCAAAGTATTTTTTGTTAACAAAATCTGATAATATATGCTATGAGACACAAAATAAAACCAAAACAAGAAGTGTATTTGCATTTTTATTGATTTTATAAGCAAAACTGTAGCATAAGTACTTTAGCTTTACAGTACCATTCTAGATAGAGGGGGTTGGCAAAGTCAAACGTTATTTTTTCTAAAAGTTGACGGTAAATTTTTAAAAATTTTGAATTAAGATCACATATACATAACTCTTAATGAAAATAACAAATTAATTGGATTTCTGAATATTGCCAATGATGAATGGCTTACCTTAAACAAATAAACCGAAATCCGAAATTCAATTGTTGATACACGTACTTTGTTAATGCCATTAAGTTTACTGAATATCATTTGTTAAGTAATTTATTTCTAATAGAAGATTGTATTAAAATTCGATCAACAAATACTATTTCACACTATTAATGTTTTAATTTTTCTTTCATCTACGTTCAGATCAACACATATGTAAGTAAATCTAAATAATTTGTTTGTTTTTTTATATTCATCAAGTTATGAACGTTTATTGAGTGCGACTTTCATCTTATTGTTACAGTAGATCATTTATGAAGTGCTCGATAACTCCCTTAACTTAGAAGTCTCCTTTTTTGATGATATCAGGGAGCCAACACAATAACTGTGGCGAAGTTATATTTATTTCCCACATAAATAAGTAAATTGATAAAAGAACGCATATAATACGTTACACTATTTAATATTTAATTTCAATTATTTATATTAATAAATTAATTAATTAATAATATTAATGACTAACATTGTAATTTGGAGACTGAATTTTACAGACTTAGTCTTGATGGTTGAAGGTCTATCACTACCAAAAGTAACGAGCTTAATTTCGTGCTCATTCTCACATTTTAGTCCGAGTTTCTTGGCAAGTGATTCCGTGATATATGTTCGTTGTGACCCCGAATCTAACAGTAGTCGGACATGTTTACCTGAATTTTTATTTAGGTTACTCACGAATGTTTTTGCAGTTTGCATCAGAACCATTTCGTTTGAGGATACTAACACTGGTGAGTCATTGGCTACAAACTGTTCACATTGTAGTTCGTTTTCGCCTCCGTACAGTTCTTCTGTTAGATGAACATTGGACATCGTTACATTAAATTTTTTCGGGCATAGATTCCTGTGATGACTATTAAACATCCTACAATGAGCGGAAGCTCGTTTTGATTTACACTCTGAGGACAGGTGTCCGTCCCGTAAACATTTATAACATGCGCCTTTAAGTCTTTGCTTCCTCTGATCTAGTGCTGTGTACTTCATGCATTCATCACTCCAGTGTGCTTCACTGCAAAATCTACATTTTTGTGTAGTCGTATTGTGAGAATCAGAGTTGGTTGTACTGAAAAGCGCTTCAGAATCCTGCAATTCTGTTCGTATTTGATGTTTGAAATTGTGGCTTTGTTTTTTCATGTTGAGTTTTGGGTTTTCCATCTTGATTTACTTTCTCAGCCTTTTCACAAGCGGAAATGTATTCGTACATTTCGTGTCTAAAAAACTCCACTTTCCATTCGACATTTGCCCCCTTTTTTAATTCCAACTGTTTCAACACGCCGGCTGGTAGCTTCGAAGAAATAATCGAGACAAAAACATTCTGATTTACATTTTCTCTAAGTACTTCTAAACTGCGTAAGTATCAAGGAATGTTCTAAGATGTTGAACTTTGTATGTTGGTGATGGAATATTTATCAGTTCGCTGTAGTGTAAATTAATTGCCTCTTGTTTGTTTCCAAATCTTTCTTTAAGAGTTTTCACTGCTATTTCATAGTTTTCGTTTGAGAGAGAAAGGTCAGCCACTGCATTCTGAGCGTCACCGCGTATTTTACTCAACATGTAATTAAATTTTTCTATGTTCGAAAGTTTGCTGTTGTTATGCACAGTGCATTCAAAAGAGTCCCAAAACGCAGCCCATTGCATCTTATCTCCATTAAAAGTGATAAGATCTATTTTTGGTAATTTTATTGCTGTCGATATGTGTTTTTCTTTTTCCTCTTTTCTTTCACGCTTCTCTTTCATTTGACGTAACTGATAATCCAGCATTTTTTGTATTTGGCCTTGCATTTCTAACATTTTCATTTCATACACAGATGGCGTGGTTTCTTTTCTTTCAATGTCTTTTACTTTTTCCTGGCACAAAACGAATTCTTCTAAATCAATTCCGGTACTATCTGCCTTAAAAATTAGATCACAGTCTTCTTCCGTTATTCTTTCTATAAATTCTAAATCTTTATCACCAACGGCATCACTCAGTGTTCTCGTTTGTTCTTGTAATCTACCTATATACAGCGTTATCACTTTCAAGCATTTTCTAGCTTCCTGTAAACGAATATTTCTCTCACTATCAATAATTTCCGAACTACATATTGCAGTTGCGTTTGTAATTTCTTTATCTAAAATGTTTCTAAAGCGGGTTCTTACCCCTTTGAGTGTCGGTATATTCGCCATTATGTCTGCTGTCTGTTTTAATGACTACACCTTTTTAAAAAAAACAGTCACTGTGAAGTTGGTGCATATTTATCATCCGATGTAACACCAATGTATCCACATGAATATATTAAAACACAAAAAAAAAAATTATTTCCATTACTGATCGTTAAAACACCAATACAATATATCCATGCAACTGATAAAATTCGGTAATTAAACACAGTCAACTAATATCCACTGTTTCATCGCTATCCGGTTCGCGGGACCATTTCTGTGGCGAAGTTATATTTATTTCCCACATAAATAAGTAAATTGATAAAAGAACGCATATAATACGTTACACTATTTAATATTTAATTTCAATTATTTATATTAATAAATCAATATAATATATGTTATATTATTTAAATATTTTAGCACTTTTAATTATATGCTTTAAATTTACACTTTTAATCCTTTCACAATTTTTAACTTTTATCAAACACTTTTTCTTTTACTTTAACCTTATTATCACTTTTTGTCTTTTAACACTGGTTCCAAAAAAAAACTAGTCCTTTTTTACTATCGTCAGTTTTTATAGATTACTTAATAAGTCCCCAGTCACATGACCATCATTACAAGAGCACCGGCGGCCCAAGTTATGCTGTCTACACCGGCGGTGAAAGTTGATAAAATCTACACCGGCGGTGAAATATTGGTGAATTCGCTTCTTCGCGACAATAACTAAACTTTAAAAGATCATACAACATAATTATGCATGTAATGCATCATCCTTGTTTCAATGTTTCAAAAGGTTGGATAGTTTATAATTTCACTAATTTGAAAAATACTTTTTGTCGAACTTAAGGTCGCTTTTCACATAATAGAGACAAAAAGAAACTAGTGAGATCATTTGGAAAAGTCCACACAGAGTTTATCAAAAATTGATATATATCGTTACCGTATTTCGTCATCTTATCGCAAGAACGGCATAACTACTTTAAATTTCAATGGTACATATAGCGTTATTTGCATTAAGGTGACGAATTTCTATTTATGGATTTAAGCATGAAACTGAAATCTCATAATTAGCTCGTGATCGTCGACATTTGTTAAGTGTATACACTGTTAATTGAGAACTGACATATCGCTATCATATTGCGTCACCTACGGTATAACTCCTTCTTATTTCAATAACACTTATACCGATTTTGCAATAAGGTGACGACTTCCAATTTATAGATGCATAAACTTCGAATATCTTTTTAAGAAAGCAGAGGGTTTTTTTTCAAAATAAAAATATGACCATATCATTACAAACACTATTTTGAATAATATATTCCATATATTGTAAATGTGACACACCTCAAAAGATAAGCACAAGTACATATGACAGGTAAAAGCATTTGCATACATCCAACTACAAAAAGTTGTTGAGATAACACTGAAATGAAAAGCCAACTTCTCAAAAACTGTTGGCAGTATTCATGATAACATGTATTACGCAATTAAAAATAACGGAAAAACCATATGTTTTCCTGAAAATAGTCACATAAAGAGTATGGTGTACAATAATATCCATTTGTAATACAAAGTGTCATATATGTTAAAAAGTTATGCAGTATTTCTGTAAAATGTTTATTAAAATTGTCATAATGATGTTTATATAAGCAATATTACACCAGCTACATGATTAAACAAGGCCTTGCTAATTAACACTGTCAGTACACTTAAAAGTGCATATTTATAACCTTTATTGTTAATCGTTTTACATAAAAATATACGTTAATTGTTAAGGTGGAACGCGCCTCAATTTTTTTTTCGAGTTTCATCACGAAATTTCGCATACATATAATTGAGCATATAACTGATTTGGATGTGTGCTTACGTTTTTAGTATTCTTAGCCGTTTCGAAACTACAAACCTTCAAAGTATGCCATTAACGTCACTTTTGAGACGTCTGTCAATTTTCTCGCGTTCAAGAAACAAAAGCCAATATTTCAGTTAATTTTGCGTTGATTGCTACGAAATTTCATCACCTAGTCCGTCTTACAAATTACTTCATGTACATATAGTTTTCTTATCCATGGCTCACGATTTACAAATTAAATGCGTCTTTAACGTTCGTTTTCAGAGACAAAATGGCGTCGCGTTTTGCTTAAAAAATCGCGGTTTTCATTGATTATAAAAAATCTGCAAATTTAAATTTTGATTTTTTAACTCAATTGATTAAAATTTTCACGACAAATCGTTTGATATCAAGAAAAGTATACCTTACCAGCTTCGTTTTCTCTCAATGTTAATTTTTCCCACCCCTCTCTCTTTTTTTCATTTGGCGTTGAAATACTGCTTTCTTTTACGTGGGATATCAGCCGTTCATTCCCTATCGTCCATTCTTCAATTTTTCTATTATCCCAGCAGCATTGATGGTTAGACCATGGTCACGAACGGAATGGACGCATACACGGACATGCATACGGACTTCGCACCACGGTATTATGTAATGCCAGCTCTCAATTGGCGACCTTCTAACCGTCATGATAAAGTAATTACGTACTGTAATGTGAGTTTACACATTTCTTCTAGAAATTAAATAGATTTAACACTGCTTAATGTTGTGTTTTTTTACTTACAATGCAAGAATAACAATCCCGTCGGCAATGTTATTACTTCCCTTTGTAGAATCGCGGCCTAATAAAGGGACTATTCAGGAACAATTAGGGACACTTACCAACACTTATAAACGACAACACACGAAGATTATCAAGGATTTAGTTCAGCAAGTATCACTGGTAACCAGCAATGGCGGCTGCGTCTTCCAAGAGGCTATCCCAGCATTCCTCAATTACCGAAATGGTCGGAACGGTCCGCTTGTCACGCAACGGGCAACTTCACCACACTCCCCCCCCCCACTTTATCGAGGAGCGTCTTCCCGGATTGCACTGAGTGACTCCAAAACGACCTCTGCGACCCCTGGCAATGAATTGGTAGCGCCTGTGCCCTTGCCTTACAAATTGAGGATTGGGAAACACGTCAGCCTATCCCTGGAGTTGGATTGTACCAACTAGCGTTAGGGATCCTGTCTGGTTTCACTTTCCTGGGTTCCCAACCAGTACTCATGAAGGTTTCAACAGAGCCGTCGACATCTGTTGAGTGTACTGGATTAAACCGGTACCCCCCTGCTAATGGGATGAAGTAGATGACTAAAGCTTCACCCCAATTACCCCAATCAGGCCGCAAGGAAACCTAACCAGGGGACCGGTACGCATTACGCGTTACCGGACCGAACCACATAGAGGGCCTTGGCGTTTGCAACAGTGGTGGCGAGAAGGTCCTCCCACTTCTCGCCTCTGATCTTGGCCACCTCGCTGGCCGTGATGCCGATGTGTGATGGCACACTTCTTCGGGTCCCGGGCGGACGGAAGTATGGTGCATCGGTCTCCAGAAGCACCCTGGTCGATGGAACTTTCAAGATTCCATCGATGAGCCTCGAGTCTTGGGTCAGATCGTAACCTCTGACCATCAGCGAAAACCCGAAGTGAGTATTTGGAAACGTTTCCAACCACATCTTAACGGACAGGGCCGTTCCACAGAAGCAGTGTAAATGGATCCGCTGATCCGTGGGCACACCCCTGGCGACGAGCAAGTGCAACATCGTCGTCAGAGTCTCATCGGCGTTTCTGGTTAGTCCTCGGCAATGAAGGATTAGGACATGCCGAGCCTCCAAATAGGGAAGGACCTTCTCCAACTTCAGAAGTTGGTCCATCCAAGTATCCGGAGGCAACGTCCTGTCCAACCCAACATCACCGAATCCTACAACCTCTGGCATGGCCAGCAGGTCCCTCATCTGATGAATGACGTCATCATTCATGTCTTTCTTAGGGTGAAGACCGATGGCGGGAACAACACCCTGGTGACACCAGTTTAGAAGCTGGTCCGTGGTGGGGTAGGTTTCTGGGTCACAGAAAACCCCAACCAATCCGCTCAATTCAACCACGAACAGGGGATCTACCCGTTGACGGTTGCAGATCTCCTGTAGTGTTGGATTCTCCATATTGAATTGCGACGACACCCTGTCCAGGTGACAGTGGCTGTCAAAGCCCTCTGGCAGCCTCGGGAGAAGTTTCTCCTCTTCCTTAGTCAAGGAGAAAAGCTCACGAAGACTTGCCACTTGGTGTGGCTCCAACAGCGACACCAATGCCAACATGACCCTCCAGTGAAGCAAAGCTGTAACATGGTTTCCGGACGTCCTGATGGATAAGTCCGCGGGTGTTTGAATCCCAAGAGCCATGCACAGTTCACCCATAGCCATGGTCATCTGCTCGGACACCTTGTGAGTCGCGGGAATTACGCCGGCACACTCAACATAGCGGATCAGATCCTGCAGGGTTGACTGAGCCCCCAAGATCCACCTCATGACCAACTTCAGGGCTCCAACCCTCCGATTGGCGATATCAGCTCCAGAGATAGCTAATTGAAACACGCCCGGGAGATGACTCTCAAAGGCGTGCCCCTCTGTCTCTTCAATTCGACAGCTGGGAACAGGGCAGGTAGCCGTTGCTGGCCTGGCCTGTTCTTGCTTGGCTGGCTCCGAAACCACCAGCCGGACCTTTTTCTCTTGGCCCTGGTAACCGCGAGAAGCGTCCCGCTTTCTCCGGTCCTCCTGCTCCCGCCGCCCTTGACCGGCCTGTCCCTGGCGGCGGGGACCTCCTTTCCTCTCCTGTCTTACGGGAGAAGCATCCAGCTTTCTCCTGTCCTGAGTATTCTGCCCCTGAAGAACCGGAGAGGCATCCAGCCGTCTCCGATCACCTTGTACCGCACCCTTGCGGCCGGCTTGCGAAGGACACCTGCCTTTCTGCTTGTCCTTCCTTGATCTCTGGACCGTCCACTCCCCACGGTCCTTATCCTGGCCCCGATCGGTACCTCTGGGCTCAGTACTTGTTCCCGGCCGGGGAGGAAGGCATTGACTCTCCCCCCGGCGTTCCTCCTCCAGTTCCGGCTCTCTTATCCTGGGTTTCACCGGACTGACTGGCTTCACCGCAGGCGGAGTAAGGTGCGGTGACGCTGCCTTATCCCCTGCGGATGGCTGAGACAACTGCGGTGGCGCAGTTCCCTCCACACACTGTGGACCTTGAGCCGGGTGCGATGGCGCAGCCCGCTCGATTCCAGTATCCGACGGCGAACTTCTCCGCGCCGGTGGCGATGACGCCGACCGGTCGGAGAGAGTTACCTCGACCTCCATGGCTTCTCCTTCACTTGACTCTAGCAACCTGTCCTCCTCCTCCTTCCCAATTTCCTCCAGGAACTCACCCGTTCGCTGGAGAGTTGGATCAGTTGTCAGCCGGAAATCCCGGGACTGACCTGTCGGAGCCTCCTTCCACACCCTGGGCGGAGCTGCCGGCCCAAGATTGTGGACATGAAGGCTTATCCAATCCCGCTTGTAAATCTGACGGGCGTCCAACTCCTGGGCAAATCCCTGCAACCATCTTGTCTTCTGGTCGCGCTTTGCAGCCTCGACCACCCGGTGCAGGGTCCGTACGGCGTCCTCCTTGTGTTTACTTAAGCCAAGGAGTTCAGCCATTTTGGCGGGTTTGAGGAGCTTGTCGGCAGACAGTGATGCCTCCACCTCATCTAGGTTCTTATCTTTCACCTCACGATAGAATGCCATCTCTGAAAAGGAAAACAAAAATAACATTAGTTATTTCGTCTTGACAATTGAAAGCACTCATCACACTGGTACACTTCAATGTCCAGTGCCTCTGTAGGGGTCACGTTGACGCAAGCCCCGTGGTACCACTCACTGCAGTGATCACATTGGATCATAAAACGCCCTTGCCAAGGTTGCCTACAAAAACAATACTGTTTGTCGTCTTTGGCTGACGCATCCTGACGTTGTCCTGGATTGGCCTTCCAGTGCTCAATCCATCGCGGCACGGTTCGATCATGGCTAGGTTTCAAGCGATCATGATTTGTGACAAAAACCGAGTTACGCAGTTTCACTCTAAAAATGTAAGCTGACAGTTTGGCAACAATTATGCCAGGCCCCTTCCAAGGCGGACACAACTTCTTACACTTACCCTTCAAAACTGCCGTATCAAGGATGTACACAACATCACCTACCTGATATGGTCGCTCCAAGATGCGCAAATCATATTGGCGTTTCATTTGCTTTGAGGCCGTGTCTAACTTACCACGGGCCACCTCATGTGCTTTTTGCATTCTATCTGCAAGGGAAGCCACATAACCTTCCACATTTGGATAGCTCTCTCAAGCTTGGGGAAACATGAGTTGAGCTGGCGTAGTTACCTCTCTACCCAGCATGAGTTTATTAGCTGTAAACCCGGTGTTTCTGTTTACAGAGGACCTCAGGGCCCCAGCAATCTGTTGAAGATACAAATCCCATTGGTCCTGGGACTTGCCTATAAAACACCTGACGGCATCCATCAAAGTCCGGTTGTAGCGCTCCACCTGACCATTGGCCGAAGGCCTGTATGGTGTGGTGCGAGCCTTATGGATCTCCAGAACTCTGCATAGGTCAGAAAACAGCTTAGACTCAAAGTTCCTGCCTTGATCTGTGAATATCTGGAAAGGCATACCAAATCTCGAGAAAAAATTGTCAACAGCAGCTTTTGCGGTTTCCTCTGGTGTCTGAGTTGGCAGAGGGATGCACTCCACCAACTTGGTGAACTGGTCCACCATCATAAGGATGTACTCATTCCCTCTTGGCGTCCGCGGCAATGGTCCTAGGAAATCCAGGTGCACCCGCTCCATGGGGGCCCCTGCATGGTACTCCGTCACTGGGCACTTGCCATGACGATCAACTTTCTTACTTCGGTTGCACACCTCGCAACCAGCCACAAAGTCCGATACATCCTTGCCAAGCCCATACCACGCATACTTTTCCTTAACCCTATCTTTAGTCCTCTTGACGCCCTGGTGGCCAGATGATGGGAGTTCGTGATTCAGCTTCATGGCTTGCTCACGGAGGCTGGCCGGGAGTATTAAGCGTTTCTCTCCCGCCATACCATCATCCTCGTACAGAACCCCTTGAATCAGCACTAACTGTTCCTTGTTCAGCCAGTAGGACTTTGCTGCCGGACTGGACACAAACAGCTCTGCCTCGCTGGGTTCCCTTGCGTCCAACATCCAATCTCGGACAAACTTCAGATCGACATCCTGGGACTGTGCATCTTGCAGTGACGCAAGATCCACACCCCAGATGGAATGCTGCCTCGACGATGCCCCAGTGTCTTGACCTGCACTGGTTTCACCCGCTGGTGGGTCGTTGCCACTGCCAGCTGGTTTTGTTGGTAGGCTGTCGCCTCCACCAACCGCCACAGTAACCGCCCCCCTCCGGCGTGTTACCACATTGATGCATATACCCTCTTGGGTACAGCCTCCTGGATCCCAAGGAATGCTGTCTATGACATTGCATAGACTAGCCACATCCTCCTGGTCTATTGCTCTATCACAGTTCCAGGGTGGCATGACCCCGCTGTCACTGTGCGCGACTGCATCTGCTGTCTGGGTTGTAACAGAGAAGATCTGCGTTTCTTCATATTTCTTATCCACATTGCTGGCTATTACTGGCTTGCCACTGTTACCAGTCCGATTTAATGCTTTTCCGCCATCAGTCCCGTAGACGGCATTACCAATCTCACTATGGTCACCCAAAGAGATTGCCTCGTCTACTGCTTCGATGAAAGAACCCCAATTCTCATGGGCTCTTGTACAGTATGCACACCCACCACATGGCAACTGATCCAGCCGCAAGCCATCTCGCCAACTGCCCCTGTGGCTCACGAAATCGCATTAACCAAACTAAGCTTGAATGGTCAGTTCTAACCACAAACGGTCTACCTAGCAAATAGTGACGATATTGTCTCGTGAAACGTACTACTGCCAAAAGTTCCTTCCGTGTTGTGCAGTATCTCCGCTGCTCTTTTGTCAAAGAGAAACTACCATACGCAATGACCTTTTCTTCACCGCCTTGAACCTGTATGAGCTCAGCCCCGATGGCGAGGTCTGAAGCATCTGTATCAAGGATGAAGTCATCCTGCAAATTTGGCAACGCCAAAACTGGTGGTTCGGTAAGAAGTTGTTTGAGTGAACTGAAAGCCACCGACTGTTCAATACCCCATCGAAAATTATTCTTACCGGTCACTGCATATAAAGGTTCTGCTACCTTCGAGAAGTCCTTAATGAAATTCCGATGATAGTTAGCCAGTCCCATAAATCGCTCGACGTCTTTAGCTGTCTGGGGTTCCGGCCAATCCAAAACCGTTTGGATGTCTTTTGTAGACATTGCTATCTTGTTGTGGCTCACAACCCGGCCCAAAAATTCAATTTCCGGTTGGAAAAAGAGACATTTTGAGGGCTTAAGCTTGAGACCATATTGCCTGAATCTCTTAAGTGCCTCCTCCAAATTGCATAGATGGTCATCAAAATCACGACCCAGTACAACAAGATCATCGAGGAACGCTAACACTGTTTTCCAGGTTAGGCCCCTCAACACTAGATTACACGGGCATATGTTGCCGGAGCATTACAAAGTCCGAAGCCCATCCGCACGTGTTCGAATAAGCCGTACTTTGTAATAAAAGCAGTCTTCTTTCTGTCTGATTCCTTAATGCGCACCTGCCAATAGGCTGAGTTTGCGTCTAGCTTCGAGAACCAAACTGTGTTAGCCAGTGTATCAAGACAGTCATCTACTAAGGGCAGAGGGAACACATCCTTAATGGTTACCTCATTCAGAGCCCTGTAATCAATGCACCAGCGTACTGTGCCATCTCGTTTTCGAATAAGCACAGGAGCTGATGACCATTCGGAGTTTGATTCCTGGATTACTCCAGCTTTCAACATCTTTTGCAGGTGGGCCTCCTCTTCACCCGCAAAGCAAGCAGGGGTTCTTCTTAACCTCTGTTTGACCGGTTTAGCACCTTCGGTGTCGATACAGTGCTCTATATCAGTGAATTGACCCAAGTCGAATTCATCCTTTGCGAAGACATCCTGATACTCTATCAGGACTTGTGCCAACTTGATGCTCTGTTCCTCATTTAGATGTTTGCAGGAATCCTGGTAAACCTGCTGTAGGTGTTGGGGCATTGTGTCATTACTATCATCTACCTTGCTATCTGGATTGATGACTTGGTTCACAGTTGGATTGCTAAACTGTGACTCTTCACCTTCATCAATGACCTTATCTATAGCATAGGCCCTACAAATCTCCTTATCCTTCACTAAGAGTTTGTACCTATCAGTGGGGTTCACGACACATACTATAGGCTCCGCCCCTGCACTCCTAACTACCCTGGGAACCATCACCTTCAGACCTTCTAAGGGTTCAACTACATACTCAGAGAGTTTCTGGTCCATTTTACAACTAACTCTAACTACAGAATTAGGCGGAATAACCCATGCGCTTTGCCACAGTGACTCGTGCAACACCTGGGGCCGCCCCAGCCGTGTCCATATCAAGCGAAATGCTTTGGCCATCAAAGTGCAGTATTCCCTTACCCATATCTAAAATGGCTTGTCCCCTATCTCTAAGCATGTCAAATCCTAATAACATTTCCTGCTCAATGGGTGCCACATGCACCGTCTCTGTGTACCACTGTTGCCCTATCTTTAACCTAACTGGCCCTACAATAAAGCCTGTCATGCCTAATTCCCTGCCTGCTGTAAGGAGTCTTACATCCCTTAATTTTGGCGGTTTTCTAGACATAGCCTGGTACACCCTATCCGAAATTATGGTCACTTGAGCAGCTGTATCAACCACAGCAACCACTGTTCGATCCCCAACCTGGACTCTCATTGTGAACTGTGAGGCTGACCTCAACTGGCATACAGTAACCGATTCTGTTTCTGCACCCTCAGGTCCCCCACCCTCACCTAGACTGTCCCTAGTTACTGGATGAACTACTGGCTTGCCATGTAACTCACTCATAGTACCCTTAGCGTGTTCTACTTCAGCCATGGTGTGAACTGGCTGCCTATTTACATGAGCATCTTCCACACTCTGGTGCGGTGGCGCAAACACAGAGCTGGCTTCACTACGTTGACTACTATCTACCTGAGCATTTCCTAAACCCTGGTGCGGTGGCGCAACATTAGGGCTGGTTTTCCTACGCCTAGGCGGCCATCCTACTTTTTTTCGGGTCGAGGTGGGACGGCCTTCGCCTCCGACCCTTTCCCGTTTAAATGTTGCTCCGAAGTACTGTACAGCGGGTTAATTTCACGGGGTTAAATTTTCGCGTTATTTCGAAATCCGGGTCATTCGCGGGGTCTTAAATTCGCGCTGTCCTTCCAAGATACATTCTACCCAAGCACCGTTTACCATGAGATTCGCTGCCTGTGCCGTGTGACTTGGACCATGGATGAGAAAGGTATTTGCATTATTATTACAGTTCTAAATTATAACACATTCTAAAATCTTAAAACTGTTAAACACAAATGCTTGATAATACACAGCACACAACCTATCGTATCTTGAAATAAAAGCGGTGATTTTTAAAACTTACCCGTCAATCAAACCCATTATATTTAGACCTGTTGTTACGCCTTTGTTAAGTTCAATGCGTGATTGCCAAGCCAATTATCGATTTTGAATGCCATCTCCAATTAGGTATTATTATAACAGTGCCCTGGTGAATAAAAACGGTTCACACTTTCATGACTGTATGCGCACTTGATAAAGGTTTGTAGCAGTATAACTCCAATTGTTTGTTACAGGCTCCCGTTTCATCTTTGCCGCAGGCTATTAATGATATGTGAAGTCATGGTAGCAGAGTATTGAAGTCGATTTATGACAGGTTTACAGCGGATTAAGTGTGAAAATTTGTACATGTAGGTAATTTTCATAACAGGTTATGGACAGGAACGAAAAACTTAGATTGAATTGAAAAAAATATTGACCGATTTTTTTAACAATTTTGAAATTTCAATCGGACATTTTCCCTGAAAATCGGTCAAAGACCGGCTGTCGATAAATTTTAGAAACACTGCCTGAGATTGGTAATGTTTTTTTCCTTGTAAATACTGTTGTTAATTTTTATTACGTTTTTACATCACCAAGTTGAAATATAATCGCGGAGTCTTAAATTCGCGGTCAAACAAAAACCGCGAAAATAGCGAAAATAAAACCCCCGCGAATAATACCCGCTGTACAGTATTTAACTTCGGGCATTCGCGACGGAAGTGACCCTTCTCGCCACAGTTGTAACAGGTCTTGGGACCTTTGCCCTTTGGGCGCCCTTTCTGGTTGAACCCTTCCAAGATGGTTTTCTGCAACTGAAGGATTAACTCCTTCAGTGACTCACCTTCCGGCTCAGCCTTTGTGGGCGTGGTGGCTGGCTTACTGGCTGGGCCAGTATCCGGCTTCTCCACGGCATACACCTGCGGCTCTTCTTCATACTCCTCTTCATACTTTACTTTACGCCTAGAATCTCGCTTGCTTTTCCCATACATTGCGCTGTGTACTTCTTGGTACTTGCGCACCATTTGAATCGCGCTCTGGAGAGTGTGTGGCTCCTGCATACACACATGGTGACCCGCATCACGGTCAGTCAATCCCTGGCAGAAGCGATTCACCATCTGCTCAGTAGCATACTTCTCCGGCAGAGATGCGAATGCCCTATTTCCCAGAGTCATTATGCGATCTGCCCACTCCTCAAGTGATTCCCCAGTTGACTGTGTAGCCAACTGGAATCTGGTCTGCGCTGTGGCTGGTAGCTCTTGCTCACCAAACCTCTCCTCCAGCTTTCTCATCAAGCGCTTGTAGGACATGCGCCCCTTGCGCTGGGTGATAACGGCATAATACTCAGCCGCTTTACCTGTCAGACTCCAACACAAACTGTTGATCCGCTCCTTTTCGCTCCAATCGGATGCTTTAGCAAACCGATGGAACTTCTGTCTGAAAACAGACATGCTGCCTTTTCCATCAAAGCTAAGGTTTTTAGGCAGTGACGCCAAAACCCTAAGTGACTTTGAATGCTTTTTGCCATGCCTCCGGTGTCTACGGTCATCATCGGAGCTGGAGTCGCTACTTGAATCGGATGACGACTCATCCTCGCTGCTGGAGCTGGAGCTATCAGACCTAGACTCCACTCTGTGCTTCCCTTTTGAAGACCGCTTTGTCTTCTTTGGCGAAGTTGACGTGCTTGCAATGCGCAATGCACGTGGTACCTCATCTGGCATGGTCGCGATGCGCGATTCATGCTTTTTGCTGGTTGACATGCTCGCAATCCGCGATGCATGCCCATCTTCACCCAATGTGCTCGCAGTGCGCAATGCACGCTGGGTAAGCGTTTCTGCCATTGTTGCCCGTTTCAGCTGCAATTTAGGGGTGAAGAGTGGTTCGGTGCCGATGGCGGCATCCGCCCCTGCTCCATCCAACTTACGGTCCTTGGTGAAGTCTATAAAATCATATGCTTCTTCAGCCAACCTATTCCGGCATAGCGTAGATAAGATCTCTGGTGTCAAATTGCCATTGTTTTCTCTAACCAAAACAATGGTTGTTGCCAGCTTTTCCCCTATACCTGGAATAAGCAATAACTGTTCCCTGGGAGCAAAATTAATCGCAACCTTACCTTCTTCACCTTTCTCGGGCTTGGCTGCTTCCACCGGTGCAACGTCAGGTTCACCCTTGACTGTCTCCTTCGACTCACTCATGATGATGATTATACAAATTTATTGGGCCAAAAGTAATAAAGGGATAGAAAAAAAACTAAGTCCTTAAATTAAAAATGGTCAAATAAAATCCACGCGAAAATTTAATACAGACCTGGTACAAAACACAATTAATTATTAAATTTGGACCTAACAATTAAGGGCTAAACCGCAAAACTACACGGGTGGCAACTCTGAGATCTAAAAGAATTAAATCCCCTGTTGTGTAAGCGGAAACGGATGCGATGACGCTGTCCGATCGCGCATGCGCACAACACCCACTAATAATTTGACTGATTCTCTGTCAAAACCTGCGTGGCGCAGAAATTCTGACCAAAATCAATCAGCTCTTGGCAGGACCTGTTGATGCCAACCAACAATCACTATCTTCCTCCCTCTCAAAGCGATGGACGACTTTTGAGAAAATGGCGCTGTACAAATCACTGGTCCGGTCAAGTCCCCCAAACCGAGGCAAAATTCTCCCTGTTTTAAACCGCTGCCACCAATGTAGAATCGCGGCCTAATAAAGGGACTATTCAGGAACAATTAGGGACACTTACCAACACTTATAAACGACAACACACGAAGATTATCAAGGATTTAGTTCAGCAAGTATCACTGGTAACCAGCAATGGCGGCTGCGTCTTCCAAGAGGCTATCCCAGCATTCCTCAATTACCGAAATGGTCGGAACGGTCCGCTTGTCACGCAACGGGCAACTTCACCACACCTTTATTTATTATCTGGTATTCATTTTCAATGAATTACACCGTCTGCTGGTTGACAATAAAAAATAATTAAAAATGTTAATTATATTAAAAGAAGTAAAGAGAACATTTTTATTCTTACAAATAAAAACCTCAATATTGGAAAAATTTGATTGTCAAAACAAAGAGTTTTATAAGAAGTGTGTTACCTAGCAAACACATGACTACTGACTACATCATTATGTCCTCGTTTGAGGCGGAGGATCCGTTAAACTGGGAACAAACAAATACATAAAGTAATAAAATTAGTTTATAAACCGTTCAGTGAACGTTTGTTTTTTTAATTACAATTTACCATTGTAAATTTAAGGACACTAGCAGAAAACAATAAAATAAAAACATCGGAATAAATATTCATGTTGTTAAATATTCTATAGATCAGAACCCAAATCATTCATTCATTAATTCCTTCCTTTATTGATTCATTTTTTTTCATTCCCTGACTGTCTGACTGATTGATTGATTGATTGATTGATTGATTGATTGATTGATTTGTTCGTATTTGAATACTTTTAAATGTTATCTTTTTTCGAAAAAATGGCATCACATGCACGTTATCAGAGATCGCTAACGTCGATAATTACAGCGTCACAAAAGACGTGTATACTCGTACTTTGTGAAATCGTGATTAAAACATAAATCCACAAATATATTTTAATTAATTAAATATGGAGATATGAAATTAAATATATTACGGAGATGTGAATCTATTGTTCCTGAATACATAACAAAAAACATGCAAAACATATGAGTATTTGTTCCTACCAGATTTTATACGTGAAAATTCGAAAAAATCTCGAAATTATAAAACGTTCAGTTTATCATATGCAATTAAAATGTTGAGAAATCCAAGGCATTTTAATTTTTTTTAAAACAGCTCGAAAGGAATTGTTGACATGATATGTCCGTTTTGATAAAATAATTCTGTGCGCAACTATTTTACTTCAGTCACAACAAATATGGCGATTTACAGCCCATTTCCATTCTTCGATGGTTTTGTTTGAGAGCCATGTGCCTTGATAGAAATTATAACTGCCAAAAACAATATCTGAATTGTAGCAGGAATGTAATGAATTTTTATTTGATACCAAACGCTATTATTTTCTTTAAAAATATTTTTACATATTAACTAAATTTGCCGAACACACAAGTATCTTAAACGTCAAGTAAAAGTAGAAAGAGGGGTAGGATAAATTGATATTGAGCAAAAACGAAGCTGATAAGTTATACTTTTCTTGATATCAAAAGTTTTGTCGTATAAATTTTAATCAATAGAGTTAAAAAAATCAAAATTTAAGTTTGCAGATGTTTTTATAATCAACGAAAACCGCGATTTTTTAAGCAAAACGCGACGCCATTTTGTCTCTGAAAACGGACGTTAAAGACGCATTAAATTTGTAAAACGTGAGCCATGGATAAGAAAATTAAATGTACATGAAGTTATTTGTAAGACGGACTAGGTGATGAAATTTCGTAGCAATCAACGCAAAATTGGCTGAAATATCGGCTTTTGTTGCTTGAACGCGGGAAAATTGACAGACGTCTCAAAAGTGACGTTAGTGGCATACTTTGAAGGCTTGTAGTTTCGAAGCGGCTAAAAATACTAAAAAAGTAAACACACATCCAAATCAGGCATATGCTCAATTATATGTATGCGAAATTTCGTGAGGAAACTCGGAAAAAAATTTTGAGGCGCGTTCCACCTTAAATAGGTTTGTCTACCTTTCGTAGGTTTATCTTTTTTTGCAATATAACAGATGTTTAATACATATTCCAATTTTGTCACAATATTAATCATCTTTGTTGACTCTGCTACTAACGAACACAAATACAGAAAAATGCCAACAAATCTGCAGCAGCTTTAATCAGATACAGTTGTGTATATTACTCTCAATACACAAAGTTGTTGACAAACAATGGTAATTACATAGCATGTAATTATTTATTAATAAAATGAAAACTTAAGATATGTACCTCTTTAATCAGATACAGTTGTGTATATTACTCTCAATACACAGTTGTTGACAAACAATGGTAATTACATAGCATGTAATTATTTATTAATATAATGAAAACTTAAGATGTGTACCATTATTCCCACTTCAAATTTGTCATATTATTATATCGGCCATAAATGGGTCACCATGGGTAAAGGTGCCTTTTGATTATTTTTTCGACATTTTAGTTGTTTCTATATTTGCTAAGAACTTACAATTATATATTACAGACAAGTCTATCACAAATTTTGACTCACATTATTATGTTCATTTTGCCCATGTTGTCTGTTCAACTTTATGACATCATTTCAAGGAATAAAGTCAACTGTCTAGGGACACATTTTCCCTTTGATGTGGCCTAAATAACAATGCATGTTCATGAGTGCTTCACACAAAATGTTTCCTGAATGGGCAACCAGTGTTAATCTAGATCAGCTGGCACATAAATTCCGCCTGAGTAAGATCTTAAACAATTGATGTTAGATTGATTATGTAATTAATTGCTAATAAGCAAATGGTTTCATTCATATTAGATTGCAGAGATGTCCCGACTGAACTGTATGACTGTATACTTGTGGTATATTAGGTTCAGCAAGATTACAGATAATAATATCCTTCAATTCATAATTACTAAAGGTATATTTTCTTCACCATTTACACTTTTTATCAATCAGGAATTGTGCACATAAACAGTTTCTTCAGAAGCTATCTGAAAGCATCCAAGTATCCCAGTCTGTAAGCCGACAGAAATGTGTTGACTTTCTTGCCTTCATATCACCATTTGGAATTACATTATCACATAGTATATTTTACTGAATAAAATTTTTTGTCCTCGTGACTTCCTTTTAAACAACTACATGAATATTCAATCGGACTTGCACATTTCACAACACAAGTGATATGATTTAAAGTCTCAGCAGGCACCAAGTAGAGCATGAACAAGGTTCCATATCTGCACCACACACTGAACATTAAAGACAATAACATAGTGACATCATTGTAAAGGTAAAATAACAACATTTGTTTGATTACACCAATCAAAACTGACTCACATTATTATTATTTGTATCTTTCTTTGTTCTAATTGCAGATGGGTCACATTCAACTAAGTACATGTTAATACTATTCTATTGTTTTTACTCATCAAGTTATAATCGTTTATTGAGTTTATTGAGTGGGCCTTTTATAATATCTAAAATCCTAAATGGACGTCAGGTGATTAAATGATTCAATGATTCCCTTTGCCTTCCCTTTCTTGGTGAGATCAGTGAGCCAACACAGGAACTAAAATTTTCACACACAAAAAAAAAACAACACGCGACATTTGTGTATACCCAAAGTAGCGCTTTCATTGTCACGTTTCTACTGTTAATTACTTTTAAAGGTTACTAGTAGCCCCCCAAAAATATCCCCATATGAATTCTCCAAGTTACCCCAAATTTGCTTGTTCTATTTTCTGAAATTGTCTAAACCAAAACTAACTTATTTTCAGAGCCTGCCAGGTATTATATACCTGTTCAAAAATTGATTGACAGGTATATTCCCTCTAGCAGACTTGTTAAAACAGTCAATGAAAGCCAATGATAATTCTGGGAAAATAATTCTCCATTGCTGCTATCAGAGAGGCAAACGAAGGTGTTATGCTATTAAAGAAGCAAATGATTTATCAAAATGAAATCTAACTTACCAATTAATTTGATCGCTTTTAACAGTTATAGTGTTTTACTGAATAGACTTTCCCAAATGATTTTACTAGTTTCTTTTCGTCTCTATTATGTGGAAAGCGACCTTAAGTTCGACTTAAAGTATTTTTCAAATTAGTGAAATAATAAACTATCCGACCTTCTGCATATGTCGCGTGATTCTTTAAAGTTTAGTTACTGTGTTGGCTCACTGATATCAACAAAAAAGGAGACTTTTAAGGTAAGGTAAAGGGAGTTATCGAGCACTTCATAAATGATCTACAATAAGATGAAAGTCGCACTCAATAAACGTTCATAACTTTATCAATAAAAAAACGAATTATTTAGATGTACTCACCTCTTCGCCGAACTGAAAGTAGATGAAAGAAAAATAAAAATACTAATAGTGTGAGATATTATTTGTTGATCAAATTATAAAACAATCCTCTATTCTACTGCATTTAACAGTGAAAGAAATAAATAACAAATGATACTCAGTAAACTTAAATCATACACAGAGTACGTGTATCAACAATTGAATTTCGCGCTTTCAGTTTATTTGTTTAAATATATAAATTGTAAATTGTCTTGTTAATTTAAAATCTATGAATAGGGTTATATTGAAATTAGGTGTTATGGCATTTTTTGCACTAAGGGGTCGAATGACTTGCTTCTTCAAAAACAATGTAACCAATCACACGATGTTGTAATTGGTTAGGGAGATAGCAAGTCTCGTGAAGTTAATAATAACCCATGTCTTGTAGACAAAAAGAAAAAAAATACAATAATTTCGATTTGCTTAAAGGGACAAAAAAATAGAGGAAAGATAAATCTCCATCAATGTAAGTTATAATAATGATAAGAAAATAATAATAATAATATTAACATTAATAATTATAATGATATTAATATTTACATAATAAATCTCCATCAATATAAGTTATAATAATGATAAGAAAAAAATATTATTATCATTAATAATTATAATCATGATATTTATATTTACACCATCATTATTGATCCTTATTATAATATCAAGTAGGCAAAATGTAAAGACAAACAAAACTACTGTATAAGTCAAAAGTGCATGCTACGCTCCTGTGATTGACGTCATAGCCCGGTTAGAGAGTTTCGAGTAATATACATGTAACGTATTATTCTGAGTTTTGACAGTTAAATCACGATTTCTTTTAATAATTTTAATTTCCTATGTCGACCTACGAGACAGATTATATGAACAATGACACGGTTACATATTTACGTTTTAGATTAGAGATTAGCCAAAATAAGATACATGCGAGTGCGAAAAACGTGCGTTTTGTAACAATGACTGAAAAACATCTAGAATATTGAAAAGAAGCGATTATTGGAAGTGTGTCATGGGGATAAGAGCTAATGTTTACATGTAAGAGTAATTTAATTGTTCACATTTCCAGGATCCTAAAAATTTAATTTCATTAATTTGTTAAAACGCATTCAAAGCAAAAGTGCTATACAATTTTAATAACTACAACAGTTACATCTTTTAGGGTTCCGCTTTCTTGGTGAGATCAGTGAGCCAACACAGGTACTAAACTTTTCACACACAAAAACAACACGCGACATTTGTGTATAATGTATAACGAACTTGGTGTCGCCCTTTTTAGAATAATTTATAACTACATGTTCATAATGGCCAACATTAATTCAAGAACAAATATATCACAGCTTAAGCTGTCTTCTTTGTCATCTATGTTATATCCAGAAAAAAACACTAATTATAAGAACTTTTGCACATGCCAGTCATTTATCACCACAAAACAGATCCGCAACACGATCCCTGTAAATGTAAGAATTTCATAGAAACAAACTTACCTTGACTGAGGTCTTTTTTAAGAGAAAATACAATCTTTAAGGGCTTGCCACTCTCCTCCCAACTTCGTTCATCGATAAAAAGAAAATTATCAAAATCTCAATAATAGCAAAATGCCGTTCAATGAAACTTTGCACAAATGAATGTTACTAATGTATCTTGATTTTGCATACAGTCTTCTTCTTCTTCTTGTCGTTCGCTCTACACGACCACGCCAGCATCCGCGATGAAAGTTGTGGTCCTCCGTAGGTCGTCAACGTTTCCATAAAGTTTC
Organism: Corbicula japonica; assembly: GCA_038501625.1. Lineage (NCBI taxonomy): Eukaryota > Metazoa > Mollusca > Bivalvia > Venerida > Cyrenidae > Corbicula > Corbicula japonica. Next base: position 7,703,791 of record JAZAYU010000022.1, on the reverse strand, counting down.
TGCTGGATTGTTGCACCTCGTGGCTTCTCGATCTTGGTCATATCGTTTACATCGTTGAAGGATGTGCTCTGCAGTCTGGTCCTCTTCTCCACAGGGGCATATCGGAGACGGCACCAATTTATACTTCCTGCACATGTGTGCATTCAGTCTGTTATGCCCTGAGCGCATCACCACCTGTTCTTGTCTGTGGTAGGCATCTGCTTCCTATCTGGTCTTTGTAAGAGCCTTAATGGTGGTGGCTTTCTCCTTGTATGTCACCTGGTTATCTGGTTGCTCTAACTGAGCTCCTAACCTAGCCAGCTTGTCAGCCTCCTCGTTTCCGGGCACTCCACAGTGAGATGGTATCCACTGAAGGGCAACATTGCAGGAAGACCCAAGCTTGATCACAGCTTGTGCTAGTTCGGGAATATTGTTGCTTTGCAGAGACCCCAGAACTGATCTTGCATCTGTGAGGAAGACTACAGAGGTAACCTCTTCTGCTAAGTCTTCAATCAAAGAGACTGCCTTCATAAGCGCTTCAGTCTCTGCTCTGAAGTTTCTACAGTGCTTCCCATTGGCAATGTAATTTCTGGCCTGACGGGAATGTAATATGGATATCAGCACCTTCATCCTTAATAGCTCTTGTGGCTGACCCATCTGTATATACATGGGTCCATGTGTCTATAGGAGAGTCTGCGTAGATAGTCGCAAGTGTCAGACTTCTACGGATGGTCTCATTTTCTTGTTTGCTCATGTCAAGTCCAGGAATAGCAAATGCCACTTTCACTGCAGACAGGTCATTGGCTGTAGGGTTGGTGATGTCTGCTCGGCTCAAGGGAATCATCTGTATGTTTAGCCTACTCTCTATTCAACTTCTTTGCTTCATGTACAAAGCTGCAGCGCTTAAGGCGGTTCTTGGTGAATCCCTCAAGCCTGTTCTTCATGGGGTGATCTGGTAGTGACTTATACTTCTTTGCCTGGAGAATGACCTTGGTTTGTCTTCTTTCATGAAGTGGTTGGATTCCAGTTAGTTTCTCCATGAAGGCAATTGGTGTAGACTTGGTGGCCGTGGTGATAATGCGCAATGCCTGGTTTTGTATTTTGTCTAGGGCTTGCTTGTTTGTCTTGGCTGTTGTGGACCAGGTGGCTGAGCTATACTCCAATGTGGGTCGTACTGTGCCCTGATAGATGGTCTTCAATATTTGCTCATTCACCCCAGGTTGTTCCAGCAAGTTTGCGCATCATCGCTAGTTTTCTTCGTGCTCTCCCTTCTACACGGCTGATGTGTGGTTTCCAAGTCTTCCGCTTGTCAAATGTGACCCCAAGGTATGTTGCTTCCTCTTCCTCCTTCAGTGGAGTTCCAGCCAACATAACCTTCCCAGAATTCTGTTTTGTTGACAAGGTGAACAGTGTGGTGGACGATTTCTCCTTGTTGATCGTAACGCACCAGTCTTCGGCCCATGCTGCGAGTGTGTCCATAGCTCCTTGCATTCGGTATCTGGATGTAGAGGCGTGTTCTTCTTTGCAACATAGCACCAGGTCCTCAACTTAGAGAGCAGCATATACTCCGTTTGGCAGTTCAGATACCAGGTCATTGATGAAGACCAGGAAGAGTGTTGGGGACAGAACACCACCCTGTGGGACGCCATGGCGTAGCAGGAACTTCCTACTGTTGGCTTGGCTCAGGCTGACTCTGGCTCTTCTGTTGAATAAATACGAATTGATCCATTTCAGCATGGCCCCACCAACTCCATTCCTCATGAGCTTCACTTATAGCCCTTCTGTCCAGACTTTGTGGAATGCTCTCTGTAGGTCGATCCATGCTGTAAGGACCACTTTGTTTTCTTGGAACGCATCTTCGACTTCCTGTGCTAGGTATGTAGTCTGGTCTTCTGTGGAACGGAATTGTCGGAAACCGGGTTGTTTAGATGCCAGCAGGTCGTTGGTCTCCAGGTACAACTTCAGTCGTGCATTCACAATCCTCTCCATGGTCTTTACAACACAGCTGGTGAGGCTGATCGGACGATAGCTGTCTGCCTTCTTTGGGTCCTTCCCTTTCTTGAGTATAGGGATCATTGTCGCCTCTATCCAGATCTGAGGTAGCTGCCCTTGTTTCCAGCTGTAGTTGTAGATGTCCAGAAGTTTGTACATTGCTGTATTGCCAAAGTGTGACAGCATCTCGTTGGTGATACAGTCTGGACCTGGAGATTTTTTGGTCTTCAGCTGTCTGAGAGCTGTCTGTAGCTCATGTAGTGTCAGGCGCGAGTCCATACACTCTGACGTGCCCTTGGCTGTTTTCCTGTCCCTTTGTTCTTTTCTGGTTTCTCCCTGTCGTTCTCTGTTGATGGGGATGTCACTGACATCTCTGTAGTATTGGACAAAGACGTTTGCTGCTTGTTTGCCCATTAACAGCTCTCTATCATCTTCCAAGATGACTGGGCCTCTCGTTTTGTCCTGGTCGTCGTTCAGTTGTTTCGTTAACCTCCACAACTTACGGCCATCTCTCTCGAGGTTTAGTGAAGCTGTCTTGTTTTTCCAGCTCTTTCTTTGTGCCTCTAGCTTGTGCCTAAGGAATTTGGTCTTGGCATGCTGTAGGTTGTGGTTTGCCTCCTGTGAGGGATTGTTTTCGGCTACCACTCTGGCTTCAGACAACTTGGTTTGCAGCTCCTCTAGCTGCTCACTCCAGTATGGCTTGTTGTCTTTCCTCGCACCTCTAGGGATGGACTGCTGTGCTGACTTGAGGATACATTGATTGAAGTCTCTGACCATGTTGTTTATGTTTCTGCCTTCAACTGTGATGTCTTTGCAGAGTTCATCACTCACAGACTGGAAAAGGGACCAATCGGCCTTCTTGTAGTTCCATCTGGGTAGGCTAGATGACATAGAGAAAGTGTGGTTCAATATGAGGTGGACTGGGCGATGATCACTGCCTCCAATTTGTTCAGAGACTTCCCTCTGGACATGCCCATGTATGTCGTCAGTGCAGAAGGCAAGGTCAGGCGTTGATGTTGTGTGCCATCTTCTGGAGTAAAAAGTTGGGGGATCCTCCGGCTGATTGATGAGGTTTAGCTTGTTGTCATTCTTCCAGGTCTCCACTTCCTCTCCAGCTTTGTGAGTGACTATTGAAGTCTCCAACAACCATGAAATTTGTTGCTTCTGTTGGAATATGGTCTAGGGAACGAGCTTTGTCGTTTGTTGAGTACATGTTCATAAAAGTCAGCTCAGAGTCGTTCTTTCTAAGGCTCAGTACTTGGAATTCTGAGTCATCTCTATGTATTTTAGTTTGGATAGCATCAATGTTGTTCGTGACTAATGTCATGATGTCTCCTTTCTTTCTTCCAACCCTGTCGCTTCGGAAGCACTGGTATCCTCTGACCTTAAAGGATTTCGCTGGTTGCACGTGTGTTTCCTGAATGCAACAGACATTGATGTCATTCTCATGAAGGAAGTGCTGTAGTTCAGTCTTTTTGTTGAAGACTCCTTCTGCGTTCCAATACATCATTTTGAAGTGTTGCTGTTGAACTTTCCTCCTCCTTGGCTTGTTGTAGCCCTTTGGTCTCCTCTTGGTATGATAGAAGGAGTAACGCCAAGTAGCTTTGGGTGGACTCTGTCGGGGCTCAGAGCCCGGCACTGGAGGGATTCCAAAGATCCAGCACCACATCGATGAATACCATAGGATCGTGTAATCATAGCGTAGTTACGTGATGCCGTGGTTTGTTAGAGAGTGCATATGGCCAAGCATCTCCGATTTAAACTCTCTAGGTTGATTAGAATTACCTCGCCCAAAGCCCTTGTCGACCCAACGACTGACCACAAGGCAGTGGTGTTTTTTGGAAGGGTTGTCTCCCTTGGTTTGAAATAAGAGTTTTCCTTCTCCTAGACAGACTGCCTTCCCAGGCTAACGAGCTCCATCTACCCGAAGCAATGGTTATGGCGCCACAGGTCCGCCTTCGCCCCTTCTCCTGTTAGTAATAGCAGGTCCGCCGGGCTAATTACAAGCCACGCGTGCATGCCAGGATCTGGACTTGGTAGTCAGAGGCTATATTTTACGCAAGGCATTGGGAGCACTTTTTAAGCAATGGGAGCTTATCCAACATTGCCACCCCCGGCAATGACAACCCTTGGAACCTGTTGCATACAGTAAGAAAAAAAGCTAGACCTAAAAATTCCTTAAAATTTTATTTACATAAATTCACAAAAACTAAGCGATACAAAACATAATTCGAAATTCCCACGTAAGCGCAGTGATACTGACAAGAAAATGTTGTGTACTTTGTAAAATATTTTAAACTACTAAAAGAGAAATCAGTGATTTTCATCCGTTTACGCGACCAGGAGGCGACGAGGAAATTGAACGTCAAACACATTTTACTAATATCTCGTAAAGTTTACATATGTTAGTTACGAGGACACAACAAATTGTTGTCAATATTATATTACTCATGTAGGCATTTAAAATGATGTTTTGTGTTGTTTAGTTTTTGTGAATTTATGTAAATAAAAGTTTAGGGAAATTTTAGATCTCGCTTTTTTTCTTTACTGTTCTAACGTGTCTTACCATCTGCAAAATAAAGATACATTAATAACATACATTTGGGCAAAGTTTCATTTAACGGCATTTTGCCATTATTGAGATTTTGATAATTTTCTTTTTATCGATGAACGAAGTTGGGAGGAGTGTGGCAAGCCTTTAACTATTTTATTTAATGTGTAATCTGAAAAAAAAAGATATTTTCTCCATTTTACTTTCAAGCGGAACAATTGTATAACTCTTTGCTTCGAATGTTTATTAACAAATTAATGATAACTCACGACAAACTGTTCCAGAGTCAATTATTGAATTTTTTAAAATTTACAGATTTTACATTAACGAGACAATATCCAATTTATATTTATAAACAAATAAACTGAAATCCCGATATTCAATTTTTGATACACGTACTCTGTTTATGACTTAAGTTTACAGAATATCATTTGTTATGTAATCTATTTCTTTCAGATAAATGCAGGAAAAAGAGCATTGTATTATAATTCGATCAAAAAATAATTTCTCACACTATTAGTATTTTTATTTTACTTTTATCTACTTTCAGGAATTCACAAATGTATGTACATCTCAATAATTTGTTGTTGTTTTTTTCATCAAGTTATGAACGTTTATTGAGTGAGACTCTCATCTTATTGTAGATCATTTATGAATTGCTCGTTAACTCCCATAAACTTAAAAGTCTTCACTATGTTGATATCAGTGAGCCAACACAGTAACTAAACTTTAAAAAAACACGTGACATATGCATATAATGCGTCAATCTTGTTTTAATGTTTCAAAAGGTTGGATAGTTTAAAGTTTCACTAAATTTTGAAAATACTTTAAGTCGAACTTAAGGTTGCTTTCTACAGAATAGAGATAACAAGAAACTAGTTAGATCATTTGAGAAATTCTATACAGAATTTATTTAATGAAGGCTTCCCCTAATGAGCTTCGGTCGATATCGCTACGGTTCGGTCGCGGTCGTAGTTATGGTTTTTGCCCGGTGAAAAATGTAATTTTACCAAATAACACAAAATAAATTGTAAATGTTTAGGTTAAAAGTTAAAATGGTTCAAAATATTTTACAGAGGACAAACATTTCGACATATATCATGTTTAGAAAGAAAATAATTTAAAAAAATCCAAGTTCCGGTCACATGACGTTTTGGGAATTCCCTGCTTGCAAACCGAAAGTGCAAAACCTAATGCAGGTAGAACGTGATTTTCGAGTGAGATTTAATGCTCGTAAGCGTCAAACAATACGGAAACAACCCAGTAGACCGTCATAGACAGAACACAACTACGCCAACGTGTATTTGTGCGACGGATATGCCTGTAAAAATCCCAGTTTCAAATACGGACAGGTTTAAAACACGGCCCGGTCGTAAAATAAAATACTGCCCAAAAAGGAAAAAAACCGTCCTCCCTTTAACTTTTTGATTTCCTAAGATATTTTCAAAATTCTTTTTGCATCTTAAAGATAACATTCGTGGCTATAATAGAAGCATTTATTTTGGGGTTTTTTTCCACTAAAAGATAAACTAATTTTGTCTTAAAGATGGGCCGTCTTTTGACTAATATTTAGTCGGAAACGGAAAACACGGTCCTACCCCTTAATTTCTTTATTTTAAAATATATCTTTAAAATTCTTTTTGCATATTAAATAGGACCCTATAAGCTATGTGAGAAACATTTTATGTTAAAAATATCTTAATTAAAAATTAAATTAAGGGGTAGGACTGTGTTTTTCGTTTCATACGGTACTTTGAACTCTCATTAAATCTGCAATCTTTTGGTATATGTGTTATCGTGAACAGTACTGATATAATTGCAGACATCACTGCAGTGTTATAGTATATTAATGTATTAAGATAAACATCTTTCAGATGTGAGTATGTTTGGGAAAATGATAAAATTTCATTTTATATTATGTCTTTTTTGCTCTCTGGTCATATCTCAAAACAGTGGGTAGTCCTTTTCAAATCTTAATTACTGAAGTTAACTACGGTAAAAATATTTCAAATTGTTATATGTTACTCAGTTATGATGATAGATGATATTTATGTAATGTTTATTGATGTACCTACTTTAAATTTTTGAAAAAAATAGGCTAAAGTGACTTCGGCTATTGTTGGTTTTTCGAGAATTTAAAGGAATTCCTGTATACTGTCACTAAAGTTTTCACCAATATAAAAGTTATTTTATTAAAATCACTCTTGGTATGAACTTTTATAATAAGAACAATTATATCTGCAGTGAATTAATGCTTTTTGCATAGAGATTTGTCCAAAGACTTAAAAAATAAACTTTTTTGAAGTCATGTACCTTTGCATTTTTTCCCATACACAAAAAGATAAGTCGGGGAATTAAAAATGTGAAAATGCAAAAAGCACACGTTAAAAATTTGTTTAAATGTGTATTTAAATTGGATAATGCAAATACATCACAAATATTGCAAATTTTAGTTAGTATGAATTTTTTCCCATTAGGGGAAGACTTCCTTAAAAATTAAGACATATCGTTACCGTATTTCGTCATCTTATCACAAAATTGGCATAACTCAATAGCAATAAAACTGAAATCTCATAATTAGCCCGTGATTCTCTTGTCTTGCATTCTGTTTGCTGAATATCATATTTTACGCCACTGATTTCTTTTAGTTAAAAACGCAGAAGGGTGTATTTGAAATTCGATCAACAAACATTATTATCAATGAGTTGAATTTGTTCTTGCAGGATATTTCTTACAGCACCCTTAGTACGTATTCCATAATGAAATAGCGATTACACATGTGTAATTTAATTTGTGGTATTTTGAGTAATATAAAATCTATAACAAAAGTCTACGTTTTTTTGGATCATCCCTCGTAATTCGATCAACAAATAATATATCATAATATTATTATTTTTATTTCTTTCATCTCCTTTCAGTCCTACTCATCGGTAAGTACATCTAAATGATTAGTTATTTTTATTCATCAAGTTATGAACGTTTATTAAGTGAGACTTTCATCTTGTTGTAGATTATTTTTAAAGTGCTGGATAAGTCCCTTTAACTTGAAAGTCTCCTGTTTTGTTTACAGACACCTGTTTAGAGGTCCTTTTCTGGCCAGTATGTCCCTAGAGCTATACAGGCTTAAAACAGAGCTCTAGTATCAAGTTTGGTCAATTTCAGCTAATAAATGGGCGATCTGTATCAAGAGATGTAACTACAAAACAGGTGTCTGTGGTTTTGTTGATATGAGTGAGCCAACACAGTAACTTAACTTTTAAAAAACGCGACATATGCATATAATGCATCAACCTTGTTTCAATGTTTCAAAAGCTTGGATAGTTTATAATTGCAGAAATTTGAAAATACTTTATTTCGAACTTGAGGTAGCTTTTTCACAGAATAGAGACAAAAAGAAACTAATTAGATAATTTGGGAAAGTATATACAGAGTTTATAAAAGTTGAGACATATCATTATCATATTTCGTCATGTAATCGGAAAACGGCATATCTCATTTAAATTTCAATAGTACATATAGCGTTATTTGCATTGAGTTGACGTATTTCTATTTATGGATTTTAATAAACCTGAAATCTCATAATTAGCTCGTGATTCTCTTGTCTTGCATTCTGTTTTCATATTTTACGCCACTGATTTCTTTTAGTTAAAAACGCCGAAGGGTGTATTTGAAATTCGATCAACAAACATTATTATCAATGAGTTGAATTTGTTCTTGCAGGATATTTCTTACAGCACCCTTATTACGTATTCCATAATGAAATAGCGAGACCATTGAGAATTCCATATATTATAAAATAGTTACAAATGACTTAAAATCTACACTATTATAATTGTAATTCTTGTTTTTCTACTAACAGCAAAAACATAGACTAGTATACTTTGCTGCTGTTGTTTTTTCATCAAGTTAAAAACGTTAATTAAGTGAGACTTTTATGTTATCTATGATCATAAACGAATTTCAAGTGTTCGACAACACCCTTCACATTAAAAGTTTCCTTCATGATGAGACCAGTGAGCCAACACAATTATTAAACTTTTCGAAAATAACAACAACAACAAACACGCGACTTACATGTAGAAAGTATTTACCTTGTTTAAAAAGGTTTCATAGTTTAAAATATAAGCAAAATACTTTAAGTAGAAATGAAGGTCACTATTCATATTTAGGCTTTGAAATGCTTCAGGTTCATCACGGCCACAACCAATTTAAGAATAAATACGCGAAGTTCTTTGTCTTTTGTGCAAAACATTAATCATAATAATAGATGAAAAGGGAACTTTGAAGATCCTCGAACACGACAAATATGAAAATATTGCAGGCTCGGTTTGATTGAGCCAGTTCATGGGCAGTAATAGAACTGCTTATTACTGCCCTCGCCGCCTAGCCTAGCGCAACTCAATATTAACACCAATAAACAGTACAATTTTGACAATCCCAAACGATGCTATGCATATGGCGGTGAACATGGAACCTTCAATGCAGTATTTTCAAATTAATACCATTCCATGTTCAGCGGCGTATGGTTCCCAGATAAAAGAATGGGTTTGTCCTAAACGAGAAAACAATGGACGTTACTAAACAGAATAGAATTTTGAGAGGGGATCTTAGAATATAAATCCTGCATATCACAGACAACGCCAAAAGCAAAATTTAAAAGGCCTAAAGTATATCCTTTGGGGTGATTGAACAATATCAAAATTTTAATTGGCTGGGATATTGAAAACACCCATCTTTAAACTGGCCGAAATATTAAAAACAAAAATAAAATTTAGAAGTACTATTAATATAGTACATAAATATCGTGCTCGACGACCTTCAAAGGGCGTAAGTGATAACAGCACTAATTGAATGTACGGGGATACTTTTTACAGCCGCCACACGGCACAAACAACGCTACTGTGACATTGTAATAGAAGAAAAGAGAACTTTGAAGACCCTCGAACACGACAAATATGAAAATATTGCAGGCTCGGTTTGATTGAGCCTGTTCATGGGCAGTAATGGAACTGCTTATTACAGCCCACGCCGCCTATCTCCGGGTGGAGCGCAACTCAATATTTACACCAATAAACAGTACAAGTTTGACCATCCCAAACGATGGTATGCATATGGCGGTGAACATGGAACCTTCAATACGGTATTTTCAGATTAATACCATTCCGTGTTCAGCGGCGTATGGTCCCCAGATAAAAAATGGGTTTGCCCTAAACGAGAAAACATTGGGCGGAAATAAACAGAATAGAATTTTGAGAGGGGATCTTAGAATATAAGATATAGCGCAGCTGTCAGCCATTTATCACCTATAAACAAATTTGCAAACTAACTAAATGTAAGAATTTCCCGGTAACACATTCACCTTGATTAACGCCTTAAAAAATGCAAACCTAAACTATTTAAGTTACCTTGCGAATAATAATAATAATTATTATTATTATTATTATAACACAGTAGCTTTGTTTCTACCATGAAGCAGCTGTAAAAAATTTTCCCTGTATATTCAGTCAATGTTGTTATCAATAACGATCTTTGAAGGTCGTTAAGCACGATACTTATGTACAATGTTAATAATACCTCTAAAACTACTTCTGTTTTTATATTTCGGCCAGTATTAAAGTGGAAGGTTTCGATATTCCAGCCAATATAGAGTTGGATATTGTTCAATCACCCTCATTATTTACTTCCTTCTTTAAAGTCTTAAATGTGCCTTTGGCGTTGTCTGTAATATGTAGGATTTATATTCTCAGATGCCCTGTCAAAATCTTATTATGTTCTGTTCCGTTTAGGGAAAACTATTTAATATATGAAACCTGACAAAATGTTGTTTTTATCTTTTTTTTTCAAACGGAACCCTTAACGATGCAACTGTTGTAGTTCTTAAAACTGTATAACTTTGCTTCGGCTGCTTGTTAACAAATTTATGATAATTCACGACAAACTGTTCCCAAGTCAATTATTTAACGTTTAAAAATTTAAAACCATGGCTGTTGTTGACAACTGTTCACAGTTAAAGTTTAAGACTACGTCTTTCTGATACAAATACCAACCAAAAACTAATCAGTTACAACATTGTGCGAATGGTTACGCTGTTTTTGAAGAAGTACATGAAAGTCATTCGAACCATATAGTGCAAAAATGGCACAACACCTTCTAATTTCAATATTACCGTTTTCACAGATTTTGCATGAACGAGACAATTTTCAATTTACATATTTAAACAAACTGAAATCCCGAAATTCAATTGTTGATACAAGTACTCTGTTTTTGCCTTTAGTTTACTGAATATTATTTGTTATGTAATGTTTGTTTTCAGTTTAGTGCAGTAGAATAGAGGATTGTATTATAATTCAATCAACAAATAATATCTCAAACTATTATTATTTTTATTTTTCTTTCATCTACTTTCAGCCCAGCCCCTGGGTACGTCTAAATAATTTGTGTTTTTATTCATCAAGTTATGAACGGTTATTGAGTGAGGCTTCATCTTATTCTAGATCATTGATGAAGTGCTCGATAACGTCATTTTATTTAAAAGTTTCCTTTTTTGATATCAGTATGCCAACATAGTAACTAAACTTTTAAAAATCACTCGACGTATGCATATAATGCATCTACCTTGTTCCAATGTTTCAAAAGGTTGGATAGTTTATAATTTGAAAATAAATTAAGTCGAACTTAAGGTCGTTTTTTTACACAATACAGTCAATAGGAAACCAGTTATAACATTGGCAGAGTATATACACTGTTTAAGAAGAATTAAGAATTTAAGTTCAATAGTGCATTTATCGTTGTTTTTTTGCATTAAGGTGGCGCATTCCTATTTATAGATTTAAACAATAATCCGAGAATCACATAATTTGCTGGTTGATTGTCTTGTCTTGCCTTCAGTTTGCTGAGTATCTTATTTTAGATAATGTACCCCAATTGATTTCTTTAACTTAAAAAACGCAGAAGGGTGTGTTTTTCAATTAGATCAACAAACAATATCATCCATGAGTTGAATTTTTACCTAGCTGGTTATTTACTGAACATCCTATATTAGGTAGGTTATTCCATAATAAAAAAAGCGAGAACAAGAATGATTCCAAATATTATACCCTTAGCTAGTCCAAAATGACTCACACAATTTGTATTTTAATACTTACACGACATTAAGGTTGGATTGTTTATAATTTTACTAATTTGAAAATTCTGTAAGTTGCAGTTAAGGTCTCTTTTCACAGAATAGATACAAAAAGAAACTACATGTAGTTAGATTACTAGGGAAAGTCAAAAATTGAGACATATTGTTACCGTATTTTGTCATCTTAGCACAAAACGGCATAACTCCTTTAAATTTCAATAGCACATATAGCGTTATTTGCATTAAGGTGATGAATTTCTATTTATGGATTTAAGCAATAAAACTGAAATTTCATAATTAGCTCGTGATTATCTTGTCTTGCATTCTGTTTGGTAAATATCATATTTTAGCCAACTGATTTCTTTTAGTTCAAAACATAGAAGGGTGTTTTATAAATTCGGTCAACAAACAATATTATATTTCAAATTTAATAACTATTTTGTGTACTTCCACGACATCATATTTTGGGTAAGTAGTTCTGAAGACTTGTTGTTGTAATTCATCATGTTATATATGATTTTTGGGCGAGACTTTTCTGCTATAAAAGGAATTTAAATGTTCGATTGGTAACATCCTTTACGTTCAATTTGTTTATAAGACCAATGAACAACCCATACTAAATAACAGAAAACGAGGAACTGGCACATACTGCATCAACCTTTTTTTGAAAGTTTTAACTGTTTTTGTTTATCCCTATACTACTTTTAGTAAAAATTAAGGCTGCTTTTTAAAGAATGATATTGCCACAGCAGATCCATCATGGGTAACAATAATAATATCAAAGCTTAAGTTACCATCGTTGACTGGTAACACATTTACCTTGAAATATGACGTGTGTATGAAATCTTCAAACCTAAAACACTTAAGTTATCTGACAAAATATTTTTTTTTCTTTATTCTCAAGCGGAATACCTTAAATGAGCACCTATTGTAGTTCTTTTATATAAGTTTGTATAATTCTTTTGCATTTAATGCATTTTAACAAAAATAAGGATTATTAATGTTAAACTCGTCCCGAGTCTATTATTCAAAGTTAAAAACGTACATCCATATCAGTTACAGTTGTTGACAACTGATCACAGATGAAGGTTTAAGTATGTGTTTTTCTAATAAAAAACATAAAGACTAAAAGGTCACCGATTAGAACACTGGGTGAGTGTATACATTGTTTTTAAGAACTAAGAAAAGTCGCTTATATATTTCGTCACATTTGCGCAAACCGGTGTAACTTCTTATTTCAATAGCAATTGTACCGTATTTACATTAAGGTGACAAATTCAATTATATTTTATAGATTTGAACAATACAACTGAAATCCAGAAATTAGCTTACTAATATTCTGTTCTTGTCTCCAGTTCGCTAAAAAACATTTTAAATTTACATTTTTTCTTCCAGTAAGGAAGGGTGTATTTTAAATTTGATAAACAAACTACATGTATATCATCAATAGATTGATTTTAATTCTTCCGGGGGTTTAACTATAAGTCCCATATTACGTATTTCCGTGGGGAATTACAAATATTATACACCAAACAAAACTGACTCACATTATTTTTATTTTAATCTTTCTTTTTTCTAATTGCAAAATGGATTTATTAAACTAAGTCGTCATAATACTATTCTGTTGTTTTTTACTCATCAAGTAATAAACGTTATTTGAGTTTATTGATTGGGCCTTTTATGTTATCTAAGATCATAAATGAACGCCAAATGTTTAAATGATTTCCTTTGCCTTTCCATTCTTGATGAGCCAACGCAGTTACTAAACTTTTCACACACAAAAAAAACAACACGCGACATTTGATGAAAAATGTGTTACGAACTTGGTGTCGCTTTTAAAAGAATGATTTTACTACTACAGGTTCATAATGGCCAAGTCATTATCACCAGTTAACAGATCCGCAACATGTTCTTCGTAAATTGTAAGAATTTCATAATAACACACTTACCTTGATTAAGGTCTTTTTTTAAAGAAAAATACAAACCTTAACTTTCTAATATTTAACCTGACAAAATGATGTTTTCTCTATTTAATTTTCAAGCGGAATCCTAAAAGATGCAACTGTTGAAGTTCTTAAGATTGTACAACTCTTTAACTTCGAACGCTTTTTAACAAATTAATGATAACTCGCGATAAACTGTTGCCGAGTCAATTATTCAAAGTTTTAAAATTTAAAACCATGGATGTTGTTGACAACTGATCACAGTTAAAGGTTTAAGACTACGTCTTTCTGATAAAAATACAAACAAAAAACTAAGCAATTACAACATTGTGTGAGTGGTTACACTGTGTTTGAAGAAGTAAGTCATTCGACCTCTTAGTGCAAAAATGGTATAACATCTTCTAATTTCAATATTACGGCATTCACAGATTTTCCATTATCGAGACAATTTCCAATTTATATATTAAAACATACAAACTGAAATCCCGAAATTCAATTGTTGATACACGTACATGTACTCTGTTTCTGTCTTCTAAATTCAATTTAATAATTACCGTGTTCACAGATTTTACATTAACGAGTCAATTTCTAAGTTATATATTTAAACGAATAAACTGAAATCCCGAAATTCAATTGTTGATACACGAACTTTAAGAATAAATACGCGAACTTCTTTGTCTTTTTTTTGCAAAACGTTAATCGCGCAGTTGTCTGCCATTTAATATCACCAATAAACAAATTTCATTAACGGGACAATTTCCAATTTATATATTAAAACAAATAAACTGAAATCTCGAAATTCAATTGTTGATACACATACTCTATTTATGCCTTAAGTTTACTGAATATCATTTGTGTGTATTTTATTTCTTTCAGTAAAAGGTAGTAGAATAGAGGCTTGTATTATAATTCGATCAACAAATAATATATCATAATATTATTATTTTTATTTTTCTTTCATCTCCTTTCAGCCCTACATATCGGTAAGTACATCTAAATGATTAGTTTTTTTATTCATCAAGTTATGAACGTTTATTAAGTGAGACTTTCATCTTATTGTAGATTATTTATGAAGTGCTGGATAAGTCCCTTTAACTTAAAAGTCTCCTGTTTTGTTTACAGACACCTGTTTAGAGGTCCTTTTCTGGCCAGTATGTCAGTAGAGCTATACATGCTTAAAACAGAGCTCTAGTATCAAGTTTGGTCAATTTCAGCTAATAAATGGGCGATCTGTATCAAGAGATGTAACTACAAAACAGGTGTCTGTGGTTTTGTTGATATGAGTGAGCCAACACAGTAACTAAACTTTCAAAAAAACGAGACAAATGCATATAATGCATCAACCTTGTTTCAATGTTTCAAAAGCTTGGATAGTTTATAATTGCAGAAATTTGAAAATACTTTATGTCGAACTTGAGGTAGCTTTTTCACAGAATACAGACAAGAAGAAACAAATTAGATAATTTGGGAAAGTACAATTATACAGAGTTTATAAAAAGTTGAGACATTTCATTACCATATTTCATCATGTAATCGGAAAAACGGCATAACTCATTTAAATTTCAATAGTACATATAGCGTTATTTGCATTAAGTTGACGTATTTCTATTTATGGATTTAAATAAACCTGAAATCTCATAATTAGCTCGTGATTCTCTTGTCTTGCGTTCTATTTGCTGAATATCGTATTTTACGCCACTGATTTCGTTTAGTTAAAAACGCAGAAGGGTATATTTGAAATTCGATCAACAAACATTATTATCCATAAGTTGAATTTGTTCTTGCAGGATATTTCTTACAGCACCCTTATTACGTATTTCCATAATGAAATAGCGAGACCATGGAGAATTCCATATATTATAAACTAGTTACAAATGACTTACACTATTATAATTTTAATTCTTGTGTTTCTACTAACAGCAAAAACATAGACTAGTATACTTTGCTGCTGTTTTTTTTTCATCAAGTTAACAAAGTTTATTAAGTGAGACTTTTATGTTATCTATGATCATAAACGAACTTCAAGTGTTCGATAACACCCTTCACATTAACAGTTTTCCTTCATGATGAGATCAGTGAGCCAACACAATTATTAAACTTTTCGAAAACAACAACAACAACAACAACAACAAACAGGCAACTTACATGTAGAACGTATTTACCTTGTTTAAAAAGGTTTGATAGTTTAAAATATAAGCAAAATACTATAAGAAGAAATGAAGGTCACTTTTCATATTTAGGCTATAAAATGCTTCAGGTTCATCACGACCACAACCAATTTAAGAATTAATACGCGAAGTTCTTTGTCTTTTGTGCAAAACATTAATCATAATAATAGATGAAAAGGGAACTTTGAAGACCCTCGATTACTGCCCACGCCGCCTAGCCACGGGTTGAGCGCAACTCAATATTTACACCAATAAACAGTACAATTTTGACAATCCCAAACGATGCTATGCATATGGCGTTTAACATGGAACCTTCAATGCGGTATTTTCAGATTAATACCATTCCATGTTCAGTGGCGTATGGTTCCCAGATAAAAGAATGGGTTTGTCCTAAACGAGAAAACAATGGGCGTTACTAAACAGTATAGAATTTTGAGAGGGGATCTTAGAATATAAATCCTGCATATCACAGACAACGCCAAAGGCAAAATTTAACAGGCAGGTAGTATATCCTTGGTGGTGATTGAACAATATCCAAATTTTAATTGGCTGGGATATTGAAACCACTCATCTTTAAACTGGCCGAAATATTAAAAACAAAAATAAAATTTAGAAGTACTATTAATATAGTACATAAATATCGTGCTCGACGACCTTCAAAGGACGGAAGTGATAACAGCGCTAATTGAATGTACGGGGAGACTTTTTACAGCCGCCACACGGCACAAACCACGCTACTGTGATATTGAAATAGATGAAAAGGGAACTTTGAAGACCCTCGAACACGACAAATATGAAATATTGCAGGCTCGGTTTGATTGAGCCTGTTCATGGGCAGTAATGGAACTGCTTATTACTGCCCATGCCGCCTATCCCCGGGTGGAGCGCAACTCAATATTTACACCAATAAACAGTACAATTTTGACCATCCCAAACGATGGTATGCATATGGCGGTGAACATGGAACCTTCAATGCGGTATTTCCAGATTAATACCATTCCATGTTCAGCGGCGTATGGTCCCCAGATAAAAGAATAGGTTTGCCCTAAACGAGAAAACGATGGGCGGAACTAAACAGAATAGAATGTTGAGAGGGGATCTTAGAACATAAGAAATAGCGCAGCTGTCAGCCATTTATCACCTATAAACAAATTTGCAAACCAATTAAATGTAAGAATTTCCCGGTACCACATTCACCTTGGTTAACGCCTTAAAAAATGCAAACCTAAACTATTTAAGTTACCTGGCGAATAATAATAATAATAATAATAATAATAATAATAATAACACAGTAGCGTTGTTTGTGCCTCGAAGCGGTTGTTAAAATTTCCCCTGTATATTCAGTCAGTGTTGTTATCAATAACGATCTTTGAAGGTCGTTAATCACGATACTTACACTAGTCAAAAGTTCTAAGTGCACACTTGATAAATGTTAATTTTTCCAATAATTTGATTGAATCTTTCAAAATAGTGTAAATTACACTGAAGAAGAATCAATATTCTATTAAAGCACACCAAAAATTTTAAGTCTGCTTAACCAGATTAAAAAATAATAATATTTTAGCTCACTTGTTCTCAGAAAGAAATTCTCAAGTTAATTATCATTGCATCGGCTATCATTTGTGATCGTTTTCTCATCTCTGTATAATTTAAATTTCACGCAGATTTAAAGGAAATACTGTAGTTTGCCATTCCATTGCACTGAAATAGCTTTCTGTAGCTTTGTAATGTTCTGCTGGGCACGATGCGCCAACATACTCAACTTTATTTTATCCATAACGTTTTTACAGGATTTCAAGGAGAAAATTCCTTTGTTCACACAATGTTTTGTGCCAAAAGTTTTTGAATTGTCTAGCAGTTTGGGATGATACAATTTTCTATGATAGATGTGTAACAGCCTTTCCAAACGAAAAAAAATGTATTCATTTCGGTAAAATTGACCTGTTTTCGGATACGCCTTTTGACCGAATAAGCGTCATTTTCGAATAATTCGATATTGAAGTTTATTGAATTTCTATAAATTTTAGTTTTAAATTTTTATTTATTGGACACTTATCCAACAAATTTTACACTAATTTTTTCGAGTTTACGTTGTTTTACGTAAATATTTAATGACGTAATTGAGTAACATCAGCGTTCAACGTAAGCAACGTAATCAATCTAGAAAAAAATATCGTTTGATTTTCTTCTTAAATTAATAAAATATGCAAAATAAGGTATTTCTTTTGCATTTACGAAAACCGTCAAGATTTCTTTACAACAAATTTGAAGTTGTGCCTGTGAAAAGAATTTTGACGGCAATGTCGTTGTCTGCTGACGTCAACCGTTCCATGGTTACAATTTGTTGGTGTGTTTTTCGTGTTTGTCTTGAGTCGGTGAACATGTGAAAAACAAAAACGATTGTAAAAAAATAAATTTCGCTTGCCGCACGGGGATAATGCATAAAAAGCGTATGCCTACGTGGATGACGTAAAACGTAAAACATATGCACGGTTTTCAAAAAATTATTGTTGTTTGATCATTATTAACTTTAAGTCAAACTTTCATTCAATTTGAATAAGTTTACTTTAAGATATTCAAAATTGAAAAGTGTGCACTTAGAACTTTTGACCAGTGTATGTACAATGTTAATAATACTTCTAAAACTACTTCTGTTTTTATATTTCGGCCAGTATTAAAGTGGAAGGTTTCGATATTCCAGCCAATATAGAGTTGGATATTGTTCAATCACCCTCATTATATACTTCCTTCTTTAAAGTCTTAAATTTGCCTTTGGCGTTGTCTTAATATGTAGGATTTATATTCTCAGATGCCCTGTCAAAATCTTATAATGTTCTGTTCCGTTTAGGGCTAACTATTTAATATATGAAACCTGACAAAATGTTGTTTTTATCTTTTTATTTTCAAACGGAACCCTTAACGATGCAACTGTTGTAGTTCTTAAAATTGTATAACCTTGTTTCGACTGCTTGTTAACAAATTAATGATAATTCACGACAAACTGTTCCCAAGTCAATTATTTAACGTTTAACAATTTAAAACCATGGCTGTTGTTGACAACTGTTCACAGTTAAAGTTTAAGACTACGTCTTTCTGATACAAATACAAACCAAAAACTAACCAGTTACAACATTGTGCGAATGGTTACGCTGTTTTTGAAAAAGTACATGAAAGTCATTCGAACCATATAGTGCGAAAATGGCACAACACCTTCTAATTTCATTATTACCGTTTTCACAGATTTTGCATGAACGAGACAATTTTCAATTTACATTTTTAAACAAACTGAAATCCCGAAATTCAATTGTTGATACAAGTACTCTGTTTATGCCTTAAGTTTACTGAATATCATTTGTTATGAAATTTTTGTTTTCAGTTTAATGCAGTAGAATAGAGGATTGTATTATAATTCAATCAACAAATAATATCTCACACTATTATTATTTTTATTTCATCTACTTTCAGCCCAGCACCTGGGTACATCTAAATAATTTGTGTTTTTATTCATCAAGTTATGAACGTTTATTGAGTGAGGCTTTCATCTTATTGTAGATCACTGATGAAGTGCTCGATAACGTCCTTTTATTTAAAAGTTTCCTTTTTTGATTTCAGTATGCCAACTTAGTAACTAAACTTTTAAAAATTTCTCGACGTATGCATATAATGCATCTACCTTGTTCCAATGTTTCAAAAGGTTGGATAGTTTATAATTTGAAAATACATGAAGTCGAACTTAAGGTCGTTTTTTTTACAAAACACAGTCAATAAGAAACAATTACCATATTTCATCATGCAACCGGAAAAACGGCATAACTCATTTAAATTTCAATAGTACATATAGCGTTATTTGCATTAAGTTGACGTATTTCTATTTATGGATTTAAATAAACCTGAAATCTCATAATTAGCTCGTGATTCTCTTGTCTTGCGTTCTGTTTGCTGACTATCATATTTTACGCCACTGATTTCGTTTAGTTAAAAACGCAGAAGGGTGTATTTGAAATTCGATCAACAAACATTATTATCCATAAGTTGAATTTGTTCTTGCAGGATATTTCTTACAGCACCCTTATTACGTATTTCCATAATGAAATAGCGAGACCATAGAGAATTCCATATATTATAAACTATTTACAAATGACTTACACTATTACAATTTTAATTCTTGTTTTTCTACTTACAGCAAAAACATAGACTAGTATACTTTGCTGCTGTTTTTATTTTCATCAAGTTAAAAACGTTTATTAAGTGAGACTTTCATGTTATCTAGGATCACATGTTCGATAACACTCTTCCCATTAAAAGTTTTCCTTCTTGCTGAGATCAGTGAGCCAACACTATTATTTTTCGCTTCGACAGCTGTTTAACAAATTAATGATAACTCACGAAAAACTGTTCCCGATTCAATTATTAAAAGTTTAAAAATTTCGAACCATGCCTGTTGTTGACAACTGATCACAGTTAAAGGTTAAAGACTACTTATTTCCGATTCAAATACAAACAAAACAACTAACCAATTACAACATTGTGCGAATGCTTACACTGTTTTTTTTAAAGAAGTAAGTCATTCGACCCCTTAATGCAAGAATGACACAACACCTTCTAATTTCAATATTACCGTATTCACATATTTTTTTTTAAACGAGTCAATTTCCAATTTATATATGAACAAATAAACTGAATCCCGAAATTCAATTGTTGATACACGTGCTATGTTTATGCCTTAAGTTTACTGAATATCGTTTTTTAATTTAATTTATTTCTTTCAGTTAAATGCAGTAGAATATATGCTTTTATTATAATTCGATAAACAAATAATATCTCACACTATTATTATTTTGATTTTTCTTTCATCTACTTTCAGCTCAGACCGTCGGTAAGTACATCTAAATAGAGACATTCGTTTTATAGAAGATCATTTATGCTCGAATTATCGTATTGTAGATCATTTATGAAACGATAGTGCCTCTAGCTGGGAGCAAACCCGCGCCGTCATGGCGAAAGTTCCTAGCCCTGCAATTCCTGCTACGCAACCAACTGAGCTAGCTGGGATAATTTCAAAAAAGGTTGATCGAATAGCCCTGATATACGAAACAATTACTGCATGACATTGGTAACGGGTTATTTTACTAATAACAGTACTGAAGTGCTCTGAAGAGCTCCATAACTCCCTTTAACTTAAAAGACTCATTTTTGTTAATATCAGTGAGCCAACACAGTAACTAAGCTTTAAAAAATCACGCGACACATGCATATTATGTATCAACCTTGTTTCAATGTTTCATAAGGTTGGATAGTTTATAATCTCTTATATTTAATATTTCCATTATGCAATAGCGAGGAATGTTTTTAACAAATGAATGATAACTCACCACAAACTGTTTCCGAGTCAATCATTAAAAGATTAAAAATATAAAATCATGACAACTGATCACAGTTAAAGGTTTAATACTACGTCTTTCTGATAAAAATACAAACAAAAAACAAACAAATTACAAAATTGTGTGAGTGGTTACACTGTTTTTGAAGAAGTAAGTCATTCTACAAGTGCAAAAATGACATAACTCCTTCTAATTTCAATATTACCGTATTCACAGAGTTTACATTAACAAGACGATTTCCAATTTATATATTTAAACAAACAAACTGAAATCCCGAAATCCAATTGTAAATGGTTATCGTAATAATATTACTGACACTGACAAACGTAGTGTAATTTCTTAAGGTCAAATATAAAGAATTGCTTTAAAATTTTATTTGATTCCTCTCTGCAGACTGACAAATCATTAAGCCTGTTCTGCAATAAATGGTGTTAGAGAGATCGTGCAACATTTTAATCTTTTTTCTAACTAGAAAAAGAAAAAAACTTGAACTCGATTATTCTTTTTCAGAGGAAAAATCTCTAATACCACTGCAGAATTTGTAATCTCTAATCACCTGTAAAAATAATTTTCTGTTCTGATCCGCTCATTGTTTTCTTGTTTAGCGCAAAATCCATTCTTTTTTGGCGTTCTCTGTTATATGCTGGATTTTCATTTTCTGATCCCCTGTCATAATTATACCCCCACAAACGAAGTTTGAGGGGTATATAGGAGTGAGCTTGTCGGTCGGTCTGTCGGTCGGTCTGTCTGTCGGTCGGTCGGTCGGATTCTTCGTTTCCGGATGATAACTCATGAATGGCTTGACAGATTTAAATAATTTTTGGTACACAGGTGTAACATCATAAGATACAGGTCAAGTTCGATTTTGGGGCTGGTGTGGTCAGTGTCACGGTCACTGTTACTAAAAATAGAAAAATGCTTTCCAGACGATAACTCCTGAAAGGCATCAAATAATTTAAAAATGTTTGGTACACAGTTGTAACATCACAAGGTACAGGTCAGGTTCGGCTTTGGGACTGGTGGGGTCAATGTTAAGGTCAGTGTTACTAAAAATAGAAAAATGGTTTCCTGATGATAACTCATGAATACTTCACAGATTAAATCCTTTTTTGGGTCATAGATGTAACATCAGAAGATACAGGTTGTGTTCGACTTTGGGGCCTGTGGGGTCAAGGTCAACGTCAATGTTATTTAAACTTCAAAACTTCATTCGACACAGTAAATATAGCTTAGAATGAGATTCTTTAATGCAATTTGGTGTATTGGTGGACGACTTTTGGAATTGAAAGTAAGGCCTGTGGGGTCAAGGTCACTGTAACTATAAATAGAAATACTGTATATGCTCAATAACTGTAGTTCGGAATGAGATATTGTGATGAAAATTGCTATATAGGTAGTGTCTGTGAAGACTAAACTTGGTATTGAAAATGGGCCTGGTGGGGTCAAGGTCACTGTTCACTGTTACTAAAAATAGAAAAAAATGGTTTCTGGGTGATTTCTTATGAAAGGCTTCACAAATTTCAACATTTTTTGGCACACATTGATTTTAAGAATTCCCAGATCAAGAATCAAGCACACATGTGGGGATATTTAATCACTTTCAGTGATAATTCTAGCTCTTTTCTGTTCTGTTCCGCTCATTGTTTTCTTGTTTAGGGCGAAATCCATTCTTTTATCTTGAGACCATACATATTTAAGAACATGCAAAGATGTTAAGGAAACTATAGCACTATAGTAATGATTTCGATAGAAAGTATTTTACATATCATAATGTTAACATGTTTCTGCTTGTGTTCATATATCTAAATCACATTTTCATTGTGTCTTTTTTATTTCTAGCTGTTTGATCGGTTATATGAGAAACCTGGTAAGTGCATTTATTTAACTTAAATGTATTTTGTAACAGTTAAGGAATAGCACTTAACACTTGATCTTTGAAACAAATACAAACTTTTAAAGCAACTTTAATTTGCATACAATATTTTAAAACGAATCCAAAAGTTATCGTCATTTTTAAACCTATTTTGCATATGCCTACAAATCTATTGGTTAAATAATACTATTTATCATGATTGACCAGATATTAATAATAAATTAATTTGTTTATATAATGACAACTTTTGTCAGATCTGGTATAGATGATTCAAAATAGATTTGCTATATAACACCGAGACACTCAACAAACAGATTGTATTCGTTCACTCGGACTTTCCATATTCGGCGGATCTGGATTTGGTGTTCACAGCTATATATCTATTAATCAGAATTGTTTAATACAAATCGAGGAGTAAACAAACAATTAAAGTTATTGAAATGATAGTGTCTCTAGCTTGGAGCGAACCCGCACCGTCACGGCGACAGCGCCTAGCCCTGCAATTCCTGCTACGCAACCAATTGAGCTACCCGGGACAACCCCAAAAAAGGTTGATCGGATAGCCCTGATATACGTAACAATCACTGCATGACATCGGTAACGGGTTATTTTACTGATAACAGTACTGACTATATGCACGGGGAGACTTTTTACGGCCGCCACACTGCACAAATAGCGCTTCTGTGAATATAAGTGAAAAGTGCATTATGTTTTTGCTACGAAGTGCTTTATTTAATCTTTTCGTAAAATTCTCTCAATTGTAGATGGGACTTCAGTTGATGAACCTCCGAATAGAAAACGGAAAATAAACAGGTAATGAAGTAAAAATTGTACACCTTTACTATTTATTATTAATTTACTAAAACTATTGATCCAATATGTAGATCTACAAATCAGTCCACCTTAAATGGGTTACACAAAATTCATATGAAATCTCAAATGGGCCAATACGAGAGAAGATGGCCCAATACAGGTTTTACCTGGCCAATACGAGATAAGATGACCCAATACAGGTTTTACAGGGCCAATACGAGATAAGATGACCCAATACAGGTTTTACAGGACCAATACGAGATAAGATGACCCAATACAGGTTTTACAGGGCCAATACGAGATAAGATGACCCAATACAGGTTTTACAGGGCCAATACGAGATAAGATGACCCAATACAGGTTTTACAGGGCCAATACGAGATAAGATGACCCAATACAGGTTTTACAGGGCCAATACGAGATAAGATGACCCAATACAGGTTTTACAGGGCCAATACGAGATAAGATGACCCAATACAGGTTTTACAGGGCCAATACGAGATAAGATGACCCAATACAGGTTTTACAGGGCCAATGCGAGTACAAGAGGTGAATTAAAGCAACGCGACAGAGGATAAGTCTATGTTACCACTATTGGTATTATCTTTCTGTGTAATTAACATCTTTAAGTTTATCTAACTCGCTAGTACAACAAAAAACGGATATCTGCAGCAAGAATTCTGGAAACTAAATTAATTAGTAATTTTAAAGTCTAGAACTATGGATATTTTGTTCATTAATAAAATTGTCATTAATAAAGTGAGGACAATAGGCCTTGGGCTATTATGACTACTTTCGACCCAAAAACAAGCCAATATGAATTCACTCGAATATTAGATTATTATCAGAATAGAATAGATACAGGTTTAGAAGAATATGTCTTCAATCAATTCATATCCATATTACATCTTTATCTCGGTCTCTAGTTAATTTCCTTTTACATGACATTAGCTTAGAAAAGCAACTTCTTTAAACTCGCAATATGCATGTATGTTTAAAGAAGATAAATATATATTTAAAAAAAGTTGCGTTTCTAATTTATTTTAGTATATAACTGACCAATATCAGCTGTTTTAGACGAAACAGGTATTAAGATTATGTTCTGCACTGTAACGTCTATGTTTTTGAGCGTCTTCATTTTCTCTTTATACTTCTCCATGCTTGGTTGTATTCGTTTCATTGCAGAAATGGCATGTACACACAAGAATATGCAGAAGGTCCAAATCAGTCGCAAGAATCAGGTGACGAATTAAAGAAAAAATGGACTTACATTTTAAACTTACTCGTTTACCCATGTTTTATATAATCTTTAAGATAATGTGCTGATCAGATAGATAATTAGAATATGCAGGTCATATGATCATATTCTGCGCCTCGATCTTACATGTATGTCATTGGAGGAATTATGATAGTCTATAGTCTGAGTTACACAGTTTGTGTGTTACTTGAAAAAAAAGTGAAATATGCATTTCAGGAATTGCCACATTCAGAAGACACAGCCCCCACACAGCCATGAAGAAGAGAGGAAGCGAGAGCCTGGTTAATAATATGACCAATTTCGAAACAGATATCACAAACAATTAACAAAAATGAGAACCTGAAAACTTTGAATTCCTTATCACTGTAATTTCGCGGACAAATAGCCATACACGCACTAAATATTGATTTTTTATTCACAATTATACTGTAAAGTAATCAACAATTTCCATATTCAATTTCTCAAGTCTTTTTGGGGATTTTATTTTCTATACATGGTACCCATAAAATTTAGAAAAAATCATTCTTTAAGTAAGTAATTAGTAAATTTCAAGTGATTCATTGGTATAAACTCTAAGCCTCTAATAATGCCGTGGGACACCATTATGAATGCCTGCTATTTAATGAATTTAAAGTGTTATAAAACGAATTCGAAAAATAAACAACTTTTATAGAAAACAACACAAAAGATTTTAGAAAATGTGTTTATTAAGCGTTCGACTTAAGTCTTCATTAGGTTTGAAATAAATTAAATTAATAAAATTACTCCGATAACTTCCAATTCCATAAAGTTTTGAAACATTTTTGTACGTTTTCAATTATCAAGGATTGTGGGGAAGGTTCGTCGGGACTACGAGGGACCTGGCAAACATGTGTAAATCTGTACCAAAAGGTAATAACTTACTATAAACCAATAAAATCCACGCAAGGCAGATTTCTTTCCAATTTCTGAAAAAAAAACATAATCCTGCAGACTTGTTCGAGCACTTTAAAGCATTAAATTTAAAGCAAAAGATGTTTCACATGATACTGTACATTAAATGATTCTATTTTGAAAGATGGTTTTACTCCAAATAACATCAGTTTATATGACAGCTCAATTAAAATATTTGCTAATACACCAGGAAATGAATGGACGTCGACTCATCGGTCTATTAATTAATAAGAATAAGAAACGATTAGTGTGACCGAATATGTCATTGGTGATTTTGTAAGAATAAATTAAAGGTGCCAGATCGTGTATTAGGACGAGAATATTAAATGTTTTCAAATATAAACGTTTATAATATGAACTAAAGAGACCTGTAAACAAAGTAAATGTTATGAAATTTTCTTAGCAGTCAACATACAAGTGAAGATATTTATAGCCGATGTTGGTCAAGCGTTTCTAACGCAGAAACATTCACTCACAAAAGATACTAAAATGTAATGATTAACATTTCGGCGGTATTCGTTCCTATCCAGTCATTTAGTGTTACCCTTAATATTAACTACAAATATTTACACTTCAACTTCATCCTCTACGATGAAGTCATATTCAGCTAGCGAATCATAGTTTCTGATGGTGAACAGTGTGACGTATTACTTTAAAAGGCGTGGCTCCTGTAGAGCCGTTCACAATTTATTGGAAGATGCACAATGTTTTGCCGTGTTACGTCGCCGTGCACGCATGTTTTGCCACGAGTTGCTGCGAAAAAGCGTGCCGTCATTCACTTGTCGTCAACGTTGCTGTTCCAACAGCCATTCAAAAAAGCCGTAATATCACGAATTCTTCTAGTTATTTCTGTATTAATGAAATTATTTATGAGTGTAAATATAAGGATTGAATCAATATTTGATAGTTTCCATTTGGGTATCAAAAACAGTTAGATCGTTTAAAGTTCGCGTGAAGCCCTTCGGGCTTCACACACTCTAAACAACCCAACTGTTTTCCATACCCAAATGGAAACCGTCAACTATCGATTCAATCTTTAAATGAGATATTGAAGTATTCCGCCATGAACTGTGAATGGACAGTTTTAAAGAGCACACGAATCCTGCTTTATTATCTGATCGAAATTGACTCGCGACTATTAGCAAAAAAGTACTTTCAACCTTAAAATATAATGAAATCGTTTTGCTAATGTTTAATAACTCAACAACGATACACATGACATATTATGGCTTTAAAAAGAGGTTTACTATCATAAGTAAGTGTATTCAAATTTGAACATATTTTGATTACTCCTAGATAGTTCGCTTTAGCATCGGGATATGGCACAAATGTGTATAAATAATTAGGATTTTTCATCACATTTTAACCTGAAAACCTGAAAAATCGTAAAAATCGTGAGCAGGGGACGTAACTAAAAAACGAATCGAACTATTCGAATGCGTATATCTCCCATTATCGTTCATTTAATTAACACTGTTATCATATGGATTGGGCGTGATTGCCGCTATTGTTTCAATTGAATAAATAATCGGATAACAAATCGCGGAAGTTCCGAATATAAATATTGAGTTCCGCGAAATAAAGAGCCCATGAAAATGGTGTCTAACGGAAAACCACGAAATTGTATGCTCACAAATATTAATGCATCCACAGTATTCCTTTATATACTTTTCCCGTTCTCTAGCAGACAAACATGATTAAAATTATCGCTTACGTATCTTTACAGATATTACATCGAAGTTGGCCGAAAAGTGTGGTGAATCCATGGACACCGTGATATCGATGTTCATGAATATTATGAGAGGTTTGTGACTTTTGTTATTGTATTAACAATTCATTTCTCAGTACAACAGGAACCAGCGTAAATGTTACTGCATTCTTATAGGGTCTATATTGTTCTCTGTTTTGTCTTTAAATATACGACTCGTTTAGATAATAAATAAAACAATAAGAAACCAACTTTAATGTAAACAAGGTAATTGAATATAATTGTATTTAGAAGAAAGGTTCCAGTTTTCTGTTGTTACCGATTTAAATACTGTATTAAAACTCTACTCGCTAATATAAAGAATTTTATTTTAATACATATTAAAAGATACAGTAGAACATTTAAAACACAACCGTTTGTGTTTTATATACAATTTCATCGTGGCGTATAATTCTAAATTGTATGTCCAACTTATTTCTTTACCTCAATTTATGTCTTACAGAAGGTGGAAAAATTCCTGAAAAGTTTGCAGAGATAATGAAAAGTGCAGAAAATGCAAGTTTATCAGACAAACTCTTGGGAAGATTTGCAGGTCTGATCGGGAATGGTTGGGAACTTCTTGGATTTGAATTAGGGTTGTCTTCCGTAGATATTGACCACGTCAGAGCAGACAGAAGAGAGAGTACAATGATGGCCATACAGGGCATGTTGAGGAAATGGATGACCAGTAAACAAGAGGAAGCCAAAGCAAGTGATCTGTTGCTGGCCATGTGGAAGTGTAAAAAGGTCAATGTGAACTGGTCAGGGCTGGCAACTATATTTCTCTGATTGCAGTTGCCCATGCGAATAGTGGTATTGGGAAATTTACAGTCTGAGGTTTTTTTCTTGTCATGAAGGATTTTTTGGACTTATCAGCTCAATTCAAATTAACTTATCGATTTCCTAACATTTTTTCGCATACAAAGCATTAATATACCGGAATTTTGAGATTTTAGTGAAAATATAACAAATGTTGGCACATAGAAAAAATAGCCATATTATGTTAAAATTTAATGTAAACTTTAATTGAATATTTGAAATTCTATAATTTCACCGATCACACTATATAAAATGTTGGTAAATGAAACAATGAACAGAATTTATATAAATAGTTATAATTGCTCCATAATTTTTATCATTATTCAAAAATACTAAAATGTTTGTTTTAAAATACTAATCAAATAATATTGTTTGATAAATAATCACAGTCAAAGCATATTGTCTTACTTAAACATAATATGCAAACATTCAGTTGTTTTAAGCTATTGTTCCGTTAGAAAATATATAAGCTAAACACGACGATATTGTGATAAAAAATGAATATATATTGTTAACCATAGTATAATGTGAAAGAAAAAAAACAAATAATAAATAAATCGAACGCATTGTAAGTTTTAAGACCCTTAAAATTAAGTCATAAAGAGAAATTATATTATCGAAAAACACCTTCGTTTAATAATTAAAATAAACATCATTAAACAGAAAATGAATTGAGGTCTTAAAAAGATATCAGAAACCCTCGTCTTATTTAGCAGACCTGCGAAGTATATAAATATCATGTTTAAGGGTTAGAGTACTCCTCCGAGTCTTAGAGGCTTGGCAATAATTGCTATTATTCTCAAATCATTATTTGTTTACGTTTTACTGACAAAGTATTTATTCTCAGCCCAGCGCATAAACGCTACTTGTGAATGCTATTGAATCCTAAAATATTAACAAGAACATCTATTTAACTGATTTGCATCTTTTCGTAATTTTGTTCAAGAATTAACTCATGTCCGAAGTTTAAACATATACACACGAAACTACGAAAAAACATTAATTGGTTACAAAAATGTTTTTGCAAGTTTTCTGTTGAGGCCTATTTTGCAATTAATGATTGTGACATTGTAAAAATAGATAAACGAGTAAAAAAGTTCAAGGAATCTGAATGTGTAACGTTTAAAAGTTCTTTTCTCACTATACCTGTTGTTCTGATTATTTTCTTTGATGCAAACTAACATATAATTATAAGTTCATCAGGTGAGTAGCTGACTATACGGAGTATGCCTGGCCGAATCCACATGGTTCTTCACAAAACGTCCAGAATGCTCTAGATTGCACAAGTTTTTTTTTTCTCAAATTCCGGGAAGGACCCCCTAGAATAATTATTTAATAAGTTTAATTAAACTTAAAAGGAGGCTAGCTACGCCCTGTACATCATAAAGTGTGTTCATTTGTATGTGTCAATAATTTGTAAATAATGCGTTTGTTTTCATTCTTTTAAATGTAAATGATTGTTAAGGGCCGTATTCAGTCGTCATGTGGGCATTTAAATTGATGTTTTATGTTGCTTAGTTTTTGTTTTTGGATGGCAATAGAATCTTAGGGAAATTTAAGATCTAAATATTTTGCTTTATTGTTTTACCTTTTCTTTACGTATGTAAAATAAAAGATACATAATTTAAAAATATTTATTTGGGCAAAGTTTTATTAAACTGCATGTTGCAATTAGCGATATTTTAAATTATTTTTATCGATGACAGTGCAATGATGACTGTAGACCGCCCTTAATACTGCTTTTTGTTTTTTTTTTAGCAGTGTTTTTACAGACAGTAAATAAAAAGACCACACTGGTTAAAATTGTTCAACTCTTATGTATTTCTGTAGTTTTATTACATTGTAGCAGTGATTAAGGACATTATTGATAACGAGAATTGCATATGTTTTGTAAATTCGATTTGAAAGGCAAATGTTAAATACTACTTTCTATCGATTGTTTAATGCATTCGTTTAAAATTGCTTACTTGAGTGGCACCAATGTTACAGTTTCTTAAATAAAAGCGTTGAGTTTGCAATGATAATGGTATCAAGTGATTTTCTAATATAACATAAACAAATATATTGTCACTCTTCTTTAATCATCCGTTTTACGAAATACAAGATTAAATATAAAGTTCGTGAAAAACTTCAGTTGCTGATATTTCAGAATATAAAACTTTCTTTTTCAAAATTTAAGTTGTTTAAGTTTATACACTTTACTCAAATACATACAATGTCATGAAAGCTGTAAAAATTACCATTATCATAATATCAACATATTAGCCATGTGAATATTTGTCTTGGGTAATCTCATTTTTCAAATGACGTCACAGTATTGAGAAGCCGAAATCGTTTGAAACGCATTTCGCGAGATTAAATTTGGACAAATAGGTCACCATATCAGTTAACTTTTTAAAGAGAAAATATAGATATCTGTTGATTCTTTGCAAAACAAGCAACAACTACAATCAGCACACATATCAGCAAGGACACTCATTTTAATCGTGTTAATAACCGCTTCTGTAAAATTATTTGCGCCACTTACTGCAAAGATCTACAGAAATGATGTTAATTTTAAACAGCAGTACTAAAGAGATAACAAACAGTAGCAGGTTCACGAAGGCCTTTTATTTTATGCTTTTCAGTGAATTATAGAATTTTCCCGGTGAAATAAAAGTGGTATTTCACTGTTTTCAAACAGTGGAATATCATTTTTATTTTCACTGATTTTTTCACGTCGCTACCCAATCGCACTTAATGAGAAGTTTTAGAAAACGGGCTCAAATTTGTATATTTGACGTCATGACGTCACGTCATACACAAGCGGTTTTGGCGCCATTTCTTAAATTTTTTTCTGTCAAATTCACGCAAATTTTGCACTAAAAGCTTAAAATGAAAAGAAAATTTTTTTTATCAGTAAAAAATAGAAATATATTTCACTCGGTGAAATATATTTCTATCTTACACTGGTTAAAAACAAATATCCTCTATATATTGGCTAAAAATATAAAATTTTAATGAATGTGATTTGCCTCATATGAACATCACTTCTTCTTCCTGAAAGAACACAACAATTATAGAATATAAATAGCAAACATTCTGAGATGTTCATGTTATTTGAAACTTTTAGATACGTTTAGGCCATTTAAAGTCTTTGTGAAATCTATTTGAAATTTGATAAACAGACGATTTTAACGTTTAACATGTCAGTGAATCGGTTCCCCTAGTAGAAAATAACATGTGTATGACATTTTATCGTTGTTTTGCCTTTAGATGAATTAAATATAAGATAACAAACGTATGATTGTAATATTGTGTCTTTTTAGTTTGATAGCAAATATTAAGTACATTTCTCAAGAATGTAATACGAAGAGAACACTTTAGGGATAAATTATTTTCTTGGCAGCGATCAAATTCCCATAGATCTCTGCAATGACTGGCGTAAATAAATTCATAGAATTTGTACATGTTATTTTGCCTAATTGTTATCTGTATGTATTTTTTTAAATAATGGGATGTGGTTTTCTTGAATAAATCTTAGTGATCAATATTACCTTGTTATTATCTCCCTGTACCGACCTTACTTCTGGAGTTAAACAATTACTATGTACGTTAACAATTATACTGAGTGCCAATGAAAACGCAACACTACTTTTTAGAATATTTTCGATGTGTGGAAAAGTTTAATAAATTCGCAAAAATAGATGTGTTTTAAACTGAATAATATATGAAAAGGGAACTTCGAAAGCCACCAAACACAACAAATATGAAAAAAATCGCATGCTCGGTTTGAGCCTGTTCATCAGCATTAATGGAAATGCATATTATTGCCCACGCCTCCTAGCCACGAATAGAGCGCAACTCAATATTTACACCAATAAACAGTACAATTTTGATCCATCCCAAACGATGGTATGCATATATCGCTGAAAATGGAACCTTCAATGCTGTATTTTCATATTTATACCATTCCTTGTTCAGCGGCGCATGGTCCCAAGATAAAAGAATGGGTTTGCCCTAAACGAGAAAAGAATGGGCCCTAAACAAAATAGAATTTTTACAGGGGATAGCCTTGGGCCAAGCGAGTAATTGTCGACGGCGAACAATGCATTCGACGAGCGATTTCACGTCGAGACATACCTCCTTGAAATTTGCCTAAAACCTCATCTCGCTGGTTGTCTAAAAGTCTTGGCATTTTCAGATTTGAATAGAGAAAAACTTAAAAACTGAAGATGGGATTTGTGTAGCCGTTTGTAAAGGTTTACAAATGGACTTGTTTTGAGGTTATTTTTGCATATCTACATGCCAAACCAAAACTTTCATGCGGTTCGACGGGGTTACTGTGGGAGAAAAAGTTTAAAACATCAGTGGACAATAAATGTATCGATTGGTTACTTTTTGATTTTAAAACACATATACCTTTGACAATTTTTTAACTTTTACACACAAAAAATAAAATGAGGCATTTTCATCGGCACTCAGTATATTTTGGAAGGTAAATACTTAGAAAAATGACCTCGGGCGAATGTTTGAATGTGAAGTAAAAGAACAGTAAGTAAACAAAATTTAGTTTGTATAAATGTATACAAATGTTATGAACAGTAAAAGGTATGCAGGAAAAAGTATCTTGCATGAGACATTCGGTAAAGATAGAAAAATCTGTCACCTCGGGTGAACTGTTTAAACAGGAACTCGGCAGAGCCTCGTTCCCGCAAACACACAGTTCATTCTCGGTGACAGATATTTCCATCTTCGCCTCTCCCTCTGCGGGAGATAACAATTTTTGAATAATTGAATATTATTAAATACTCTATTCTTATAACAAAGAAACTACATCTATCAAATCAAACATACAGCTTCAACAAAGGGTCATTAGTGATCCCATTAGACAAAAACTCGGAAATCGCCGATCTCAAATTTTTGCAACGATTTCTTCGATTGGCTGGTAGTCTAAAACGCCAGCCAATCGGAAAAACAATTGCAAAAAATGACATCGTCTTATTCCGTAAACTGACCGAAGCCATTCAGAAGCATCATGGCTGCCAAAGTAAATATTTGAGACGACGCAAACAAAAACAGATAAGATTTAAGCGTTAGATTGAGAAAAGGTACAAGTTACTGGTAGATAATGATTGAAAAATATGTATTTTATGTATGCGCCGTGTGAATATTTCATAGAAGCGGATAGACACTAGGTAATGCCGTAATCAAAATGTTTTTTTGCGATCACCTCATCGATGTCGACTAAAACGTTTGGCGATGTTTGAGCCGATATGAAAAGCTCTAGCAAAAAAATCGGTTGAGGAAATTCAAATCGGTTTTCGCGACATGTTAGCATAATGCAAGATTCTTCTATTACTGTATTGTTTAAGCTAGATTTGTTTGTATAAATGACAAAATATTTCAGTTCTTTGAGGTCACTATCAGTGTATGGGACCCGCTACATGGGGACCTTTATTTATATATATCAAAAAACAAAAACTTTTTTTCTTTATTGGAATTTTATTTTTCAACAATGATACGGACGCCTGTGATCTCAACTTATATGTATTATTTGAAATAAATATTGTTTGAACCAAAAGAAGTAATTACTCAAATATCAGAGAAATCAGATTTTAACAGCTGAAATCTCAGGTTGTAAATAACTTATTTAGTTCTATGCATCTATCCCTCTATCTTATCTTCGTTTCGTTTGAGCTGCGTTAATTTTTTCCTTTTTTTAATTCGTAAGAGTGGAACCTTTTACGGCTCATTTACTGTTCCATGTCGCTTTACTGTCACATTTCTAAAAATGAAATTTCAAAATATTTATAACAAAATTGGTCAATTTCAAGTTCCATGTTTTAGCTCTTCGCATTTATGGAGTAAAGAAATTCATGTTGAGCTATTGTTGAACAACAAACGTTTCGTGACAAGCGCATCAGCTCTACTTAAATGTAATATTAAGGTAGAGATTGTTTGCGGAAGGCAGGTAAATGGCCTTCTTTTGCGAATTTTCTCAATTTAATTGCTTCGTGGCCTTTTAGTTCAAATTCTTTTGTCAAAATGTTTTCGTCCAACGACATTAAAATCTCGCCGTCAACTTGTGCTTTAATGAATGTTTCGACATATTTTTGTAAATTCAGGCGTTCCAGATAGTCACTGACATCTTCAATAGTTAACTTTTTAATCTGCTCAATTGTCAATCTGTTTCCAGCCTCGCTGTTGGCATGCTGTGTTTCACAAAACTTCCCTGGATGCATTTGGAACATATGGTTTTCATATTCTTGGTCATCTTCCGGGTGCTTCGAATTCTCGACGTTCAGTATGTCTTTATTCTGATAAATTGTTTCATGATCATTGTCCAAACTGTGTTGTTTCTGTGTCGTGGTCTTAACAAATGGTGTTACCTTCTGTCGGGGGATATTGTTTTCATAGCCGTAAACAGATGGCGTTGTATAGTCACGTTTCGTTATTTTTTCCTTAAGTTCATCGGATAATTCTGTCGGAGGTGTACATACGGTGTCCGGTATCTTTGTTGGTTTTGGAGGTATTGGCGGTCGGTGATCTTTACTTTTGTTAGCTGGTTTCTTCAATGTATCACCAGAACAACTCGCAGCATGTTTATCGTCATGATGTGAATGTACCATGTCGGCAAAAAATTGTCTCAGACCTGTCGTTAATCCTTCCTTAATTCCCTTATGTCGTTTTTCCATAATGCGGTTTTCAGGATTTTGGCTACTTGTGGTTCTGCATGTTTCGTATACAACATGTTCGTCTGGCAGGTGGACATTATCTAAAATATGTAATAAAACAGAAAGTCGAACTCTGATTATGGTCGAAATTTGTTGTTGTTGTTTTTGTTGTTTTAAAATAATATTTTAGGTAAGTATATTAATTTTGTAAACACACAATCACGGTTCATTATAAAAAATAAAGAAATCATACAAGATTTTATCATCGCATATGAAAACATAGAGTGTAGGATATTGACAATGAACCCATGATATCAAAATACAGTGAAACCTGCCTTAGCAGCCACCTGCGAATAGCAACCACCTGTCTTAAACAGCCTGTTTCAATAGAAGCTAAATTGACACTTTGTTCTAATTTTTTACTGTCTTTTACAGCCACCTGTCTTCAGCAGCCACTTTTTATCACTCCCTTGGGCGGCTGCTAAAGACAGGTTTGACTGTATTGTGACGATTTACTTTATGTAAAAATAGAAAAAATTAAATAGGTTTCAAATGTAACAAGTTGGTGCACACTCGAATCGCGATTAAACCCTGCCCCACCACCCCATTCCCCAGTGCCATATTGTTGTGCAACTGAACGTTCCAATGCGTTAAAACCATCACTGTTTTTCTGTTTCGCTGTTTGAAATGTCTTATTTAAAACTGATTATTTTATAACAATTGTTTTATCTACGTGTTGGCTGCGTGGGGGACTGTGCTGTCCAGATATTGCAATTCCTAAGATGCATATTTTAACTACATTGTATCTTTTTCATTCTTTTTTAATTTCAGTAATGGATAAAACCAATATAACAAATATTATGTATAACGACAAATATGTTTCAAGCGAAGATGAATTTATGGATTTGTACTCCAATTACCTCTTAGTTCTATCTATTAAGCAGTCAATATTATTTTACAACTTACGCAAGAAATCAAAACACGTGAGAACTAGGAAGGTATGTAAGCGGGGAGATAATCATGTACCTAGCCAAGGTATATTAAATAGTTCTTGCACTCTAAACGCTACGACACTGAATCAATTAATCTGATAAACAGAATTAATTATTTTACGTAGGCAATAATTTGAAAACAGCATGCATTTATCAGTTGTTGTTCCACCATATAGTAAATCCCTAACGGCGGTCTAATACAAGACAGGACTCCAGTTTAGCGACAGGTTTTTTAAATTAAATTTATGTAAGAAATAATGATTTTAATACCTCCTGTTACTCCTGTACTTTCAGCGCAGGTAAACTGACTTTTAATTTGATGTTGGTATGCTTTCCACATCTCTTTATTGTAGCCTTTGATTCCTGTGACTTCTGCAATTAGCAGTTCTGGTACGTCCAAAGGTAAGAAAATACGATCACCAATAGTATCCCCTGCAGTAATAAACAATAGAGCTTCATGGATATTTTAAGAGAATTATAATAATTATACATTCATGATCTCTCTAATACATGTAAAGGCTTAAAAACATACCCTTAAGAAAAGTGGTAAAACGTCTATGTAGAATTTAAATAAAAATATACATTTTTCTAACTGATGGATACTTTCTGATGGCAGTGGTTTGTATTGTGCCCAGAGCTCTTGAGCGTGATGTCCGCAATAACTACATGTAGTCCTTTCGGCTGTCTGGTGTTTGCTTTTTGCCAGAAAGCATAAACAGCAATTTATCAAATAGGAAATCATTAAAATCATCCACTGTTTGCATATCTCAAAAGTCAAGATTGAATAAAGACATTCGAACAGGATTCTATGTTTACCCTAATCGTAATGGCGAAAATGTTCTCAGTTGTACTATGAATGCTTCATTGTTACATTGCTAAGCGCTGTAGCCGTACGGTAAGAATTCGAATCCCAAGTTACGCAATATCATAAACGCAGTTGATTAACCTTTCAGCGGAACAATGTCCCACCCCAACGGCATAGAGCTACATGAAGAGTCAATGTGGACTGTCTGAACATTCAACTGTTTTGAGGTTTGCTCATCAGACAAGGACCACATCGAAATCCTTTGCGAAAGTTAGGACCGGGGTATGTCAACATGCTGACATTAACCTTTCAGCTGCGATCTGCAGCTCTCCGGTAGGATGGAGCAACACAATTATATAATTGTTATTTTAGTTCATATACATGTAGATTACCTTAACATTTTGTTTTATTACCAAATCGGTATCATTCGCATAGCCAACGGTAAATAAATGTTCGATATATCACTGCTACATCCGCGTCATTTGACGTTTTAAACGTATCATTATTTGAAAGCTCTAAAATAGACTAGTCGGAGAATAAGTAATAATTATCTTCCGGAGATATGCAATTAATATACCAATGATTGCATTTTTCAGATATTGCGCAGATATCTATTACTCGGGCTACGTCTTTCATGACAATTCATCTTCACATTTAATATCGGAAGTGAATTTTACTATATAATTAAGGAAGATATTTTCTATCTTAAATATATCTTAACGTTTATAATCATAAAATGAATACCTCATACAGGTAATGAATTGTTTCAAGTTTAAAGTTTCAAGTGCATTTAAATACATGTCTAATACACGAGTTTCAAACTTCCCTGACTAGATAAACAAAACATCACGCACTATTTGGTCTTATATACAAAAATATGAAAAAGCGACATAGATAACCACCAAACACGACAAATATCAAAATATTATAAGACCTGATTCGATTGAGCTTGTGAAAGGGCAGTAAGAAATGCATATTACAATCCACGCTGCCTAGCCCAGTGTAGAGCGCTAATTAATAATTACTAAAATATAAACAACCTTCAATAATGTTAATGGATAACAGTACTCATGGAATGTACGGGGAGACTTTTTACAGCCGCCACAAGGTACAAACAACGCTTCTGTGGTATAAAACAAGTAGCTCAACATATATTGAGTTTCTTGTTTACAAAATAGTTTGTGACCGGCTTCAAAGTCACCCATACCTAGGGCTTGTCCAGTTCTTATGTTAAACCATGATTTCCATTGTGCAAAGCCAGCTTATAAACTTTGAAGGAAGATAAGAGATACTTTGTTCCCAATGCTTGCAGAAAAAAAAATTCATAATTAAGGACTTCGAGTGGAACTTATAGAGGATGCAGGTCATTAGTAGAAACTTAATAACTGACCGTAAACGATTTTATGTAAACGGTAGAAAATCGCGGGTTCTGAAAATTTGTAAAAACTCTATAAACTCTATAAAACAGTGGGTTTTCTTGTTTATACATTGTTGAACTAAAATCAGAAATAAAATATATACAACTTTGCTCCAGAGCGGAATTATGAGAATCATATGTTCATCATCACCATGCAGCCATCTGTAATATAACGATTTAAACAGTTTACCGGAATAAAACAATGAACAGTCCAACCTGTACAAAAAACCACTTCCTAACATAGACCACCTGTCTTCAAAGCCAAGTATTGGGTTTACCCATGAGTGGTCTTTGAAGAAAGGTTTAAGCGTATCTTTAGTATGCCGTCGTCCTTTATAAATTGAATTAAAGGAAAAACAACTCTACCGTCCGCAATGAAGTGAGCTTCCACACAGTCATTTCCACCTGAAAACAGAACATATTTCGATCTAATTGAACACGTCACAAACGACTTTGACGATAAGAACCTGCAAGGTTTCCCTTTCGAACGCTCAATCAAATGAAACTGGGCTCTGGTCTTGATAAGGTCATTGAGTACCAACATTTCAGGTTGACAATAATATAAGCTTCTTATGTTTTATATATTTGTTTACGTTTGCATGTAACATTTTTAGAGATTACTGTTGGCTTAGAGCTATTTTATCAACTTGAAGACAACATAAACAAAAAATTACGTGTTTGTTCACACGAGAGCCTGTTAGGTGCAGTTGTACGTTGTGCATCTTAGAACCTATTTTAAACCACTGGTTGCAAATTATTTTGCCACTGACCGTTCTGAGACGTTAAATCCACAGGTACTCATCTCTACTATTTGGCTGTGTGGAGAGGATGTGGCCAATCCTGATATGTATATTTTATTTTTTTGAAGGAATTTTATTTTAAGTGTGAAGCAATCTTACACTTACCTGTCATGTTCTCGGTAACTTTATTTTAAAAAGTAATATTTGTTAAAAGGGAACTTTGAAAGCCACCGAACACAACAAATATGAAAATATTTCAGGCTCGGTTTGATTGAGCATGTTCATGGGCAGTAATGGAAATGCATATTACTGCCCACGCCTGTCAAATATCACAAAACCAAACCAAGCTGTGTGGCATGCCTTAGCTTGCAAACACATAAACACTTTAAACAAAGACAATCTATGGCACTGACAAGTAAATCTAAAATGTCAATGTTAAATTTGTGAACTTTCGATCGAAGGAATAAAAGTAACAGTAATAAATGATTTACTTTCTATGAAATGGATTTCAGATTCTGTAAAAGTATTGGCCGCGTTAATAATGTCTTTTTTGAGTTAGTATACGTTCATAAGCACGAAACGATTTAACAGCCAATATCGACATCATAAATATGTTTGATCCTAAAAATAATAAACAACAAATGCAAATAAATACCGTGATGGCTTGTATTGGTTTGCTTGTTTATCTTTGACACAATGACGATAACCTGGAATCGAGGAAATACTTAATGAACAATAAATGACCGTGTAAGTACATGATCAAGTTAATATTGATTTGATAGTTTTATTTAAAAATAACAAAATACACTTATACATTTGAACTTCGCATATAATAAATTTTAAGAAATAGGGACATGTGTCAAACGCATACAAACACCAATTTTAGTATGATTTGGGTACCTACTTGGGATAGACCTTTACCTAGATTATAACCCATGACTCAAAACAAACGACGATTTTCTTGTTTAATATGCCAGTCATTTGTAAGTACGATATGATTTATCTAAAAACAGCAGGACAATAGCAATTGATAATAACAAAAATTAAAATAATATACCAAATAAAAACGTCGACAAAATATCAACGGCATAAATGGTTCTTTTTCAATTGATATTTTTATAAACCATGTCCTCTTTCCCCCTGTTTTGCCTGTGTCGCGAAGCTGTATTCGCTAGATGTGTCTATTACTGATATGCATATTTCATGTTTCTGTGGACATAAAAACATCAAGTACAGCTACGTTCAGAAAATAAAGACTTCCCTTACAGAATGTTTCGATCTATTGATATAATAGTCTATAAAGTTCAAGTTATAGTCAGAACAAGACATAGACTAAGAGAAACACATCTGAAAGCCCAGCCTTGGATCCAATATACGTGCATGCTCTTTAAAACAAACACCATTTAAATGTTAAAATAAAATATATGCCACAAACCTCTCCTTGATTAAAGGTATCCTCGTTGCTAGAGCCAAAGACGCCTTGAACGATCATTGCAATCTTTGGAAGACAAGTTTTGAAGTGGTCATAGAACTCCCGTACATGATATTGTTTCACTTTAGAAGCCTCATATTCCTTGGCCATGGTCCTATCTGCAATAATTCAGTTAATAAATAATTATAAGCCCACACTGGGATTCGAACCAGTACGACGACCATTCATGTAACGTCGACCACTCTACCGATTGAGCTAGCTGGGATAACCCACAAGTGATCGTCATTATGTGACACCGGTAACCAAATACACAATGATAACAATACTGATAATTTTTTATATTTCGTAACTTTCATCAAATACTGATATCACATATTTTAATACCAAGAGGACGGTATATTTTAATTTCAGATCATTTTTTAATATCATGTTAAATACCCTTACTAACAATTTAACTGAATTTGGTTAGAAGGGATTCAAATTAAGGCATGCGATAACATTTTTACACTTCAGTCTATTTCAATGGTGAAATAGATAAAAAGGGAACTTCGAAAGCCATTCTATACGACACATATGAAAATAGTACAGGCTAGCTTTGAGTGAGCCTATTCATGGGTAACTATTGAAATAACTTGACAAAACATTGTAGAATTTGTTTGATCATCGGCTTGATCTAAGTAATTTTCTACACATCTTTTCATCGTAGAACATTAATTTGAAACTTGATAGCACGACATCCTCCTTTGATTATTTGTTCTGTCACTCAGTTTAAATATAAGATACAACAGTCAATCCGGAAGAATAATATGTGTATATGTGTAAAATGTTCGATGAATGTATTGTAATGCACAATAAATGAGAAAAAAAGTTGTTTATCCAAAGGAAGTTAAACTTCGTTGAATTCATTGTTACGCATAACGAACAAGAATAATTTGGATGTTTAGCCGAAGGAAGATCGCATATAATCAAAACATCCGTCAATTACGTGGTGCGTGAATCGTCAGTCTGTGAATGTCGAATATAAAAGCTAAACAATTTTTATATAAAAAATATAATGAATTCCGTGTTAACATCCAATCAATTTTATATTTATACGATACAACGTTATTAAGCGATAATCATTTTAAACATCTCTAATGACAGTGCTTTCTTTATGTAAAGCAATAGAATGCATCATATGAAAATGCATAGATAACATCAAAGCCTGTTATTGAGGCGGCAACGCCTAACCAACCATACAAGAGACCAAACTCCCCATGCCATCCGTATCGCACCCCCATAAAGGAAAGAGTTTAAGTATTTTCAGAATGCCTAAATATAGTCATCAATAAAGATTGACATTCTGTATGGTTTGAAATAAGCAAGTTACCTGTTCGAAATATGTTTTGGATTAAACAGTGAATGATCACACTCATAAGGCAGAGAAAGTATGTTTCAAATTCATAATGACATTTTACGACGAAAATAATTTTCGTTATTTTAAGTGTTTGACTTTTTTAAATTCTCTTTTAGTTTTGACACGATCAAGATATCAAAAGAAGTGTAAGCGGGTAACTTCTTTCTAAAATTTTAATTACTATTTTGTGACTTAGTGTCGGTGTCAGAGCAATTATTAAATTGAAGTTAGCACCGGCTGGATATTAAATTAATTAACATTAACATTTGAGCAAGAATTTGCCATTTATTTTTATAATCTTAAACAGTAGAAAAACTTCACCTTTATACATTAACATTTTGGAGCTCCATAATCTACGTTGAAATGTTGGAGCTCCATAATCTACAACGACATTTTGGAGCTCCATAATCTAATTCTCGTCTTATTATCTGAGTATATGATAACTGTAACAACAATTTGAATATTTACAATTGTATTCTGTGTTACTTCAAACTGCAGAATAGTATCCATTCTGAAGTAACAAGGATGAGACAAATATATACATGTATTTTATCATGGTTGAAGTCGCAAAGGGGCGACCCCTAATGTACTTTGATTTAAAGATCTTTAAAATCTCGGTACTTAAAGTCTTAAATGTTCCTGATTGTTATTCATAATTTTTCAGACAATTCATATCACTCCCGTCAATATTTTTATCCTGATTAAAATGCCAGCAATTAGCGATCCATTTAATTAGTACAAACAATCATGCCTGTGTTCAAAAATTACTGCATGAAGTATTGTTTAATATATTGTTTCGAATAGACTTAATCGTGTTGACAGTTTTTGCACTTATGTGAGATAAAACAAACTAACAAGGAATTACAGTAATACGTACGTCCCAGACTGTCAGCACCTTTTTCTGTATTTCTATCAGGTAATATAAAATTGAAATGTTGCAGGTATTTGTCCATGCTTCTTTAAACAAATTGAAGCGTGTAACAAATTAACCTAGATATATCGTAAAGAACATTTTGTGATTTAACGCTTTATTGTTATTATGTCAAACTTTAGTGTAAAAATACATGCACACATACTGCAATAATAAAAATAAGCTCACCTTTTTACGCCTTATAGGTATGGATATTCCCTTTGTTTTGATGTGATGGGATAATAACAGTCGGTAAAAAGTACGCAATATAAAATGCGGAAGTTAAGAACGAACGCAAATTTATTTTCGCTACAATGCGTTTGATTTAAATTCAAAATATTACCAACTTTAAATTCGGCAATGAATTTCTTCACATTTCTGTTAGATTAATTTATATAAGTGAATTTTAATTTATAGTATAAGAATAAGAAAGGTTAACCCTTATTAAAAGAAACTTAAGGTACTACAAAACTCGATGTCCTGTTTGTTTTTATTTAGCAACGTACATGAACAGAAATATATAAAAGGAATGAATGAGTGGCTTCATTTATAAGTCTCCCAGAAAAACAGACAGCAGGGTTAAAAAGAGTGAAATATGCAAATCAGGAATTGCCATATCCAGAAAACAGGGCTTTCTCACACAGCCAAAAAAGAGCTAGGATAAGGGTTTCTAAAATGATCTATTTTGAGAAGGTAAACACAAAAAATTATCGAAAAAAGAATTCGAAAGGCTTACAGCCTTTGAACGATCAGTAGCAAACATTTTTCCGCTTGTGGGTTTAAACCAGGTTCTAGGATGCACCAAACCTTTCATTGACAGGTGGAAGGATCGTACATTCGTTCACCCCCTGTTCATTCAGCAAAAGCCACAACATGTGAACTTGACATACACCCAACGTCAAATTTAAAGAAAAAGTTTACAGTGTTTGCTCCAATTGTAATAGAAATAGTACACAGATCACTTTTATCTGGTGTATTTCCTGAAATTTGGAAAATTGCTGTTATAAAACCTCTGTTGAAGAAAAAGAGATAAAAATTCCCATGGAATTGCAGAATTATTGCCCCATGTCAAATTTGACATTCCTTTAATAAAGTTACAATAGTGGTCATGGTGGACTTAAGTGCAGCATTTGAGACCATTGACATCCCAATATTGATAGAAATGTTAAAAGATGAATTTGGCATAGACTGCATTTCCTTGAGGTGGGTCGAATCATATCTCTTTAATAGGACCATGAAA